>CM042009.1:146433382-147033382 GCA_023525715.1 Cichorium intybus | reverse complement strand
GTGGTTAGGTGGCTGCGAATTTTTTTGGGTTTTTTTAATTAAAAGAATACAAAAATAATAAAAGAAATTAAAAGATATTAAGGGGTATATTAGTCACTTTAAGTTGGGTGTTGACCAAACTCATAATAAAATTTCAAGCAAAATGATCAAAATTACAAAAAAAAGATCTGGAATTGGACCAATGGTACACCAACAAACCTTTTTGGACAAAAACCACATGAAAATAACAAACACAATGACCATATTTGAAATTTTATCTATTTTTAAACTACAAAAATTGGTCCCCATGGTTTGTCAAAAACTGTGGTTTGGGTCCAAATAGTTTCCAATTTGCATGGGATGTCCAAAATCAGGAATTTCTCGAGGTTTTGGTCCCTGAGCAACTTGAAAAGACTAAAATACTCTTTTTAATTTCTTATTTCATTTTTAATACTTATTTTAATAATTTTTGATTAAAAATTAAAAAACAAACCACGAAACACCCCCCCCCCCCCCTCATAAAAAATCAGGTATGTGAAATGCTACGATTTTGATTTGTGATTGTTCAAAGATTTCGATTGATGAAGTGAATATGAGTACGCGAATATGAGGAGACGGAGTTGAGAGATCAGAAGCTTCGTCTTTTTCCTCCATTATCGCCTTCAAAAGCTTCGTCTTCTTAGTCGGATAAAATGGTTAGAAGCTTTGGAGATTGAAGACCTAGAACGAAATTTAGAGAATCGGGGATGAAAATCTAGTTTTGTGTATGTGTGTGTTTGAATTTGATATTGATTTTGTGTATGTGTGTTTGAAGCTTTCGTTTCTAGGTTCTAAAATTTATGGTTTTGAATTTCGGAAATTGATTTTGTGTATGTGTGTGTGTGTTTTTTTTTGTTTGAATCTGCTATTGAATTTGGTTTTGTGTATGTGTGTGTAAGTTTGAATATAATATTGTTTTTGTGTATGTGTGTTCGAATCTTTTGTTTTTGGGTTCTAAAATTTATGTTTTAGATTTTCGAAAATTGATTTTGTGTATGTGTGTGTTTGAATATGATATTGACGGTGCCGGATTATGGTGGCGGACGGTAATGGGAGTCGGTGGTGGAAGTGAGTGCCGGTGATGCATGTATGTGTTCTTGAGTTGAGTCTGGGTGTTTGCTCATTATCATCACGAGAGAGAGAGAGAGAGAGAGAGAGAGAGAGAGAGAGAGAGAGAGAGAGAGAGAGAGAGAGAGAGAGTTATGGGTCTTTTATTATTTTTAATTATTTAAACTTATCAAAATAAATATAAAAAATGAACAAACAAATTTGAGGGGTATAATCATCTTTTCAGTTGATAGGGACTAAAACCACAAAAAATATCCAAAAATGGATCAATGGTGTAAATCCAAACTTTTTTAGATCAAAAACCACATAAAAATGACACGGGGAACATTTTTGCAATTTTGTCTAAAAATATTTTATTAGTTATTATTTTATTAAGAGTAAATTACATAAATGGTCCCTGTCATTTGGGGTAATTTGCACGCTTGGTCCCTAACTTTTTTTTAACTCGAACTGTTCCTATCGTTTTGGTTTTGTTGCGCGCTTAGTCCCTGCCAGACATAAAAAGTCTATTTTACCCTTTATGTTATTTTTATCTTTTTATTATTATTTATAATGTTATTATTAAAAAATTTTAATATGTGGGTCCCACCTCCCCATTCGCTCCGACCCAACCTATCCCTCTCCATCACTTTCACCATCTTCTTTAGAGTTTGAGTCCTCCTCCGACGAACCACCACCACCGGCAGCATCAATCACCATTTTCTAGAAAATTGATACAATTTGATACTCAAATACAGCCACATTGCAAGAATCTTAAAGCTAATCTACAGAACCCAAATAAAATCAGAAACGAAAAAGCACATACGAAAACACACACTAACACCTTACGTCTCAGACACTAACACATTGCATCTTCGACAACCACCATGACAGTCCCATTCAATTCCAACTTCACCTCCACTAATCATAAAATCAGATCTGAAATCTAACTCAAACCAAAAAAAATTCAAAAGCACGCACTAAAACACATACTAACATAAAAGAACTTTGGTATAAGGTTTCCTCCAGTCACCTATATGAGCGTAATCCTTCTGTTCGTCCTCCTGATTCGGTGTCATAAACAGAGTACAAACCCTACAGATCAAGTAATATAGCGGCACACGGCGGCGTATTTTTCCTCACGCTCTTCGATGCTGGGCTGGGGTGCAGAGGAGTCAGATTTGTCAGAATCGGAGTCAGATTTGTCAGAATCGGTGCTGGTGTGTGGGGCTGAGAAGAGGGTGATGCCATTATCGGAAGCGTCATTGCTATTGGGTTGAGAAGTGGGAGATTGGGGTTTTGAAGATAAGTCTTTCATATAAATGGGGGAGAGTGATAGTAAACACGATGATCAGTGGATGATGGTGGAATTTTGGTGGTGGCGCTGGTGATTAGGCTAAGAGGAGCCGTAACCACTCATCCTAAGGGGTTGGGGTGCCACGTAGGCTCCACCTCACCTTCCCCTCACCCCTTCAAATCTAGGAAATGATAACCCCTCACCAACCCTTCACTTTTTTATTTTAAATAAATTAAAAATAAAAAAAACTAAAACAATTATTTTTTTTTTTAAAATAAAACATTTCATTAATTTAAAAGTTACAACCTGAAATTAAAACGACAAACGCTAAATTGAAAACGTAAACAAACCGACAACCTACAAATTAAAAAAAGACAACTAAGACCCTCTTCCGGATTGGACGTGTAACACCCCTTTTCTCAAACCATATTTAAAATACAAATACAGTTTTCAAACATATTTTACAACTCGTGACTATAAAATAGCCACTGAAATTTTTTTTTTTTGTTTTATTTTACAAACTTAAACTCGAGGGGTATTACAGACTCAATACAGACAACCATAATTTAAACTTACAGTGTACAAAACGGTCCCAACTGCAACCTTCACTCCCTTCACCTAAGTACATAGCATTTCAAAAACATAGTATACGTGAGACATAAAGTCTCGTGAGTAATATGGGTTTAGACCCAAAACTTTTCTATTAAAAACTTGAAATATTAAAAGTACACTGCTCAAAACTGATTTATATCATAAATCTCAAAATGTCTTACTATCTTTACTTTTAAGCTTTAAAAATACAATCTTTCTCAAAATTGCTTTCTTTCTCTTTTTCTTGAGACCAACTGAAACTCATGAATTAAGTTATTTTAATTCATTCTACTAGCTCCCCTCGTGGGACAGAACAGATCCGCCCACTCGGTTATGCTCATTCTGTCTTCCCTTTGTGACTTGGAACAAATTCAAGCACAAGGGTATACTAAGCTAGACAACTACTTCGCGACGGGAGGTACCATCCCAGTAGTGTCTTCTGATCCCCCGATTATGTGGGTGATCCTAGTCCGGACAACTGGCTCATACTTCTTTCTTTCTTTAATTCTTACTTCATTTCATCTCAAATTGGTCAAAATGGGACACAATTTGTAAACAACTCTTATTCAAACATTTTATAACTCTTTACTGAAAATACTTTCAAAAACTGATTTTGACATCTTAGTTTTCATAAGGAACTTCTTTCAAAATACCTTGCAAACCATACTTTAAAAATCTGTTTAAAACACTAAGCCCTTGTATAGAGCTTCATTCAAAACTATTTTCCAAACTTTAGTATTTATAAACATTTGGAAATCTTACTTTTCTGAAAATAACATATTGCTATGTACTATAGAAATCCTCATAAAACTCACCTTGATTCTACTACGGTTCACTAGGCTTCACGTACGCCTTTTCCTTTCCCGTGCTCAATAACGTTCGAAGCACCACCTATACAAGTAGTATATATAAATACTCAATATAATTAACTCTATCATGTTAAAGTCTCATATGATGCAACTCCAGGTTGTAATAGATGTATAATCATTAATAAACTCGTTTTACGGTTTTCTCCAAAATACGCGTATATTGCTACAGTACCCCCGAGGAGTCGTATTTCAGTTCCGACTCTTTCCATGAAATCTTAGGCCATATTAGACTTGTGTTTCAAATTTGGAGTTCATTGGACAAGTCTAGCTCAAATTCTAAAAATTAAGTTTTGACGTGAATAGTGATTTTAGCCACTGCCGCTACAGTGACTTTTCCGCAAGTTCGGATTACGGATTTGACCATTCCCGACATGTTCTTATACCATTTTAGGGTTATGGCGAAAATTTCAGATCAATCGGACATGTCTAGCTATGGTTTCTAGCGTTTGGATTTCTAACATTTTTAACATTTTTGGTCCCTGTCTGAAGGGCACTGTAGCACGCAGTGCACTGTAGCACGCAGTTTTGGGGCATTAAGCTCTTATTCCAGGTCTTAATCACATGGGGTTTGTTCCTTGACTAAAACCCTTAACTAATAACAAGTTTTAAGCCACTAGAAACAGCTTAATCATACCAATTCATGATTTAGGGTTCTTGAGCAACATTTCAATTTATCAACAATAGCAATCTACTTTGCTATTTTTAAGATATGTTCTTACTACATGAACATGTTTAAGCCCAGAAATCACATACACTTCATGAATTATGACTGAAATTACAGATTTCAGTCCACTCCATGGAAACTCATCAAGAACACACAAAAACCTAGGTTAAAGCAAAGGAATTCTTACCTCTTTTAACTATGGAATCACTGATTCCAATGTTTCCTTTGATTTCTTGGCCAATTCCTTGATCTCTTCTTCTTCCTCTCGTGTTCTTCCTGCACACCTCTAGTTCTCTCTGGAGACTTCTATTGTTTCTTAGATAATAGAGGAAATAACTCTATTTTAGGTTTATATAATTAGTATATAAAACATTTGCATTTTTGGTCCTTTGGTTTCTAACTTCTCTTCAAAAATGGTCCAAAGGTCACAACTTTACCATTTATGCTTCATTACTTCCAACTTAACAATTTCTTGACATTTTTGGTCATTTTCATGTCAAATGACCAATTTGCCCTTTTTGGCCATATGTCACTATTCACGCGACAAAACTCCAAATTTAATATAAACTTTTATTTCTTATTATATTAAATTACAAATACCTATTATTACACATAATAGTCGTACAACGTGACAAAAGACGGTTTTACCCTTTTTTGACTTTTTCGCGGGTTCTTACAGGACGTCAAGAACTTAATATATTTTAAACGTTGTTTATCTTCACGGAGTTGTTGTTTTTTATCACGGACTCCCTGACGTTCGGCTTCGGCTCGTTCACGTGCTTTTCGGGCTCGTGTTTTCTCTTCCAACACTTTTCGATCCAACTCAATTCGCTCGGCGACACTTAAATTGTAGCGTTCGAATTCCAACCAAATAAGTGCGACGTCTTCGCTACTTTCCGAGCCACCTCCCGCACTCGACGAAGTCACTTTTCCTTTTCTTTTTGCGGCATCTCGTCCCATCGGCCGGCGGAATTCGTTAAATTTGAGGTCATCGTCGTCGAGGTCATCATTTAAATCGAGGTTGATACGAGCGTCGGAGGAGGTAGTGTTGCAGCTTGACTGGGAAGTTTTCGAACGTTTTCTTGCCAGGCCAGGATGTCCTCTTCGGCATTTGAATCGTGCCATTTTTTGCATTTTTCAACCATACGCCAAAACTCAACGAATCGGAATGGCGTTCCTTTGTTGTCCTCCTTGTAAATTTTTAACGCTTCCTCGAAAACATGTTGCTCCATTTGACCGCTTCTCCGATGCGTTCGTAGATTGTGTAACAATCCGTTAAATTTCATTGTCGCACGGTTTATGTCGCGATATTTTGTTGTCAAGCCGTCTTTGGTATGGTAACTCGCCCTGCCTAATTCTTGGTGAAAGCGGTCCATGACCTGCATCCAAAAGTGTTTCGCCGCTTAGGCGTTTCCGGCCGCCACATCCTCAGAAACGTCAATGCACGAATGGGCTAACACGATTTCCTCTTGGGTTGTCCATGGTTGTCGTGGCGCTTTTCCTCTCCTTTGTGTCGGGGGTTGGACTTCTTGTTGCATTTCGGGGACTAATTACGATGAACCTTGTGTTTCGGGAACGAAATCGGGTAATGGGTTTTGGAATTGTTGGGTTGGTGTGTCGGGAAACGCTTGAAAAGTATTGAATAAATTTTGCGGTTGCATTTGGGGTTAACCCGGCATTTGGTATGGGAAACGGTTGGGTGAGAAAATCGGTTGGTCCATTTGTGGAAGGTAAACATTCGTGTTGTAGAATTGCTCGAAACCGAGAACGTTTTGTCGGTTTCGATTCGTTGGTGGCGTTTGATTGTTTGTAGAATCTTGGTTAGACATGATTTTTGAAAGGATTAGAGAGAAATGAGTGTAAAATTTGAGTGTAGAAGAATGATAATTTTTTTGTGAGTGAATGTATGTATTTATAGTTGGTAAATGTTTAAAATAATTAAGTTTTTAATTTTTTTAGCCGTTACACTTTCTAGCCGTTGGGGGGTTAAACTGTAACTTGTTCCATAGTACAGGGGGTCAAAGGGTAACATTCCATCAAGTTCATCGCATGGGGTTGGAACACCGGGGTCGTCCCTTCCCGGCAGGCAAAAACCTAGGTAGGGGGTGTTCCCGTGCGGGGTCGGGATCCACCCTGGATACCGCACCCCTTTGCCGCATGCTCTCCTGTTAGTCTAAGAAACTATGATAAGAAGCCACCCTTTTTGCTTTTTCTGATTTATGATACGAGAGAGAGAGAGAGAGAGAGAGAGAGAGAGAGAGAGAGAGAGAGAGAGAGAGAGAGAGAGAGAGAGAGAGAGAGAGAGGTTTGGTAATTGAGATTTTTTTAATTTAAAAGTAATAAACAAATAAGAAAAAAATTTAAAAATATTATTAAGGGTAAAATAGACTTTTTATGTCTGTGAGAGACTAAGCGCAACAAAACCAAACGATAGGGACGGTCAGAGTTAAAAAAAGGAGTTAGAGATCAAGCGTAAATTAACTAAAACCACAAGGACCATTCGTGTAATTTACTCTTTTATTAATATGTAAAACCATTTGATGTTGACCATTGATGTGCACGTATTTTACTCCATTAACATTTTCAAAACATTAACATTTTCAAAACTTTAACGGATGTCTAATTTGTATCACACGCCCATCCCTTATGATGCCTCTGTTAGGATAATGTCTCGCGTCTCAACAAGTTAGCAACATTTATATGTTTAGTGTGATCATTTTGGGTTACACGTAAAATATAATTAGAACATAAAATGAAAAAAGAGATCAAATTATTTGGGATTAGTTTGTTAATTTGTCAAATTAAGAGTTAACTAGATTCTAAAAAAGTGGAAGGGCTCAAATCAAATAACATCGAATTAGAGAAGTGAAAACTACTATTATGACTTATCTAGTAATTAATTATAACATATATAGATGAATCTCATATCGATGATGAGTACTAGCTTGACGTGGATTCCTCGACTACAAAATTAGGGGACTATGACCATTTGGTGTCACCTTTGTAATTGGCTATAAAGCGGTTAATATAGAACATCTTCAATTTATAATTGGCCTTCAGTCAAACAAATCACTTAACAACAATTTTATTGCATAATATAAACAAATACACTCTTGAAAATATTAGCATCATTGCATCCTACACACTACTTACAATAACCTTAAAAGTCATTTCACTACCTCATTGTGAGAGAAGGGATTAATTGATCATCATCACTCTTTATCAATTATCACAGATTCATTGCCAACATCTGTTTCAATTTCAGCAAGCGACCCAAGGGGCCTAATATAGACCCCAATCGCATACAATCTCGAGTCCAAAATACTTCCATGAAATCCCCCAAACGAAGACCGTGGTTTGAAATTATAAGTAACTGTAGCAGGTGCATAATTAAAATTGGTGTCTCCAAATGGACCGTACTTGCGTTTGTTGGTACCAAATGTAATCGAAGACAATCCTCTACCGAAATGCTGAGCAAAAATGGAAATTAGATACTCCCCAGGGTAATCAAAAGTCATCTGTATTTTTCCAATTTATGAAATTAATCACCAATTCTTTTTGTTCGATGAAAATGGAAGCGAGAGAGATGAGTAATATACTTACGATATCGAATTTTGAACCATTGGGGTTTCCGTGCATTTCTGAAGAAACAACTTTCTCATCCACAACATGTGCGAATTGGATTGAATGGACTGCAGAAATACCATGTGAAATTAGAATTTGTACAACTTTCGTGTTTCGATTTTCATCCCAAATCGATCCTTTCATTTCTCTGGGAATCAACTTCACCGAATTTTCCATTTGATTTTGGCCAGAAGATGCTTCAAGTTTCAATTTCGAAACCCTAATATTGAGAAAGCTCTTAGCATTGCTGAACCATTACGGAACTCATCTTCCTATCTTAATAAAAAAGTAACTCATGTACCACGTTTCATCTTCTTGTTCTCCCTGAACTTATTCTCCCGCTCAATTGTTCTTTACTTCCGAATACCAGTTAATGATGATTGCTGATTTTTTGGGAATGAAATCAATTCCAATCGTGTTACTTTTGGTATCCCTTTCCTGAAGTCGTACTATGTTATCAAGACCATATAAATCGATGAGACAATCCTGGGCTGAGTTTGTTCTTGAACCCAACGTAAGGTTTCCAACAAAATATGAAGCTCTGATTGTTCTTGAACCCATCGTAAGGTTTACAACAAAATACGAATTTATTTTCTAAATACGACTTGTATTCTTAATGAACAATTACAAATCACTTACAAGTGACCAAAATAAAGATACAAAATCATTAATCTTCAAAAAAATCGTCAAGGATAAAAAAGATAAGAACTAGTTCATAAATGACCCAACCAATACATTTTATCAGCCAAATGACAGCTTGGTATTAGTTCATATGCTAGTTCAAGTCGCTAAGCAAGTAGCATTGAAGGGAAAAATTGCTAAATCAGATTATCAGACATCTGGAAAATGAAGTAGTAGAAGTGCTCTGGTCAACCTTAATGTTAGTTTGCTGTCGGTAGTTCAAATTTCCCAAATGGTTGTAATAGGAAGCGTTGCATATATACAACATTCACTGAAATTTGTATCCAAAAAACTTGATTTTTTTTAAATGTATATATGCAAATTGAAAAAAATACGGTTTTTTGGAGATTTTTCTTAAGCGAGTCAGCTTGTGCTCTTTCATATAAGGCTATAAAAAAAAAGCTTTAAAAAATGTCGAAAAAATTAGGGGTGTGACAAAAAACCGAAACCGAATAATCAAACCGAACCAAATGCTATTTGGGTTATTTGGTTTGGTTTATTTGGTTTTTGGTTAATTTGGTTTGGTTAACCGAATAAGGATGAGTTTATTTGGTTTGGTTTTGGTTAAATTTATATTATTTTGGTTAAACCGAAAAAATCGAATAATAAATTAAATATATTTTTTGTATTCGATGTTTATAAAATTATTATCAAATTTTATATATATATATATATATATATATATATATATATATATATATATATATATATATATATATATATATATATATATATATATATATATATATATATATACTAGGTGCGTACCCGCGCGATGCGGCGGCGGCGGATATTTAGTTGCGATGAATAGTGTTCGTTCGAAGATGACGTTTTTTTTCAGCGATTAATTTCTTTTCATCAATTATGTTATTTCGGAAACATGTCATTATTCAAAAAAAAAAACATATTTTGTATTGGTAGGATATTATTTTAGTTGGTATTTCTGTAACCGATATTTTTGCAATGATAAATGTAAACTGTTTTCTAATCTTTGGAAAATCGATACAATTTATGTTTTATAATGGATAATCGGTACAATTTACGTTTTAATTCTGTCATTTTATGAAATTAACTATTTATGAAAATTTTGGTGGTTTAGTTATTTTTTGCCATTATAATGACATTTTATTTAAAAATTCCGGTACGCTTAGTGTTACTCGTAAAATTTTGGCTTTTGAGGGTTGATTTTATAATATTCTGTAATTTGTGGGTTATAAATATCATTATTCCAAAAGATGCTTGTTCGTTGCTAAAACCTCTTTACAAGTACGTTGAAAAAATCATTATTCGACCAATAATTTCTAAACGGTAGATACTCTTTCTTTGGCATACTATTTTGCATTTAAAATAAATATATGTTGCATTTTTTTATTAAAAAAAGTATGCTTTTGTGTTGGGTTGATGTCTCCAAACACACCTCGAAAATTATAAACGATTTTATCATTTTATGCAATTTGGGTAAGTGTGGACGGTTTGTGACATGTGACCGTCGGTTGTTGTGTTGGTGGGTTATTTTCAGAGACGATGATTATAGTATGGCATGGTGGCGGAAATGGTAATTCAATGCCACCCATTTACATGTAACTAAAAAGCTCTATAAAGCTCACGAAACCTCTCTGCCAAATGTTGTAATAATTTTCTAAAAGATTAAATGGGTCAAAGCTAAACTAACAAAAAAAGATAACGATTTGGTGTATTATGTCATATTTTTTTGAAAAAAAATTTCAGTCAAAAGGTTCCTACGAAAAAAAAATGGTTCTCATTTGAACTTTAGTCGGGCCGAGCATCACGCGGTTCGGTTCGATGTTTCACTAAAACGAACAAAAAATCATAGAGTTTAACAACTTTTTGAGACGTCAGTAATGCAATTTGAGGAGAAATTAACATATAAAATTTGCAATAATACATATTCTAACACCAATGTCAAATAGACATATTAAATAAATTTGAAGTTAATTATTAACTAAAAACAGTCAAAGGCCTATTGGTCTAGCGGCATCTAGAGTTGACTGGAGTTCCATGTCTCCTAAATGGTCAGGAGCAAGTTGAAAGGTGTACTAACAAACGAACTTGGTATAATAACAGTATAATAGTTTAGCCGATAAAAAAAATTATTAACTGAAAACATATTCTTATACATAATTGATATTTATTTTAGCTATGTTAATAAAAAGTGATGTTTCAAACATTTACATTTGCTTAATCATAAAAATTAACTATTTAGTTAGTCACGTCTTTTTCATTGCGACCCCATTTAACTGGTATTTTTTTTTTTTTTTGAAAATGACAAACGAGTAAGAGGAGCCTCACCTGTAGAAACTCTAGCAACAATCCAATCCCTCTTTGATTGAATACGACAACCTTTTCACACCATTTTTCTTATATTTCTCTTGTATTCTGACCAAAATACCCTTGCTAGCTATGATCTTTTAAAAGTTGACAACACATAGCAATAGTCCTTTCTTGCAGCTTTTGAATAAATAAAGATAATATCATTTTGTCCTTTTATTAAATAAACTAATCAGAAAGTAATATACATGAATTACTTTACCGCTAGACATATCGGTTCCCCATATCTAATTTGGGTAGCACGCCTATGCTCCATCTTTCCCAAGAGCATGCTTCTTGCCATTCACATAAAAAAGGATGGGATACCGAGAAGCTACAGTAGATAGTAAATGAAGAATTCAAACTATAAATAAAAATATTGTGTACAAGTACAAGTAACAAAAGGAAGAGAAAAAAGGGTAAAAAAGCAAATATAAAATTATCGATACCCTTGTTTTTCCAGAAATCGTTTGTTGTACTACACCCAACATGTATCGTTTGTTCATAGATAAAATAAAATATAAACACCCATTACAACAAAACAAACCAATGCTTTCTACCTTCTAAAACAACAAGAATAAACAAATAAACACCCATTACAACAAACCAACCAATGCTTTCTACCTTCTAAAACAACAAGAATAACCAAATCAATGCTTTCCTTCTATTATATGCAAGTGAAAGTACATGGTTTTAGTAATGTAAATAAGTCTCTTGTGCAATCCATTGAACCCCCTCCTGCAGCCATACCATGTGGAGTGCTGCCAGGAAGACTACAAACAAAACAAAGTTAGTATATACATAATATTGGAAGATCATGAAAACCAGTTACCATTAAAAATGTATAACAAATAAATGAAAGAATTTGTTACTATGACACATTCATCATCGATAATTCCCAAATGATATAAAAATACATCAGCAACCGTATACACCCACGAAATTACTACATATCACAGCACAACGATATACATCCAGGAATCACTACATAAAGCAACAAAAATATTTAAATATATATCAGCGGAACAGAAAATGATTTCACTATAAATGTAGTCTGATTCATTAACAGAACCCAGATTTAAAATTTTAAACCAATTATAGAAATAAAAATCAAAATCTAAGATCTAGAAACTGGATTTTAAAATCGGAATAACAACAAACAGATGATATACAACCATTTATAAATATAAAAGTCAAAGCTATATTATCCAAATCAAAAAATGAATTAGATGGGTTCAAACGGATGAAAATGATCAAAGTGGTAGAAGTTTCATTTACAGATATTCATATGCCGTTTTGTGAAAAATGAAAACGACATTTGTAACACCCCTTTGTTCAAGTTCTTAGTTAGAATTACTTATTTACAACTTTTCAATCGACCTTTTGTGAAATTTCTTTCTGGATATTGAAAGTCGAAAGCCATTGCGTGTGTGTTTGAGAAAAAAAGAGGAGCAAGAGAGGTAGGATGAATCCATTCTGAAATATGACAATAGACATGTTAGAAGACGAAAATTGTGTGTTTTGTTGAATGTGAAGCACACACCAACAATATTGGAATCATACCCTGGGATGTGACGCAACCATGGCAGCGATTTTATTTTCATTCCCTTTTTGAAGCTCTGATCCAGTTACAAGTAGAAGCTGAGACAATTCTGCAATTCAATAGGGTTAAAAGAAGCTCAAAAATCGAAAACATTTACTTGTTATATCATTTATCAAATCCATTAGTGCAGATGACACATAACTCCAACCCCGTGGTGCTACTGCTTCTTAGATCTGATGGAAGCAAGAATACAAAATCAAGTAAGAAACTAAACAACTATACATAATCTTGAGTTCAAGAATGAAAAATCAGGTAAGAAACTATGCTTATTCTACATTTGATGTTTGGAAGCAAGAATACAAAATCAGCTATTGCTTCTTCTTCATTTGACGTTTGGCTAAGCTTTTTTGGCAGCATATCAGAGCTTTCTTCGTCACAGATTCTGGAAGGATTCGATTCTCGTAGAAATTTAGGATGCTTTGTTTTGACATATTCCTGAAAAAGAAAGAAAAATATTAGGCTCCCTAAAAATTAAGAGCACCAATAAACAACCTACTGTCCTACCAGATGTGGCTCTAAAATTAGGTGCCAAAATCCACATGTAACCTGTGAAACAAAAAATCACCGATTTTATGAGCAGAAAAAGAAAGAAAGAGAGGGGATGCAGAGAATTAAACATACACAAACATATAGAATTTAACATACACAAACATATTAAGCGGTCTTCTTGAAATTGACGGCCTTCTTGATGGGGCTTCATACCGTAGTCGAAGGTGGAGAAGGGCGGAACCGTTTGCGGTTAATCGACCGATTGTTGTTGAGTTAGGAATCGACCGGTTGCGGGGAGCCGTTTGTTGTTAATCGATCGACTGTGTTACCAAGGTCACGGCTTAAGCGGTGGAGAATCATAACGAATTTCATGGAAGAAGGTGGTCACAGCGGTGGAGATAAATCACGATGAAGGTGTCTATTTGGAGCAGGGGTTGTGGCTTTACAGTGAAGGGTGAGTAGTTAGTGGTGGCATACCAAAGACGATGGTGGAGAAAGGGGGATTAACTGGTGGCGGAGTGGTTGGTTGAGCGAGGAGGAACGAAGGATTAACCGGTGGCGGATGAAGGCGACGAAGGCGATGAAGAGGTTTTGAAGGTTACGGCGGATGAAGGCGGTATATCTCCTGCTAGGGTTAGAAAGGATGAGGATATTTAAATGGAAGATATGAATAGAAATAGTCATGGGCACGGGCACGTGATATGAATATATCGGGAAGATTGCTTTCCTCAAAGGAGGAGAGCACGCGCATGTATCCACTGCTGCAAGTAGTGCACGCGTACAGTCGTCCAAGCCAAGCTGCATTAAAAGGAGGTACAGTCTTAAAAATTAAGACAAGTAAGCATTAAACGGTTGTAACTTATATATGCTTAATAAGATAGTAAAGATATATATATATATATATATAAAGAAAGCAACAGGAATTGTGCATCCCACATTGATGTTCAAAGGAAAATATGGAGGAGACTTTATCTATAAAAAAATCGTAAGTAGGGTATCAAGGAGCAGAGGAATTCAATCAGCCTCTAAATAGACAAAATAACATTTTTATATCAGTTCACCTGGGTTTAGATAGTACAAAGTTTTTTTTTTTTCACGAGTATTGGTGACTTATAGTGAAGTTATTTTCTTATTTGGTTTAACCAATAACCAAACCGAATAAACCTAAACAAATTAAACCGAAACCGATTTAACCGAACCTTATTTGGTTTAGTTACAGTTAATTTTGAAATGTTAAACAACCGATTAAACCGAACCGATTTAACTGACCAAGTGACCAAATAACACCCCTAGAAAAAATGGACGTGAAAAGTTCCACTTTCAGTTATTGGGTTCTCGAGAATCTATATGTTCTCAAATTATCCTAAATCTCTCTCTCTCTCTCTCTCTCTATATATATATATATATATATATATATATATATATATATATATATATATATATATATATATATATATATATATATATGCATTGATGGATTCATATAAAAGATGCAGTGACCTTTTCGTAACTATATTAACATGTAACTGAATTGATGCATTCATATCGATACATTGATTTATTCACAAAAATTATTATTTTAGTTCAAAAGTTTAATCATTTATTGATCATAAAAAGAGATGAATGTGTATTGTGTATCACCATAAAACAATAGTCCACCTTAATACTAATGCACCAACAACCCTGAAACACAAATAACATAAATTTCCGACAAAACTCATATGGTTGTGTATGAATAACGAAGCATATCATAAAACTACAAACTTGATAACAATGCACCCATAACCAAACAAATCCAAAAATCAAAAGTAATCCCAAGGGTAACCCTCCAAAGTCGAATAAACATAAGTCTAAAACCCAAAATAGTACAAATGTCACCTCGAACTTCGCATGGCGATCACCCAATACATTTGCATTATGTCCTACAACGGTTGAAGCCAAACAAATGGCATACCTTATGAAACTAAATTGATCAATATTAAACCAAGCTCGAATGCAAAATAAAAGGTTTCTCCTTGAAATGTCTTTTGGCCTAAATGTCTTTCGATAAAATGCATAGCGGCCAAATACCGTTCGGTAGCAATATGCTCGAACAAGATTGTATGATTTACAAACTATTTTACAGATGCACCCTAGATACCTTCTCCGGTGAATAGAAAAAAGTTTCTCTTACAAAGACAACATAAAAGATTTCCAAAATACAAACATATTTCTGTTCTCAAACAGAGTGATAAACACCAAACAATAATCTTAAATACAAATGAAATATGATAAACACCAAACAATAATCTTAAATACAAATGAAATATTCTAACTTAGGTAGCACTTAGCATTGTAAAACATTTACAGTTCTAAAAATATTCAACTTTGATACCACAACCAATAGGTGGTACTCGAGATTACACTATACGATTGTTTGTTCGTCGTTATATGAGATACTTTTTGGTGTTTTTGGAGCAACTATTATTCATTATGTTGATGCATGCTTCTTAGTGATGTTGGTCATTTGTTGTGTGCCCCCATTATGTAGTCTAGCATAGTTTTAGTGTTAGGGAACTTCTCCCGAACATAAGAGTTCATCATGCATTATGTTTTACTATTTTTATCCATGTAATATCATATCTTCATCTTTGTTTTATCAATTTTATATCGTGTATCTTTGAAAATTTTATTATTCTACACTTAGCTAGGCATAACGGGTTCGGAAAATTGATATCAGATCAACACTCGTGTTCATACGAAGAATGGTCCAGACTAGCTTTTAATCTTAAAGATTTTTGTGTTTATAAAAAATTTTCTCAGATTCGCATTGGAATTTTTTCAAATGAATTAAGTCAAAATTTCGTGTTGAGAATAGTGTTTCAAAAGATATTTTGTATTGAGATTGAAATAATAAGCTTAATGTGCGCGACGCGGTCTTTTATTTTTCAAAACTATAAATAGAGGCTTCTAGGTTAAAATCAACAGCAAAGACCTGGCATAGGAACGACCCCCAAGGCTTCTTTGACTCCGAGTTTCAGTTTTGAGTCGACCATAATTGGTATTTATTGTTTTCTCTTTTAATTTTCAAGTAGTTAGTAGTTTTTAGTAGCTTGGCTAGTGTTATTGGGTGTGACAACCATTAGCATTAGCTTTAGGTTTCTGAAATCTTTTGTTTACTGTTTTGGACAAGTTGGATCTGAGTTTTTAATAGTTAATCATTCAGTTATTGTTAATTGCTCTTTTTACGGTTTTTATGCATTGGAATGCTTTTTGATGAATTTGAATGTTTGATTGTGTTGGATTGTTCTTGTGTTTCTGGATTTAGATTATACTTTCTGATTTCAGTAACTTCTTTTAGTTTAGAAATTGAATTGGATTGGATAATGTTGGAGTTAGTTTTTAGATTTGTTGGATGTTGTGATTTGGGGACTGTTTTCGGTAAAAGTTAGAAACTAGATCCTCTGGTTGTAGAGTGACACTACAATTGGTAATCTGTTGCATACCTTGACCACGTAACTCTTGTGGATCGACCCTGACTACCACTGTACTAGTGAGAGTGAGGTATTTTACTATTTTTGACCGCACGACGACCTAGGCGTGTCACTACCTCATTGGTTTAAGTCTAAACCCATCTCAAGGTTTAATTCCCTTAAACCACAGCTCTGATACCAACTTGTAACGGCCGGTTTCTCATAAATAGATTACACCTTAATTTTTTCATATTAAAACAACATTAAAGGGTGTAACTCAAATTATGAAACGAGTAATACAAAGTTGTTACCAAAAACATAGTTTAAGTCCTAAACTATTTACATTAGTATTTACAACTGTCATTCAATAACCGGGTCAAATTACATATTTCAAAACAACAAACTAAGTCCAAGTCCAAGTCCATTCCAGCTATCCTTCTGAGACAAGCTTCCCCCGATCGCCACTACCAAAACCTAACACAAACAACAATAACAAACAATTTATGAACTATGAAAGCTCAGTGAGTAATTAAAGGTTAATTGGTTTGTATCATCCATCATCTCGTTTTAATCAAGCTCAACGGACTATTTCAGTCCCAAGTGTGATATACACACAATAACTCTTTATTCCATATACTCAAAATTTGGTTATACTCAACCAAATCAAAACATAGCCTACTTCTTATCTGTAAACAACATCACAATAAGGCATAATCATCTAATAAATAACACCTATTGTCGGGTTACTCTGTGGAACTTCTGAACTGCGTGTACCGTGCTCCTGTCTAGCCTTAGCTGTATCACAATATCTTGGGTCAAAACTAAATATTCAACAATCTCAATCATACTCAGTATCGATAACAATCAAGAATTTGGATCATAAGAGAGGGTTACAATCAAAAGATAGTAATACTATCCTAGTTGTAGCCTTTAATTTCACCACTTTGACTCATACAACCTTAGAAACGCAACAAACAACCCTTTACTAGCTCGGGTCTAATGATATAACTCTTTTACACTCACTAATCCAAACAATTTCACTCAAATACTAGTTAATTGCATCATAACCACCTGGAATCATCTCAAATCACACAATCCAACCGTCAAAACAAAGTCAAAATCGAAGGGAATTACCTTTCAACCGTAAGGAATTAAATCCTAGCTTCAATTCCTAAATTATAGACTTAAATTTCAAGTTTAGAGGTTGAAGATTAAGTTTCTATGGTTTTTGAGAGGTTTTAGTCGAAGTGAGCTTTCCCCAAAATGAAAGAAAATCAACTTTAAAAAGTGGGTCTGCGCGCATAACACGGCCCGTGTAAGTTGTTGTATGCGTTTTGGAATTTGGTATGCAGTATTACACGACCCGTGTAAGTTGCTGGCTTACACGACCCGTGTTTAACTCCTACACAACCCGTGTAACCTCCTTTTAGCATTTTTCAACCTCAAACTTCTTCCAAATGGAATTCTAACTACCCAAACTCATGCAACAACATAAATAATCTTAATCACATCAAGATTTACTCAAAATCTCTCAAATTTAATAACACGGTATTACAAGTTCTTACCCCTTCAAAAGATTCCGTCCTCGGAATCTCTTAAAACAAAAAGGGATATTTTGACCGCATATCCTCCTCGGCTTCCCAAGTGACATCCGTACATCTATGATGTCGCCACTGTACTTTTACTATCCCAATCTCTTTGTTTCGCAATTTCTTGACCTTTCTATCCAGAATTTGTTCTGGCATCTCTTGGTATCTCAATTTCTCGTCTAATTGAACTCCAGCCAAGGGTACTCGAGAGGACTTGTCATATAATGTTTTTCTGAGGTGTGACACATGGAACACATTATGGATACCCTGCAACTCATCAGGAAGTTCAAGCTTGTACGCAACTGCTCCAATTCTCTCCAAGACTCGAAAGGGTCAAATGAATCGCGGGTTCAACTTACCAATTTTGGAATTTGGTCTGCAGTATTACACGACCCGTGTAAGTTGCTGCATGCCTTACACGACCCGTGTAACCTCCTCTTAGCATTTTTTAACCTCAAACTTCTCCCAAATGGAATTCTAACTACCTAAACTCATGCAACAACATAAATAATCTTAATCACATCAAGATTAACTCAAAATCTCTCAAATTTAATAACATGGTATTACACAAACATTGGAACTTGCCGCCCTCACCCTATCCCCTACATTCTTTCAATGATAAATTATTTTGGGCATAACTAAATATACACCTTATTTCACTAGAAATACACCTTTATATAAAGTCAATGTCTTTTTATTTGTTAATATGACATTATTTTCCAGAATAAATTAGATATGATTGGTTGAAAACAGTTTGACTTTTATTTAGGATGTATGTGGGGTGTATATTTAGTAGCACCCATTATTTTTCAAAAGATAATTATTACTATTATTATTTTTATAATTTATAAATCATTATTAGACTTATTTTTACTTTTTGACGGTTTTTGGATATGCTAATTCAAACAACATTTATGTATTGACAACTATTAAAAGACACTTTTTTTTAAAAGCAAATATTCAAATTTCGTCTGACTCCAAGTCCTTCAGATTCTGATTTGTTTAATAAGTTTAAATTTCTTCCTAAACATTATGTGAACCAAACGAACCACTAATAAAACATCTACTATTGCTCAATAAAAGAATTTGAGTGATTCCTTCATGATCGAATATCCCGAAAGAGTCTATAATTTTTATGTTTTGAGATATTATGTCTCATTTATTTTACATATAAGTAGTGTTGTATAACACGCTATTCGATACTCGTTTCACCGACTAAGGACTACCGAGTTGTCATATTATTCAGGTAGTACTCGGGAGTTTTCGGATTTGATAAATTATACAGAAATATTTTTAGGAAATTTATATATGTGTCCAAAATCATAAGTTGATTTAATTTCATAACAAAATTAGTTTGAAAAATCAATAAAATGATACAAGTTCAAAAATTAAATTACTTCAAAAATAGATATTTATTTGTTAACATTAGATAGCTAGATTGATCATTTAATCATGATTTTACAATATAGCTTCAATTTGTTTGTTGATGTAAATTTCATCTAATTTATATTCAACTTTTCAATCTTCCTTTGATTGATAAATTGTTATATTTTTTAATAAACTTATAGTATGTAACAAGGGTTATTGTCACATTGGCCATAAACTTTCACCAAAAATTTTAAAAGGTCCCTAAAGTTATTTTCGGGCCTCCTAGGTCATTAAACTCGAAAATGACTTGTGTTTTATACCGGTGAACATCTTTTTAAAAGGTTGTCCTGTTACTTCAATTAAAAGGGGTAGAATAATAATGCCACGTGGTGGCTTACGTGGAATGGTCCATCTGTCAAATCTAATCTTATGATTTCTCTCGTTTGATATTTGACGAATCCTATGAAGGATGAATTGGATCTGTTGTGATGATGTTACAAAGACGGACAATCACCAATCTATGTTGAATCATCATTTGGTAATCGATTACAACTGGGTAAATCATTTATAATTGATTGCGGAAATAAAACATTGAACTGGATGTCGATGATGACATTCTGCAAAGAAAGGAGTTGTCGATGATGATTTTACGCACACAAATCTCTAATTAAGTTTATTACCTTGATATAAGTGGGCAAAATTGATGAGTATTTGAAGATCTGATTGAAGTGTATCGATGTTCATTGAGTTCTTGACCTTGACGGTAATCTTTTGACACAAATGGCTTAGATCTTCAAATCGAAAAGCAAAATTGGTTGATTATGCTTGTTGTACTCACCTGTGGATGAATGATAAATACGAAGTGGGTAGACTCCAAATTGATTTGTTGATGCCGAAGTGCAGAAAATGGCAAAGTGATTATCATAAATTGGATGCAGATCGCAGAGTTGCAAATCAGAATGATTACGATGATGGCAAAGTGTTTTGACTTCCTTGATTGAAGATGAACTCGAGGGTGAAGTGCTTGGGTCGATATTGATGTTGAAGTGTGTGGAGTGATGAATGAGAAGTATTTATAATGACGGCGAAGTGATCAAGTGAATCTAAATTCAGTGATGTGAAGACGTAGAGAAGGCAATGAAGTGCAGGAATGGGGACGGCGAAGTCACTTTGACTTTGTAGTCAAAGATAAGCAACAGTTAAATCCATTGGAGGTTAGTTCTTCATCTGTCAAATATAATTTTGACCTAAATCTATCTGCGTAGGTTGAGGCATGGACGAGCAATTGTCCACCGCTACTGTCATGGCTGACGGGAAAAGGGAAGGTGCAGTTGACGACAACGATATTGTATTTATAATAAAGATTCATTTACGATCTTAAAGTTCTGATTTTTATCCGTTGTAGTTGTCATCGGAAGGCCCAACTTGATTAACCAGTTCGGAACTTCAACGTCCATGGATCGACCAGTTCGAGGTTCTTGAATGGTGTAACACCCGGCTTTTAAAACAAAAACACCCCTGAAAAATTTTTCATTTAAAACAAAGGTTTAAATACGTAAAACCATAACAAAAGGGGTATATTTTAATAAAAACGGGTACAAGTGTATCAAGGAGAGTATAAAATACCATAATCTCCTTTGAAGCTGGGCTGCTACTGACAGCATCTAAGAGTCTCACTTCTTTAGTCACGGACTCTATCTTTTCCCTTATCAGGATCATGCTAACCTGCAGGGACATTTAACAAATAACATGAGCTATAAAGCTCAGTGAGTAATCATATCTGCAAATAACATGTATAAGTAATACATTCATATATAATTCTCTATATATGATAAGTCTCTTTCTACTCATCTTTTCAATATCAAGTCCCATTTTATAGCCTTTTTCGGCTAACAGTATATATGTTTGGATATCGGATCCAAACTCCTAGCCTTACTGGTCGATAGTATATCTCTTAGGATTTCACATCCTACTGCTGAACCATAATAACCTGTATTTATCAAGCCGCGTCATTTATTTGCACATTTAATCATATCTAACCATTTCTGTCCCATATTTCTTAGTCACAATTGACTGCACCATATATTATGGCTATATAAGCCGCACCATATGTCATGGTTATTCAAGCCGCACCAAAACATTTTCAACATATAAATCATAGCCATACAGGCCGCACCAACAGGTTGCAATAACCCGATATCATAGCCATAAGGCTGCACCATTTAAATACAAGTTCAATATCATAATCATTTATGGCTCACATGTTTGCCTCGCTTTTGCCTAGACTCACGGCTCCGTTCTTGTCATTTCATTGACTCACGGCTTACCCGGTATTGTCTTGTTATTTTTATTGACTCACAGCTCCGTTCTTGTCTATCATTGACTCACGGCTTATCTGGTATTGTCGTATCATTGACTCACAGCTCTGTTCTTGTCTTTCACAGACTCACGGCTTATCTGGTATTGTCGTATTAATATTATTGACTCACAGCTTCGTTCTTGTCTATAGCAGACTCACGGCTTATCTGGTATTGTCTTTCAAATGCATCTTTGAACTATCAAATCCGTCCCCCAAAACAGTTTCAACCTGTAATAGGTCAATCAACACATATCATATATCATATAAGTGAGATTACTCACCTGGATACTTGCTGCATTTCATTCCGGTTGTTTCTTGCCTTTGCATGTACCACAACCATTTGTCTCATACCTATATTGTTGAAAAATACGATAACTGATCTCCACGAATAAGGTTTTTAAGCCGATTACCGTGTGACAGATATGTATTTTATCTATAATATACGGAATAAAAATAAATTACTAAAAGCTAAATAGACAGAAAGCAGTAAATAAAGTAAAAGTTAGAAGTTAAAGGTTAGATGTAATAAACGCCATTATCAACGATAACGTGTTTTTACAATAAATAAAAAGGTTAGAAGTTAGAAGTTAGAAGTTAGAAATTAGATGTTAGATGTAATAAACGCCATTATCAACGATAACGTGTTTTTACAATAAGTAAAAAGGTTAGAAGTTAGAAGTTAAATGTCTCGGTTAACTACAATCCACATATGTTTTCGTTGTCACGGTTCAATTCGGGTGTATTTGATATTTGGTATAGTTGATTTATAACTGTTTAAATAAATCAATAACGACACATATAATTTTAAAAGAACTTATCGATAGCTGCGGAAGATAGCGTTTTTCTTGGTATGTCGATTTCTTGTTCTTCACGGTAAGATGAGGTTTTGGTGATTTTTGGTGTCGGGTAGAGGTTGTTTAGAGGTTTGGAGTTTGGTGTCGGGTAGAGGTTGTTTAGAGGTTTGAAGTTTGGTGTTGGGTTGATGTTTTGTTTCTTGCGGTTTTGCGGTTTGATCCTCGTTGCCAAATGCAGAGATTTCAGAGTTTTAAGGTTTCTGGTCGTGGGTATGCTTGAGGTTAATGTATGTAGGTTGTACAAAATCAGCAAGAGGAAGTCTCTATTTATAGTCTGTTCCAGCAGAGATCGGGTCGCGATCGGGGTAGAGATTGGGTCGCGATCTTGAGTGTGTCTCGCTTTTGTGCTGGCCACTACCCGACTCGGTGGAGTGTGGTAGGTGGGTAGGGTCGCGATCTTTGAGACGATCGGGTCGCGATCCGGGTCGGGTCGCGATGGGGAGGAAGATCGGGTCGCGATCTCGTAGGGTTGCCATCGGCTCGCGATCTTTGGTCAGCATAGTGTCACGTGTGTGTCATCAGATCGGGTCGCGATCTGGGTTGGGATCGGGTCGCGATCTGCACTGTTCCAGCCTTTTTCTTCTTTTGTTTTGATTTTCTTCACTTCGCGACACATGAGCTGTTGGGTCGCGATTGCTGTCGCTGGGTGACATTTTTGCTCTTTGGTACATAGCGTCATTTTCTCCGGTTTGGTTGATCTCGAATTTACGCAATCTGAAATAAACTGTTAATAAAAACATTTCGACTTATTTCAGTGATGGTCACATAAAAACATAAAAAACATTATTCAACAATTTCCCCCTATGTGATCATTAATGAAATGAGGAGAAAAATGTTTGATTGAAATTCTTGAAATTTGGATAAGACATTTATAAAACCATATCACTTGTTTTGAAAGAGTGTGACTAGATTTTACTTATGTTTTGAAAAATGTTTGTCAAGAATATTTTTTTCTGAATCAAAGTCTCAAGTTCGATTATCAAAAGGTTTTTGTATATGTATTTTCATAATATTCCTTAAGATTTTATAGCATTTATAAAGACGACAAGTGATCTTAATAGGTCGATTCAGATGAACGCTCATAGGTATAACTCACACTTGACTGAGGTGTTTGTTTGTTCTGGGTGCAGAACTGGTGTATAATCACTAAAGATGAGTGATATCTCTCAGTTTTAAGGTGTTGACTTATGCTTAATGTGGATTTATACCTATATACTTTAGTCACTTGGTCTTCATATTAGATAATCAATCACATAAGACTGGTTTCGGCATTACTCAGAGGGTTTCTTCATTCATGCCATTGATGTTCACTCTCTCTCAGTCGGTAAATACATGTAGAGGGGTTTAGAAATATTCATAGTGCATTTTGCAACTAAGAATATTCAATTATGAAGGCTACAGTATTCTGGTAAATCTTTGGTTTTGACAGCTATATTTGATAAAGCATTTGAGAATTCGTTGCTTGGAAAATTTTGAGAGATGTCTGTCTTGATCGATGTTGTTGTAAATCTTCCTTTTCTTTGGTGAGGTGTTCACCTTTGTCTTTATCTTTTCTTGATTTGTGTGAATACACATTGTGTAAAAGATATCTGATGTGGTTACTAATTGTGATTTGTTGACAGCTTTTGTTGGATATGACTTTGTCGTTTCTTCATTTGTCAGATTCGTTATGCCAGATGATGAAGCTTTTCTTTGAAGTGGTTTGATTGAGGATAGGGATAGGTGATATAATAGACAGTTTGTCTAATATATAAGAAAATGAAAGTATCTTCCCTGGTCATTTTGATATCTAAGCAAAAATGAGACTAGCATCACGGTATAAGAGTATAAATCCTATAAGTCATAATGAAAACACCTTTGCTCACAGAAATGAATTCCACTTAGCAGTTAAAGACGAGGCACAATTTCTCACATGGGTTTCGTTTTCATCTGAATCTCCTGATCTTATGTCCCTTTACAGATAAAATCGTTATAATTGAAATAAATTCAAAGGGAATAGGAGAATGTACATAACAAAAATGTTTGAAATTTGAACCTTCTCTTTAATTAAGAATCAATATAACTGAGAACATTCATCGAGCATAAGTATCTGAAAATTTAGTCAAGAAGATGTTAATCACATGGTTCCATAAAAGCTTATTATGACAAGTCTTTTATTGTATTTTTGAAGATTTGTTTTTCTGAATGTTTTTGGAAATGTTGGTTATTTGAATGTTTTTGGAAAATTTTGGTTATTTGAATGTTTTTGAAAATTTTCTTTTTGAATGAAAGTAAACACTCTTGTGTACAAACAAAAAGTAAGAGATTAGGGATGGATGTTATCTGGATTCAACATTCCTAGACGGCCTAGGAAGTATTGAAACTTGGTTTCGTCTAGAGCCTTAGTAAAGACATCGGCAATTTGATCTTCTGTGTTGATGAAGTGCAATTCGATATGACCTTTTTGAATGTTGTCTTTGAGGAAATGATATCGAATGTCGATGTGCTTTGTCATGGAATGGTGCACGGGATTGTGAGAAATGGCAATTGCGCTGGTTGAATCACAAAATATGGGAATTTGTGATACTTTGTAGCCATAGTCACGCAATTGAGTTTGCATCCACATGACTTGTGAACAGCAGCTTGCGGCAGCTACATATTCAGCTTCTGCGGTTGAAGTGGACACGCATGATTGTTTCTTTGAAGTCCAGCTTACCAGTCTGCCTCCAAGAAATTGGCAAGAACCAGATGTGCTTTTTCTGTCTAGTCTACATCCTCCATAGTCAGAGTCGGTGAAGGCATTAAGCTGAAAATCAGAGTTAGCTGGATACCAAAGGCCAAGAGATGGAGTTCATTTAAGATATTTGAAAATTCTTTTTACAGCTATAGCATGAGATTCCATAGGATTGGCTTGGTATCTGGCACAGACACATGTAGAGAACATGATGTCGGGTCTGCTGGCTGTGAGGTATAGGAGTGATCCTATCATTCCTCGATATTTCTTTTGATCAACAGGCTTGCCATTTAAGTCTGCATCTAATTTGTAACCAAGAGCCATTGGGGTTTTTGCTGTATTTGATTTGTCAAGAGAAAAACGAGTTAGAAGATTTTTAACATAATTTTCTTGATTGATGAAAATTCCATCTGATGATTGTTTGACTTGTAGTCCAAGAAAAGTAGTCATTTCTCCTATCATGCTCATCTCAAATTTGCTCTTCATCAAATCTGCAAACTTGATACTCAAGGATTCATCAGTAGAACCGAAAATAATGTCATCGACATATATTTGAACGATTAACAGATGTTTATTAAAAATTTTACGAAAGAGAGTTTGATCAATTGAACCTCTTTTGAATCCTGATTCTTCTAAAAATGTTGACAATGTTGAATACCAGGCACGAGGTGCTTGTTTTAAGCCATAAACTGCTTTTTGTAACTTAAAACTGTGATTTGGGAACTGTGGATCTTCAAAACCTGGAGGTTGTTGAATATACACATCACGATCAATCTCTGCATGTAAAAATGCACATTTTACATCCATCTGGTAAACTTTGAAGTTCTTGTGTGCTGCATATGCTAGAAAGATACGAATGGCTTCGAGTCTTGCAACTGGAGCATAAGTTTCATCGTAATCGATTCCTTCTTGTTGAGAATAGCCCTTGACGACAAGTCTTGCTTTGTTTCGACAAACTATGCCTTGATCATCAGTTTTGTTTCTGAAAACCCATCTTGAACCTACTACAGTAACATCGGGAGGAGTAGGAACAAGATCCCATACTTGGTTTCTTTCGAATTCAGCTAGTTCTTCTTGCATGGCTTTGACCCAGTCTAGATCTTTGAGAGCTGAATGGATGGTTTTAGGTTCAGTCATGGACAAGAATGCTCCGTATAAACATTCATTTGAGGTAGCGGCTCTTGTTTGAATACCAGAATTGGGATCTCCTATAATTTGTTCTGCAGGATGATTTCTGGTCCATTTGTTTAGGCGAGTTTTTTCAGGTATTTCGATTGGTGTTTCTATGTCCCATTGTTCTTCTTGGTCAGGTGATTCTGTTGGGAATAGATTTTGGTTGTTGTCAGATATGTCTTTTTGGATTATAGGGTGAGAATGAGGTAAAGAAGGTTCCCCCATAGATGATGCACTGGGATCATTTTGGACAGGTGGATTGGGAGTGTTCAAAGAGGGATTTAGTATTGGTAATTCCCCCTCGACTTGATCTGTATTATCTTGGTTTGATTGTGAAGTTTCTGCATCGGAGTTTCCTGTAGGAATAGTAGTAGATGTTAGAAATTCAGAACTATAAGCAGTTTTGGGTTGTTCAAAAAGTAAATCAAGATCAATTTCTATGTCAGTAGAAGGCATTTGTTGAATTGGATTTTGAAAAATATTATCGATCATTTTAGAACCAAAATGTTTACGATCCAATTTTCTGACATAAAATTCATCGAAATGAATATCGGTACTTTCTTCAATTACTCTAGTACGTTTGTTCAGTACTCGATAAGCAGCTGAGGTAAAAGAGTAACCAAGGAAAATTCCTTCGTCTGATCTTGATTCAAATTTTGAAAGGTGATCTTTGTTATTCTTTATGAAGCATCGAAAACCAAAAATATGAAAGAATTTGATGTTTGGTTTTCGGTTGTTAATGACTTCATATGGTGTTTTATGAAGTTGTTTATGGATTAAAGAACGATTTTGAGTGTAGCAAGCTGTGACTATTGCTTCTGCCCAGAAGTATTGTGGCAGATCAGCAAAGATAAGCATTGATCTTGCAGCTTCGCACAGAGTTCGGTTCTTTCTTTCAACAACGCCGTTTTGTTGAGGAGTGTAAGGGGCTGAGAAGTTGTGTTCGATGCCTTTGTTTTTGAGAAATGAGTCTAGAGTTATGTTTTTGAACTCTAAACCATTATCACTTCGGATTCTTCCAACTGGTCGTTTGAGCTTTAATTCAATCTGTTTGATGAAGTTGATCATTTCTTCAGGTGCTTCTGACTTTAGCCTTAAAAAGAAAACCCAAGTAAAGCGTGAGTAATCATCAATAATAACAAGGATGTATTTCTTCCCTTTTATGCTTTGGGTTTTTGCAGGGCCGCAAAGATCAATGTGCAGTAATTCTAGTGGTTCGGATACACTAGATTCATGAATGCTTTTATGAGAGTATTTGGACAGTTTTCCTCCTTCACAAGCTGCACAAAGAGTTTCATTATCAAGTTTCAGAAGTGGCAGTCCGCGAACAAGATCATTTGCAATCAACTTGTTGATGTAGCCGAAGTTGAGATGGGAAAGACGACGATGCCACAACCAGCTAATATCAGCAGAAGCTTTGGACAAGAGACAGATGTCTGGTTTTCCATAGATAAGGTCCATATCTAGTGGATACATGTTGCCTAGACGATCAGAATTGACTAGAATGGCTTTGGTCTTGGCATCTGTGATTATGCTTCGTTGTTTGGTGAAAAGAACTTCATGATTGTTGTCACAAAGTTGTGATACGCTGATTAGGTTGTGTTTCAGTCCGTCAACGTAGGCTACTTTCTTGATGGTGAAGTGACCATTTGTGATGTTTCCATAACCTTTGATTCTTGCAGTCATGTTATTTCCAAAAGTCACATCTTGTTTGGATTCTGTGGGTTTGAAGTCTCGTAGAAAACTTTGGTTTCCTGTCATATGCTTGGAGCAGCCACGATCGATATACCATGTGCCATCCTTGGGCTCTCCAGCACAAAGTGCCTGCAATTAGACAGAAAGTTTAGGTACCCAAACCATGGTGGGTCCTGATTTGTTAATGGTTTTTGATAATTTGGAATCATTGTAGTATTTGTTGATTGGACGGAATGGTTGAGGTTTAAGTTGATTTATTAGGTTTTCCCAAAGTGAGATTTGTTTTTGAAAACCTGTCATTTGAAATGATTTCTGATTTTGAGAAAAGTATCCTATATGTGAAGATCTGTTTGATAACCTTTCTTTGTATCTTGGATCTGAATGGTTTTGGAAAACGCTTTGATGATGGAATGGAATTTGGTGAAATGATGGTTTCTGAAAGTTCCTTGAGAGATTGAAGTTTATCTTTTGAAAGTGACTTTGAATCGGTTTTTGAAAAGGTTTTTGTTTTGGATTAAAGGTTTGTTTTTGTGGCACAGCGACTGGTTTCAAAGGTTTTTCTTTGAAAACATTGGGCTTGCTTTGTTCTTTTGGTTTAAAGACAACTTGAATGGGTTGTTTATTTGTCTGTTGTTTCTTTGAATACTTTTGTCCCAGATTATTCTTTCCAATAAAGATTGAGTTTAAAGAGGGAAAGACAGTTGGAACAGAAGTACTACCATTTTGATGATCAGAATTTTCTCCATTTAAGAAATTTTCAAGTTTGATTGTTCCATTATTCATTGTTAGTTTAGTAGATCTCAATTGATGAGTTACTGAACTAGTAGAGTCTGATTCAGATTTTACAACTCTTTTGAATGACTTATTGAAAAAAGTATCATCTGGACTGCAGTTGATAACTGTTTCATCATCTGAATCGTCCTCATTAGCAGATAAGAAGAAATCTGGTAGAGGCGATTTAGAGTTTTCACAAATTTTCCCATTTTTATTTTCTTCACTTTCAAAGGATTCTCTTCCAATTCCTGGTTTATAATTCGTATCAATTTTGCCAGTTCCTAAGTTGTTTGCTTTAGTGAAAACATCATCACTTAATTTTCTGGCAATATTGATAGAATCCAGTTTTCCTTGAAATCTTTGATTTTCGGATTCAAGAAATTTGATTTGCTTTGAAGAATCATCTAGTTTTAGAATTAAACTAGTGTTGTTGTCAGTTAAATCTTGAACTTTTTGTTTTAACTGAAGGACTTCCTTTTCTAAGGTATCTTTTATTTCAGATGAAATAACAGATTGATTTTTTACTTCTAAGTCCCTTTTTTGTTTTAGAGCTTCATTTAATTGTTATAGGATGTGATTATTTTCTTCAGATTTTCGTTTAATGTCTCTTTCAAGTTTGTCTCTAGTCCTTGTGGATTCTCTAAATCTGAGTTGCAAGGTTTGTAATTCAGATTTGTAGATATCAGATTTGACTATTGTGTCATGATACAGTCTGAGATCAGCTTTTAGACTGTTCTCAATCTTAGTCATGTGGGACTCAAATGGTGTTTTTGAAAGACCGAGATCTGAGATCATAGACCATACCTGATCGATGACATATGGAACTCTTGTGGTTGGTTCATTTTCAGCCATGAAGCAGAAGTTTGACTGAGCTGGTTCAGTATCTGTTTCATCATCAGAAGTTGGCCAGTATTCCACGCTAGGTTCGTGGAATGCCATCAAAGCTTTTTTGCTTTGCTTTCTGTTCTTGTTTCTTCAGATCATCGGCTTTTTGAGCATAGTAGGCTGAGTCTTTGACTTTGACTTTGGCTCGACAATCTCGGGCATAATGATTTAGTCCTTTGCATTTGTGACAAATGATTACGTCATCATCATCGTCGTTATTGTCAGCCTTTTGGCTCTTAACGGGTGATCTTTCAGATGTTTGAGTTTGTTTCTGTTGAGATGATTTTGAATGATTTTGCTGAAATCCTGAACTTTGGTTATTATAAGAGTTGTGATTATTTTGAAAACCGCGATTCTGAAAGTTTTGTCCAAAAGTGGATCTTTGTTGAAAATTTGGTCTGAAGTTTGATTGATTATGATGTGGCAAAAATCTCTCGAGATTAGTGTTTGCTACCAAAGCACACAATTGTTGGTAATCAGCTTCATTATTTGGATCAGACAAGTCACAAGAATTACTTAAAAAAGCGTGGTTTTGATTTAAATCAATTTGACTTTGATCATGAAAATGTGTTTGGTTTTGAGAGGATGTTGACAACAAAGCAAGTGGTCCTCCAAAAGAAGTAGATGTTGGTGGGTCAATCGATGATTCATACGATTGTAATTCTCCGTACAGATTGTACAAAGATTCAGTATGAATTGCCGGATTTCCCTGGATGATGAGTTTGACCATTTTCCATCTTTCATAAAGGTTGTTTAAAAATTTGAGGTTTATCTCATGCTGTGACTTTTTGATGCCTAAATTATTCATTTTGATGGTAATGAGATTGAATCTGTCATGAGCATCATGAATGGTCTCATGTGAAAACATTTTGAAGTTGTCAAATTCGTTTAAAACAGATGTTTTCTTGTTTCCAATGATTCTCTCATTTCCTTCAAAACGATTTTTCAAAGTTTGCCAAATTTGGTTTGCAGTTAAAAGGATTATATCATTCATTTGGCTTAGAATACTGTGGGGTATTCCAGATACAAGCTCTTTTTTGGCTTGAAGTTCAAGTTTCTTCCTTTCATTTAGTATATCCAAGTTACTCGTAAGAGAGGTCATGTTATCTGGTAGAGATCCGTCTACACATTTCCACACGTCTTCACTTATAGAGTTGAGATGAAGATTTATACGACCTACCCATGATTTATATTCTTCGGGAATAAGAATGGGTGCTCGAGTACCTGAACCTATACTGTTAGCAATAGATACAAAATTTATGTTTGAGTAGTTTGCGGAAGACATTTTTTTTTTAACGAAAATGTGATGTTAAAATGAAATTTTTAAAGAAAACTTATTGGTGGTTTATAAAAACGCTACACAAAAGTTTTCGACAAAAATTTTCAAAATAAATCACACAAGTAATTTTTAAATGTTTTTTTTTTTTAATATTTTTTTTTGAACAAGTGATATTAAGATGAAATTTTTAAAGGAAACTTATTGGTGGTTTATAAAAACGCTACACAAAAGTTCTCGACAAAAATTTCAGATTAAATCACACGAGCTCTGATACCAATTGTTGAAAAATACGATAACTGATCTCCACGAATAAGGTTTTTAAGCCGATTACCGTGTGACAGATATGTATTTTATCTATAATATGCGGAATAAAAATAAATTACTAAAAGCTAAATAGACAGAAAGCAGTAAATAAAGTAAAAGTTAGAAGTTAAAGGTTAGATGTAATAAACGCCATTATCAACGATAACGTGTTTTTACAATAAATAAAAAGGTTAGAAGTTAGAAGTTAGAAGTTAGAAATTAGATGTTAGATGTAATAAACGCCATTATCAACGATAACGTGTTTTTACAATAAGTAAAAAGGTTAGAAGTTAGAAGTTAAATGTCTCGGTTAACTACAGTCCACATATGTTTTCGTTGTCACGGTTCAATTCGGGTGTATTTGATATTTGGTACAGTTGATTTATAACGGTTTAAATAAATCAATAACGACACATATAATTTTAAAAGAACTTATCGATAGCTGCGGAAGATAGCGTTTTTCTTGATATGTCGATTTCTTGTTCTTCACGGTAAGATGAGGTTTTGGTGATTTTTGGTGTCGGGTAGAGGTTGTTTAGAGGTTTGGAGTTTGGTGTCGGGTAGAGGTTGTTTAGAGGTTTGAAGTTTGGTGTTGGGTGGATGTTTTGTTTCTTGCGGTTTGATCCTCGTTGCCAAATGCAGAGATTTCAGAGTTTTAAGGTTTCTGGTCGTGGGTATGCTTGAGGTTAATGTATGTAGGTTGTACAAAATCAGCAAGAGGAAGTCTCTATTTATAGTCTGTTCCAGCGGAGATCGGGTCGCGATCGGGGTGGAGATCGGGTCGCGATCTTGAGTGTGTCTCGCTTTTGTGCTGGCCACTACCCGACTCGGTGGAGTATGGTAGGTGGGTAGGGTCGCGATCTTTGAGACGATCGGGTCGCGATCCGGGTCGGGTCGCGATGAGGAGGAAGATCGGTCGCGATCTCGTAGGGTTGCCATTGGCTCGCGATCTTTGGTCAGCATAGTGTCACGTGTGTGTCATCAGATCGGGTCGCGGTCTGGGTTGGGATCGGGTCGCGATCTGCACTGTTCCAGCCTTTTTCTTCTTTTGTTTTGATTTTCTTCACTTCGCGACACATGAGCTGTTGGGTCGCGATTGCTGTCGCTGGGTGACATTTTTGCTCTTTGGTACATAGCGTCATTTTCTCCGGTTTGGTTGATCTCGAATTTACGCAATCTGAAATAAACTGTTAATAAAAACATTTCGACTTATTTCAGTGATGGTCACATAAAAACATAAAAAACATTATTCAACATATATATTCATTTATATACCAAATGATCATAGGTTAATCACCATTTCAGTTGACTCTACTACACAAGAGTCCAATATAACACAATTGGGGACCATTTCTAGATGATAACTTTCAATTACCATCTTTCTATAAATTATACATTTCCCAAAATACACGTATTTTGCTACAGCACTTTCGGGAGGTCGTATTCTCATTCCGACAATTTTCCACGAAGTTTCATACCATATTAGACCTATGTTCAAAATCTCAGGTCAAACGGACAAGTCTAGCACCAAGTCCCAAAATTGGACCAAGCCATAACAGAAGGCAGGAGCAATTTGTCCAATATTACTCTGTCGCGACTTCGCGTCGTGATCCACCATGTGGTCGCGTCGCGATCGCTGAACAGCAGGCCAGAACTCTCGATTTTTATGCTATAAAATCCTATTTTCTCATATTAACTGCTTAATACCCTGCTTAATCGGTAGGGGTTTGTTCCAAGACCAAAACCCTTCATTTACCTTAAGTTTTAAACAATGTAAATCATAGATTTCAACCATTTTCCAAAAATTCCCGTTTTTGCATTTTTGATCCAAAACCGAAATTACCAAGTTATAATCACTTCTACTGATTTAGTTCAACTAAAATAACATCTAGAAGTCATTATTAACCATTAGAATCAGGTTAATCACAAGAACTCGCAATCTAGGGTTCTTGATCAAAATTACAAAATCTCAACAATAGCAACATACTTTCAATTTGATATGTGTTCTTACAACACAAACATGTTTGAGGCTTAGAATTCATGTAAACCTCTTGAACCATAACTGAAATTTCAGTTTCAATTCATCCCAAGAAAACCAAATCAATAATACACACAAAACTTAGGTTAGAACTTTCTTACTAACCTTTTAGTGTGAAAATCTTCAAACACTTGCTTCAAATTCTTCAAATCCTTCTTCTACAGTGACTGATTTTCAGAAATTTCATCTTCAAGAAACTTCCCGTAGCTTCAAAGTGTTCAGCCCCAAATGGAGAGTCAACTCTCCTATTTATACCTCCAAATTTTACAAATTTAGTCCCTAGGTTCATTTTCTTGAACTTTTGGCCACATAATCAAATTTCATCACATAAGAACTACATTTCTTATATTTTTGCCACAAGCAAACAATATTTTTACATAATTGGTCCTTTACATGGTCAAATGACCAAATTACCCTTTTATGGTAAAATGACCAATTTACCCCCTTTTTGCTAGAATTAACTTTCAAATACTTATCACAAGTATTTGGTGTTACAAATTCTCCCCTCCTTCAAAAGATTCCGTCCCCGGAATCATACCAAGAGTTGAGGGTATATCAATCTCATTAAAATTTCGGTCTCTCATAACATATGGAAACCTCTACGGTATTGCCAAAGCACTTTTACCATACTAGTCTTCTTATTTCATAGCTATCTCGTTTTCCATATAACACTCCTCCGGTTGTCCTGGGTATCGTAACTCCTTATCTACCTCCATTTCATCATGAGGTGTTATTTAAAATTCATTATTCAATGTCTCCAAAAATGGAACTTATGGAAAACATTATAACTATCTTGAAGTTCATCAATATACTTCAATTTATATACCGCTTTTGCTAATTATTAGCGGTTTTCAAATTTCTTGTATTTTCTAGTTTTCTCTTCAGTTTGTACAACAATCTAGGATTCTAGCCAACGGCTTTTCTACATCTTCAGTCTAACAAATCGGAGTATGACACGGTACTCCGTACAACACTTCATACAAGCCATTAGAATACCAGTATGTAAGCTGTTATTTCTTACAAATTCTACCAAAGATAGACGATCTTTTCATCTTCCACTAAGGTCTGTTATGCAAATTTTAAGCATATATTCTAGAGTCTGCATCATTATTTCACCTCGCCTATCAGTCTGCAAGTCATATACAGTACTTACTAGTACTTTTGAACTATTTATTCTTGGAATTTATGCCAAAATCAATGAATAATTCTATTATCTCGACCCAATACAATCGACACCGGTAGCTTATGTTGGCAACTTACTCTATCTACGAAACCTTTCGTTACTTTTCGATCTTAATTTTCTCACTAGTCAGCATAAATTTACGCTGTTTTTATCCACTAGTCTACTATTACCCATGTGGTATCATACTCACACAGTATTCGAGGAGATTTTATTACAAAATCCATAATAATATCGTCCAATTTCTTCTTTGGGACCGACAACGGCTAAATTCTTCCGTATGCTTCTAATGATTTGACTTTTCTTACAAACCTGTCAAACACTTTTTCACATACTTTTCAATATCTTTCTTCACTCCCGGCCACCAATATATAGGTTTAATCATCCTATACCGTTTGGCACTGGCCCGGATTTATTGCATATCTACTACAATATTCATCTTCTCAAAGTAAATCTCATGTTTCGCTTTGCGTTGGAATCCATATACACAACCACCAAGGGTTTTAAATCGCTGTGATTTTCCAACTAGCTTCTTCTAATATCCAATCATTCATTCATTTTTCACATTTTCAGACTTGCACGCTTCTTTTTGTGCTACCCGAATCAACTCAGGTAATCAATTCGCCACACTCATACATGTGGATATAACCTTCAAAGGATATTCTTTTCAATTCAAGGCATCTAAAGCCACATTTGTCTTACCGGAATGGTACAAGATTTCACAACCGAAATCTTTAGGTAGCCCATCAATCTTTGCTATCTCATGTTTAGCTTCTTTTTGATCAATTAAATACTTCAAACTTTTATGATCCGTATAAACAGTAGGCTTTACACCACATAAGTAGTGTCTCCAAAGCTTAACTGTCAAAATCATAATTGCTACTGCAATGTCATGTATCCAGAGTTAATTCTGGATGCATTTCTGTAAAATAAATTATCTTCTCCGCTTAGCGATAATGCTAACACCGGAGCTTCACACAAGGTTTATTTCAACCTTTGAAAAGATACTTGTGGTCTTTCTATCCACTCAAACTTTTCACTTTTTATTGGTCAACTTTAGTCAACGGCACAGCAATCAAGGAGCAGTTTTCTACAACTCTCCTATAGTAACCCGCCAATCCAAGGAAACTACAAATTTCAGTCAGATTCCAAGGCGGTTCCCGTTTTATCACAGCATCATTTCCACTAGATCTTCTTTAACATCTTTGGCACTGTTAACATGCCCAAAGAATTGAAACTTCTTTTAGCCAAATTTCATACTTGGAAAACTTCGCGTATCACTTTTCTCCATGAAGTAACTCCAATATCTGGTATAAATGTACATCATATTCAGTCTGATTTCGAGAATATCAGATTCTCAGTAGTCAACGCATATACACATCAACTTGTCTTTCTTCTTTTCAAATAAGATAGGGCTCCACACGACGACACATTCGGCCATATGAGACCCCAATTCAAAAAATTTCTTTTAATTGTTTTTCCAGTCTGCCATCTCTGCAGGTGTCGGTACGGAGCCTAAATAACAGTAACGGCTCCCGAAATCAGTTTAATCATAAACTCTTCTCGCCAATCTGGCGGTAATCCTGGAAATTCTTCGGAAGGAACATCCGGGAATTCGATAAAATTTTACACTTCTATCGCCACTTAATTTAGCTTGGCCAATACTGCATATGCCAACTAAAACATCCTTCCTTTACTAACCCTTCTCCAAGTTTAAGCAAAGGAAAATAACCGGTATTCTCAACAACGGTCTTTTACCGTGGTTTTTCATCCGTTTCATTTCTGATTTTAGAACCATAATGTTCGTGTTTCTACAATTTATGTTAGCATAATTCATTGCTAACCAATCCATATGTACAATTACTTCAGATTCATTGGTAGTCATCGGCTTCAGATTTATAGGGAAAAATGGTCCCGTAAATCCTAGGCAGACTACCTTCCAGGTGTTCAATATCTCGAACATATTTGCTATCTGCTATAGCTACTTCCAAAATTTCATCCATAATAATTGATGAAATATTCAGACAAGACATCAAAGTCACTGATCCAAAGCATAGCTTTATGGATCAAATATAACATACACGAGGGTTATATTCAAAACAATTATATCTGAGACCATATCAGTCTCCTCACGAGCTTCTTCCACAATCTGCTGGAATGCTCATGGTACTACTGGTCCTTCTCGACCATTCGTTTCTTCTTTCTTTCCTCTCCGTTCTTTCCTGGGTTTATCACCCGTTACTCCACATTTAGCATGTAAACATTTCATAGGAAAGTGATCTATAGCTCCGCGTTGGAAACACTTCCGTTCCATCCAACAGGCTCGAGCAATATGCTCCAGTTTTCTATGATTTCAACAATTCAACGGTAGAGTCTCAACTCTACAATTTTTTTTTTGAGTGCCTTTTCCTGCACTTCTTACACCACATCACCTTTTTCGTTTTGGTCCCTTCCCTTTAGGGTTAGACCTTAATCGTGTTAACTTCTTCTGAAGCGTCCACTATTATTTTTATGCTTTTCTTGTAGTCTTAACTACTTTTCTTTCACCTTGGATATCAGTCAGGGTGAGCAACCAATTTCTTTTTCTGACCACATCAGCTACTATTGCGTGTCTTGTGGATTTTTTTATTCAACTTGTCTCTTTGCCCCTCGTTCAATGGAGCCTTGAGAAAGGGCTGGTCCACCACTTGAAGCTCCACGCCCTAAATTCCTCCCAATAAGATTCACTGCTCATACTTCTTATACATCAGAAGTCAGCAACGGTTAGGTTATATATGTATAATAACAACTTATATACACCTAACTATACATCATGTCTACTATCTCAAGGTTTAAGTCCAGGAATCTACTCTATAGACCCCTAGTTCACTTAAACCATGGCTCTGATACCAACTTGTAACACCCGACTTTTAAAACAAAAACACCCCTGAAAATTTTTCATTTAAAACAAAGGTTTCAATACGTAAAACCATAACAAAAGGGGTATATTTTATTAAAAACGGGTACAAGTGTATCAAGGAGAGTATAAAATACCATAATCTCCTTTGAAACCGGGCTGCTACTGACAGCATCTAAGAGTCTCACTTCTTTAGTCACGGACTCTATCTTTTCCCTTATCAGGATCATGCTAACCTGCAGGGACATTTAACAAATAACATGAGCTATAAAGCTCAGTGAGTAATCATATCTGCAAATAACATGTATAAGTAATACATTCATATATAATTCTCTATATATGATAAGTCTCTTTCTACTCATCTTTTCAATATCAAGTCCCATTTTATAGCCTCTTTCGGCTAACAGTATATATGTTTGGATATCGGATCCAAACTCCTAACCTTATTGGCCGATCGTATATCTCTTAGGATTTCACATCCTACTTCATAGCCTTTCAGGCTGAACCATAATAACCTGTATTTATCAAGCCGCGTCATTTATTTGCACATTTAATCATATCTAACAATTTCTGTCCCATATTTCTTAGTCACAATTGACTGCACCATATATTATGGCTATATAAGCCGCACCATATGTCATGGTTATTCAAGCCGCACCAAAACATTTTCAACATATAAATCATAGCCATACAGGCCGCACCAACAGGTTGCAATAACCCGATATCATAGCCATAAAGCCGCACCATTTAAATTCAAGTTCAATATCATAATCATTTATGGCTCACGAGTTTGCCTCGCTTTTGCCTAGACTCACGGCTCCGTTCTTGTCATTTCATTGACTCATGGCTTACCCGGTATTGTCTTGTTATTTTTATTGACTCACAGCTCCGTTCTTGTCTATCATTGACTCACGGCTTATCTGGTATTGTCGTATCATTAACTCACAGCTCCGTTCTTGTCTTTCACAGACTCACGACTTATCTGGTATTGTCGTATTAATATTATTGACTCATAGCTCCGTTCTTGTCTATAGTAGACTCACGGCTTATCTGGTATTGTCTTTCAAATGCATCTTTGAACTATCAAATCCGTCCCCCAAAATAGTTTCAACCTGTAATAGGTCAATCAACACATATCATATATGATATAAGTGAGATTACTCACCTGGATACTTGCTGCATTTCATTCCGGTTGTTTCTTGCCTTTGCATGTACCACAACCATTTGTCCCATACCTATATATTCATTTATATACCAAATGATCATAGGTTAATCACCATTTCAGTTGACTCTACTACACAAGAGTCCAATATAACACAATTGGGGACCATTTCTAGATGATAACTTTCAATTATCATCTTTCTATAAATTATACATTTCCCAAAATACACGTATTTTGCTACAGTACTTTCGGGAGGTCGTATTCTCATTCCGACAATTTTCCACGAAGTTTCATACCATATTAGACCTATGTTCAAAATCTCAGGTCAAACGGACAAGTCTAGCACCAAGTCCCAAAATTGGACCAAGCCATAACAGAAGGCAGGAGCAATTTGTCCAATATTACTCTGTCGCGACTTCGCGTCGCGATCCACCATGTGGTCGCGTCGCGATCGCTGAACAGCAGGCTAGAACTCTCGATTTTTATGCTATAAAATCCTATTTTCTCATATTAACTGCTTAATACCCTGCTTAATCGGTAGGGGTTTGTTCCAAGACCAAAACCCTTCATTTACTTCAAGTTTTAAACAATAGAAATCATAGATTTCAACCATTTTCCAAAAATTCCCGTTTTTGCATTTTTGATCCAAAACCGAAATTACCAAGTTATAATCACTTGTACTGATTTAGTTCAACTAAAATAACATCTAGAAGTCATTAATAACCATTAGAATCAGGTTAATCACAAGAACTCGCAATCTAGGATTCTTGATCAAAATTACAAAATCTCAACAATAGCAACATACTTTCAATTTGATATATGTTCTTACAACACAAACATGTTTGAGGCTTAGAATTCATGTAAACCTCTTGAACCATAACTGAAATTTCAGTTTCAATTCATCCCAAGAAAACCAAATCAAGAATACACACAAAACTTAGGTTAGAACTTTCTTACTAACCTTTTAGTGTGAAAATCTTCAAACACTTGCTTCAAATTCTTCAAATCCTTCTTCTCCCGTGACTGATTTTCCGAAATTTCATCTTCAAGAAACTTCTCATAGCTTCAAAGTGTTCAGCCCCAAATGGAGAGTCAACTCTCCTATTTATACCTCCAAATTTTACAAATGTAGTCCCTAGGTTTATTTTCTTGAACATTTGGCCACATAATCAAATTTCATCACATAAAAACTACATTTCTAATATTTTTGCCACAAGCAAACAATATTTTTACATAATTGGTCCTTTACATGGTCAAATGACCAAATTACCCTTTTATGGTAAAATGACCAATTTACCCCTTTTTGCTAGAATTAACTTTCAAATACTTATCACAAGTATTTGGTGTTACAAATAGGGCATGGCAAACTCAAGAATTTGACTGATTAAAAAAACGATTAATAGATGATGCAGGGGAATCCCAACATGAACAAGACCAACAGATAAACAAATCCCCTGTGAAAGGTCAAGGTGCGGATCAATGGCCAACTGCCGGCGGACCAGTCTACTAAATAATCGTTTAAGAGACATGGTTTTTTCGAACCATTATAACCGGTTACCCTTCCAATAATCGTTTAAGAGACATGGTTTTTTCGACTTTAATGACTTATGAGGCTCGAAAATTTGTTAATGGACCTTTTAAAATTTTTGGTAAAAGTTTATAGGGCCAATGTTACAATAACCCATGTAACAAATATCATAACTTTATTAAGATTCATAACAAATAAATGAATATAAATAACAATGATATATGTTCAAACGTTAAAGTGTTAAACAATTTCAAAAACTGATATTTATTTTTTAATATTAGAGTAATCATTTAAAATTAAACAACGTTTGATAAATAACTAATTATATGATATATATATATATATATATATATATATATATATATATATATATATATATATATATATATATATATATATATATATATATATATCAAGGTTGTAAATATCGTTTGATGGTAGCTTGGCGGTCGAGTGGGGTTAAGGGATTAGTCAGATTAATCGGAGATTAGTCGGGGATTAATCGGAGACCCTAAATTGTAAAGGAATTCATTTTAAAATGTATAAATATTAAAAATAGCAAAGTTTGATTCATTTTATTTCGAGATACATATCAAAGATTATTTATTGTTTATTTTTATTCTTTAATATTGATTTTTTTAGTATTATTGAGTTATTAGAGAGTGTTTGTGTCTTCATTTAAAAATAAAAAAAATTAAAAATTAATTAAAAGTTTTTAAAAAATTCAAAAAATGACTGCCAAGACCGATTAATCGGCCGCCAAGGCCGATTTTTGCAGCAAACCGCTAAGCTGACCGATTAGACATAATCGTAATCGGTTGAAGACCGTCAAGCGATTAATCGGCCGCCAAGGCCGATTTCTGCAACACTGATATATATATATATATATATATATATATATATATATATATATATATATATATATATATATATATATATTAAAAAAATTACTTAACAATTATTGTTATTTTTTTCTAAAAAAGTCAAAACAATACCGAGTTTGACCGAGTTGCTCCGAGTTTGATTGAATTTTATCGAGTTTGACCCAAGTTGCATTGATATTGAACGATTTTCGACTTGTTTGGCCGAGTTGGCTTAACTTTCCTTAGTAAGAGGCCGAGTCCAAGTACTCGTCTGAGTTGACCGAGTTTTACAACACTGCATACAAGATAATTTTTTTCTAGAGGTACGAAGTAATATCTTCAACTTTTCATATATTAATGCTGAAAGTATTTTTATATTTTAAAATTAATAATAGTAATAATTTCGAAAAATCCAAGTCAAGTTTAAAATATATTAACATGTTTTAACGTATAGGTAATTTTTCACAGACTAAATATACCAAAACTTGTTCAAAAAAATAAATGCAATTTATCAAAACCAAAATATTAAGCACCGTTTATTAGAAGATTAGAAGATGACTTGTATTTTAAAGATAGGTTAGAGGGTATGTCATATGTGGACAATCTCGAGACGTCAAAAGTTCAACTAATGTTCCACATCATCAGGACTTCCCTACGACTTACTCATGGAAATGATCATCTAGAACTCCTACTAATTTTCCACATCATCGTTTTATTTTTAATTTTATAGTTAAAATAAAATATTTCATTATGTTAAAAAACATTACATTAATTACGAAACATTACATTAATTTAAAAAACCATTAGAATAATTAAAAAATTCACATAAATTACATAAAATCATTAATCCAAATAAATTTTTACAAAAATTTTCTTTTCATTGTTTCAAGTGTCTCGAGGTCTTTGTCGATTAATCTGTCGGTTGACGATCTTAGAAGTTGTCATTCTTGAATCATTTGTTGAGCGCGTCTTATAGCAGTTTTTTATTGTTGTAATTCAATATGTCAGTCAAATCTTTAACTAAAAGGTCCAACTTGTCTACTGACTTTTCTTTATTTGACGAGGACATGAAGGCTCGCTTCGTTTTATCGCATCTTATTGGCCGGCGAAGGCGGTTCTTCCGATAAAAATTCATCACCATATTCGTTGAGGTTGATTGGGTTTTGAGCGTCAGAAATGTAATAGTTTGATTCTGATGTCCTTGTCTGTTTTGAGCCTAAACCCGATCATGATGTAGCCGATGAAATAAGTACCTATTTCGGCCCGTTTTTGCAAACCTCTCACGCTTTCAAGTGAGCAAAAAGGTTTCCCGGTTGCTCACGCAAATTGTTCTAAGGTGGTACTCAAAATGTTAAAATCGCTTTCGTCGCTTTGATGTTGGTTGCTTAAGTTGTTGTAGGTGACGTTGAATTTGGTACATGTCATTCGCAACTTTCTCGATTTTCCACACAATCTGCTGTTATTCTGATAATTCCTCAACCCATTGTTTCATGAAAATGTGCCATAAGTTTTTCTCATAAGCTCCCAAAACATTGGTTATTGCCTTTACTAGCATCTTCCAAAATTGCTATCCACGCTTTTGTCAAAGCAACTTCTTCGTCCGTCAACCAAACTTTTGGACATTTTTGTATAGTAGTTGTTTTATTTGATGATTTCTTCATCCCCCTCTACGGTTCGGGTGGTGCGTTTTCGATATCGATACCACATCATCGAGGGAATTTTGTTATAGAAATGAGGTTGTTAAACGGGGTGAATCTGGGAATGGATTTTGTTATGAAAAGGATATGTATTGATATGGTGGTGGGTATTTGTTTGGTTATGAGTATTGGTTTGGTTGTGGACAACTATTTATTAAACTTGTAAATGAGCAATTCGATGATTAGTTAAGATTATATTCACCAAAACATAAGGGGGTTGTGTTTAATCGAAAAGGTTATCATGATTGGGTGTGTTATTGGTTCGGTTGGATGATGGGGTGTTTGAAAATTGATCCATTTTAGAAAGAATTTTTTAGAGTGTGGTAGAAGTGTAGTGAGTGAGATAGAAGTATAGAAAGGAATGTGAAATATATAAAATAGGTGTTATTTGTAGGTGAGTGAAAGTAATTTCGGTAAAAAATAATAATTTTTTTGGATTTCCAACGTTTATATGATCGCCCCCTTGCGTGAAGCCGACGACGTACGAGGAAGGAGGATGCGGACGCATGGAGGGAGGGCGGTGTTTGCACCTTCCCATTGTCCTGGGTAAAAACCCAGTTACAAAATTTTGGAAAATTCGACCCCAATTTACTATAAATCTGATTTGAAAATTAAACATTCAAATTTATTAAACCTGGTCCGGATCATATCCTGGATCTTTAAAAAATTAGATCCGGTTTTCGCACCTCTACATCCATGAGCAGTTGTTTGGCATCGGCCCTCTCTCCTTCAATGAGTAAATGTTTCTTATTGTTTTGATATACCAAGTAATTGCAAATCTACATAAAACAATAAAAAGATTTTCAAAACCAAAAGATTAGGAACCATTTATTAGAAGATTAGAAGATAACATGTATTTTAAAGATCAGGTTAGGGGTATGACAATCTTAGGACACCAAAAGTTCAGCCACATCATCAGGACTTCCCGAGGAATTACTTATGGAAATAACCATCAATTTAGAACTCCTATTACAATTTAGAACTCATATTAATTTTCTCATCATCATTTTATTTTTAAAATTTTAATTAAAAAACATTTCATTAAGTTAAAAAAATATTACATTAATTGAGAAAAATTACATTAATTTTAAAAAAACATTACAATAATTAAAAAACATCACATAAAATAAAAAAACATTAATCTAAATATTTTTTACGAATTTTTTCTTTCATCGCTTCAAGTGTCTCGAGGTCTTGGCCGGTTAATCCATCCGTTGACGATCTTAGAAGTTGTCAATCTTGAATCATTTGTTGATCGCATCTTATAGGAACTTTTTCTTGTTGTAAGTCATCTTTTGACTAAAATGTCTAACTTGTCCGCTGACTTTTTGTTATTTGACGACGGTGTGGCGGCTCGCTTCGATTTATCGCATCTCATTGGCCGACGAAGAGGTTCTTTCGATGAAAAATCATCGGATCTTCCTTGTTCGTTTTGAGCCCAAACCCGATTCCTATGTAGCCGATGGAATAAGTACCCGTTTTTGCAAACCTCCCACGCTTTCAAGTGAGCAAAAGGTTTCCCGGTTTCTTGCGCAAATTGTTATAAGGCAGTATTGAAAAATGTTGAAATCGCTTTCGCCGCTTCGATGTTGGCTGGTTAAGTTGTTGTAAATGGCGTTGACTTTGGAACACGCCGTTCGCAACTTTCTCCATTTTCCACACAATCCGTCGTTATTCCGATAATTCCTCAACTCACTGTTTCCGGAAAATGTGCCACAATTTTTTTCCCATAAGCTTTCAAAACTTTGGCAATTGCCTTTACGAGCATTTTCCGAAATTGCTATCCTCGCTTTTGTCAAAGTCACTTCTTCGTCCGACGACCAAACTTTTGAACCTTTTTGCGCCTCCGTTTTATTCGATGGTTTCTTCCTCCTCTACGATTTGGGTGGTTGCATTTCCAATATCAATACCACATTATCGAGAGAATTTAGTTATGGAAGTTGATTTGTTTAAATGGGTGGTGAATGTGGGAATGGATTTTGTTGTGAAAAGGATGAGTATTTATATGGTGGTGGATATTGGTTTGGTTGTGGAGAGCTATTTAGTAGTTGTAAACGAGCAATTCGATGATTAGTTGAGATTATATTCACCAAAACATAAGGGGTTGTGTTTAATCAAAAAAGGTAGTTATTGGTTTGGTTGGATGTTGAGGTGTTTGAAATTTGATCCATTTTTGAAAGAAAGTTTGAGAGTGTGGTGAAAGTGTATTGAGTGAGATAGAAGTATAGAAAGAGATGTGAAATATTTATAAAACGAGTGTTATATATAGGTGAGTAAAAGTAACTTCAGTAAAAATAATAATTTTTTTATTTCCAACGTTTATATGACCATCCCCTTGTGTGAAGCCGACGACATACGAGGATGGAGGACGCATGGAGGGCGGTGTTTGCACCTTCCCATTATCCACAATATAAATCCAGTTACCAAATTTTGAGAAATCCTACTCCGATTTACCATATAGATCCAGTTTTATTAAACTTGGTCCGAATCCAATCCCGGATCTTTAAAAAATTAGATCCAGTTTCCGCACCTCTACATCCGTGAGAAGTTGTTTGGCATTGGCCCTCTCTCCTTAAATGAGTAAATGTTTCTTATTGTTTTGATATACAATGTAATTGCAAATTTACCCAAGTTAAATTGTGACATGTGTATTAAAATATTATTAGTTTTATTAAATGTGACACTTGTCATAATTTCACATGGGTAGGATTAAATGTAGGAATAAAAGGTAGGAATCAATACAATTACTCAATTGCAAATCTACATGAAACAATAAAAAGATTTTTGTATTGCAGCGATTGACATAACCTTACATTGATAAAATTCTTGTTGACGGTCATAACTTATACCAGCCTAGGTTATGGAAAAAGCATATATATTGATAGATGAAATGATTATTCGTTGTATGGTGATGTTTATGTTTATTTTACACATGCACGACAAGTAGTGCTGTGGAAGAGTGGATGGACTAGAATGTGTCAGTGTATAAAGTGTGTAAGGTTGTGCGATGTGGGTTTCCTTCACCTCTTATTTTCTTTCTGCCAGGTCAGCATAGCATCTAGCCAGCATCCCTTAATATTTCCCTCACTTTTGGTACAGCTTATGATGCACAAAGTACAACCTTATCCTTTCCCTTTGCCGTGTCCGCGTGACTCAAAATGCAGGGTCGCCGCATGGGGGCTGGGGGCTGTGTTCCGCGCAATGGAGGGCCTCCCTGTACCTCCACACCGGACAGCATAAAAGCAGAAAACATTTTATTATCGGTGTTAGTTGTAAAATAGATATGATTTGACGGATTGTCTACAAACCGATAAGGTAATGCTATAATTGGATATAAACCATTAAATCGAAAAGTATTATCCAAATGGCTTTGACTTTTACCTAAATCGGTTAAAAAAAAAAAAAAAAAACTCATATCACGCGCACGTCGTTATCTCTATAACAATATAATGTTGACAAAAAAAAAAAAAAAAAAACTTTGAATATTGCAAAACTAAAACTAATTTGCTACTTTTTTTCCATTTATTTTACTTTGATCATCTTCACTTCTATCATCTATTTCAGTTTCAGTTCCAGCAATCCATCCAAGGGGCCTAACATAGACCCCAATGGAACACACACGAGACTTGTAAACACTACCATGAAATCCCCCAAACGAACACTTTGGACTGAAATTATACACAAATTTCGGAAGCGAGCCCTTAATTACATTTCCAAAGGGTCCAAACATACGTTTGTTGGTCTCAAATGTAATCGAAACCAATTTTTTTGCGCCATATTGACCACTTACAGAAGTCAAATACTCCTCTGGATCATCAATCATCGCCTGCAATTTTCAATTCCCGAAAGTAAAAACTGCTTTTAGTTTTAATCAAAGTTACAGAGAGATGAGTAGATGGACATGGTAAAACTTACGATATCAAACTTCGATCCAGAGGGTTTTCCATGGACTTGTGAAGGAAGCATTTTGCCATTTACATCAGACACAAACTGGATTGAATAGACCGTGTGTTCTCCATATGAAATTAGAATTTGTACGATTTTAGTCTTGCCACCGTCGTCCCAAATTGATCCTTTCATTTGGTTGGGACCCAACTTCAACATGTTTTCCATGATGGCGACTCAAAGATGCTTCAGGTTGTTAGTTTTCAAAGCCCGACTTCAAGTTGTTGGCGGGGGATAATAGTAATTGATTTGTAATTGGTAGCTGGAAACGGATAGTTGTAGCTTTTATTTGTGCCGAAGTATTAGGCAGAAGTAGCTTTTAGTTTTTAAAAATGTAAAATAATATGAAAATCAAAAACTAAAAAAGCTAAAAGCTCCTAAAAGCTAAATTAAGAGCTTTTTGTTTAAAATAAACACCAGAACCTCCTACTGCGGAATGAAACTTTCTCTTTTAATTTTTCTGGTTTTTTCTTAAAAGCAAAAGGCTCTCACTTATTTGTTTTTTAAGCACGTCGTTTTTTAATACGAAATATTTTAATTAAAAAATATATTACTAGAAGATTTTAAGGTTATTTTTAGTCAAAGCGTCAGTTGTTAAGTATTATGATGACATGATTTGTAATGAAAATTAGGAAGTCACAACCTCTAATTTTTGGGTATGACAAATCTCAACACCAAATTTGAGTTGACTCATTGTGATTTGTGAATTGTGATAAACAAACAATTTACTACCAATAATGTGAAATTATGTTGGTGTTTTTTTACTGTTATATTGTCAATGATTTGAACTTTGAAATTAGGTAATAGATTCATGTGAATGTCGTTATGCGATTTTGTGAATTTTATAATTTTAATTGATTTACTTGTGGATTTTGGAACATTTTGACCGGACCACGCTAATCGCTAGGTCCATTCCTTGATCCGCCAATTTTTACACTCGAATTAGACATCTGTTTGGTATTAATTAACTGATTGATCATTAAATAAGTTTTGGTGATCAACTGTGAAATCAACAGTTTCCTTTTTGGCTTAGAGTTTACGAAATTACACAAACACATATAAAATAGAAACAAAAAACTAGGTCAAGTGATGTAGAATGTAGATTCATAATCACATATAAATACTTATTAAACTTACTTGTCTAAAATGTCGAATACTTACCGGGCGTGGCGACGATCAGGCTGCGAGAGGCGACTGAACTGCCGGACCGGAGCCGCGAGACACAGAACTTCGGCGGAATGCGAATCGTGTTCGTCTCGTCTTCGTCGTTGTTTCAAACTGCGATGCAAATACAGAAGATAAGAATTGGAACGTGAGAGGCGAGACAGAGAAACGACAGCGATGTTAGGAGTTGACCAGTGTCGTGAGAGTTGATTATAGAGATTAGAGATGAAACCGAAGCCGCCTTTCTGATTTTCTTTTGGGCCAGCTATTGGAGGGCGTACCGCGTCCGCGTGTGTATTAATAGTTATAAGAGTAAATTACACTTTTTGGTCCCTGTGGTTATTCCGAAATTGCATAATTGGTCATATTTTTCAAATCCCATGCTGATGGTCTATGTGGTGTCCAAAATCTTGCATTTTTGGTCTATTGGTCAGGTAAAATGACTAAAATACCCTTTCTATATTCTTTTTCCTTTTCTTTTAATTATTAATTATTAAGTTAATTAAAAATAAAAAATAAACAAAAACTTGGAACGGCGTGGAGTTGATTACAGGGGATCAATCGCCTAATTTATCGTATTGTGTCGATTATTCAGGGGTGAGTTCAAGAAATGTAAGTAAGAATGGAATTGGCAATTCAAGTGGCAGCAAGGTCTCATCGGTCCCTCCGACTCCCCAGAGCGAAGGCGAAATTTTGCAATCCACCAATCTAAAAAGCTTCAGTTATTCCGATCTTAGAACGGCGACCAGAAATTTCCGGCCAGATAGTGTTTTGGGTGAAGGCGGTTTTGGTTCGGTTTTCAAAGGCTGGATCGATGAACAATCGTTAGCAGCTACAAAGCCGGGAACCGGAATTGTTATCGCCGTCAAAGACTAAATCAAGAAAGCTTTCAAGGTCACCGGGAGTGGCTGGTGAGCGTCTAATTACTTTATTTCTGTTAAAAAAAGAAAACCGTTCTTTGAAACCATAATTTCGTAGTCAAACACGCTTGGTTTTTGTAGGCAGGAGTGAATTACTTGGGGCAATTTTCTCACCCAAATCTCGTGAATTTGATTGGATATTGTCTTGAAGACGAACACCGGCATTTGGTTTACGAATTCATACCACGTGGCAGCTTAGAAAATCACTTATTCAGGAGTGAGTTTTGAGTTTAATTTACGTTTTCTTCTTTTGTAGTAAAAAGCACTTTCGAGTTTCAAAAAGCTTTCCGAATCATTCATGAGTTTCTGATTATTCTTGTTTTAATAGGAGGATCTTATTTTCAACCGCTTTCATGGAGTCTTCGTTTGAACGCGAATTGATTGCAGGTTTCGGTTATTTTTATATACACAAGCTACAACAAGGTCGTCTGAATCTAAAGCGCTGGAGCAAGTCGAGAGCCAGACGATACATGGATCGGGGTTGAATCTAATGTCGAATATTATCTCCGGCGAAGGAAAAACCCAATTACCGGATAGTGGGGGTAGGGTTTGTGGGGGGTTGAATTTTTTTTTAATTACCAAAATAATAATATTTTAAAAGAAAAAAGAAAAAGAAATTAAAAGGGTATATTGGTATTTTTACATGGCCAATGGACCAATAGTGTAAGCAAAAGTGTAGTTTAGGGACCATGAGTGTGAAAAACCAAAAGAATGACCAAATATGCAATTTCGGGACAACCATAGGGACCAAAATTGTAATTTACTCTGGTTATAAAGTTCGGGCTCAGTTATAAAAAAAATGGTCCAGTAAAATTTATCTACAAAACAAGCTTTGGTAGGTGGATAGTGGATGAGTCAATGAGAAAATTCTTATTTAAAATAATTGAGTCTTTGTTATTCTCTCAACAACATTCTAATGATGTCGTCGTATGGTTAATATTTATATCTCGGGCGACATTTATGAATTATGTTTTTTCAATTATAACATTATACATTTTTTTCTAATTGGGCAATGTTTTTGAAATTCTAGCAAATTGTAATAGTGAAAATTGTTTTGTATTGGATTATATTTCTATGATAAATTTGAAGATCACAAATACTAAGGTGACAAGTTTTAAGGTAAACTAGTGGGGACCCGTGCTACGCACGGGTTGCTCGTTGAGTGGGTCGGGGTGTGTCGGGGCGCTTTCTTTTCGCGGATCCTGAAGTTACTTTCTAAATGATGCAATCCTGTCAAAGATAAAATTATATAAACCATTTGCTAATTAAAATACATTATTGTTTCAACCATAATCAAATTCCATAATTAAAGTAAAATGCAAGAAATAGCAACGTACTTTCATAATTTCATTTATTACAGTAATCTACTTGTAATTTTTCCTATTATAGCATTATACTTTGAAAATCTTCCCGCTTATACCCAAAATCCAAATACAAATCAATCTCAATGCTACAATTGAGGAAACTTTTAAAAGAAAACCGAATGTACAATGCTATAATTGGGTAATTTGTCAAAGTAATGTTCTAATAAAAACAAACAAAAAGTAGAGTGATATAATTGGGTAGTTTTTCAAAGTAGAATACCTTAATAAGAAAATAAAAGTACGATGCTATAATAGAAAGAAATGAATGTAAGATGTATAATAGGATTGTTACCATATACATTTACAAAAAATAGTAGCACACTTTCGATATGTTGTTTATTATAGCATCCTATTTTTGAAAGTACAATATTCTAATAAGAAAAAAAATTGGAACTACAATGCTATAATCAGGTAGATGTTTCAAACCCAAATAAGAAATTGAAAGTAGCATACTTTAATAGGAAGAATGTAAGTACGGTGCTATAATTGGGTAGTTTGAAGCATACCGATTTTCGGACTATTTCTCTTGCAACCAAACTTTTGCTAGTTCCAGGAGGTCCATAAAAGATGTTCTATTCTCCCATACTCTTTGAAGTGATAGCTGCCATGAATTATGAACATGGAAATCAGTTGGTGACATGAATGAAGAACTTGTTCCAACTTTGTTATAAGCCGACATATTTGGCACAAATATCGCCTTTTTAAACTTTACACCTAATAAAACAACATCAAGATTTTTCCCGATTCATATCATGTAACCAAATATAAAAATGCTTCGTATATTATTGGGATATTTATACACGTGTTTAGACATGTGCCAGCTCAGAAGATAGTTAGTTACAGATCTGTTTTGTCTGTTTAGAATAGTTAGGCGTATGGTAGTTGTACGTGTAGTATTAGATGCTCATGTTAGTATAGACTGAGTTTGTATATATACTGTACTGTAAAAGATGTTTTCGGTAATGAAAGAATACTTTTCATCTCTCTATGAAACTTAATATGGTATCAGAGCAAATGATCTGTTCTTCGTTCAATCAAGAGCCAATGCACTGTAAAAGATGTTTTCGTTCAATTTAGTTAAAACTCGATTAAGTAATACGTTTAAACTCAAAGACTTGGGCACTCTTAAACATTTTTGGGACTGGAAATTGCAAGATCCAAACAAGGCATTATTGTTTCACAACGAAAATACGCACTTGATTTACTTCAAGACACTGGGATGTTGGGCGCCAAACCTACACACTATCCTATGGATCCAAAACTTAAAATATCTAATTTTGATGGCCACCCTTTGGATGATCCAAGTCAATACAGGCGTTTGATTGGCAGACTGATGTATTTGACTATTACCAGGCCCGACATCACATATGCTGTCCATAGGCTAAGTCAATATATTAATGCTCCTACAGTACCACATCTGGAAGCTGTTAATCACCTCTTACGATATCTCAAACATCATCCTGGTCAAGGTTTATTTTTGTCATCCAAACAGTCCTTACAGATACGAGCTTTCAGTGACTCTGATTGGGCTGGTTGTACCAACACAAGACGACCCATAACTGGTTTTTGTATTTTTATTGGTGATTCCTTGATTTCATGGAAATCCAAGAAACAGACAATTGTTTCCAGGTCTTCCACTGAGGCAGAATATCGTGCATTGGCTGCTACTACTAGTGAAATCATTTGGCTCAAGCATTTGTTACAAGCATTTCAAATCGATACAACATCACGTACTTTGCTCTTTTGTGATAATGAATCCGCCATCAAGCTTGCTTCTAATCAACAATTTCACGAAAGAACGAAACATATAGAATTAGATTGTCATTTCATTCGAGATAAAGTTCTTGACAAAACTATCAAACTCATGCCTATTAGATCTCAGTACCAATTAGCTGATTTATTTACCAAACCTTTACCTAAAGCAAAAATGGTTCCTTTATTGTCCAAGATGTCACTTCAAGATATCTTTCAGTGTTCATCTTGAGGGGGGTATATTGGGATATTTATACACGTGTTTAGACATGTGCCAGCTCAGAAGATAGTTAGTTACAGATCTGATTTGTCTGTTTAGAATAGTTAGGCGTATGGTAGTTGTACGTGTAGTATTAGATGCTCATGTTAGTATAGACTGAGTTTGTATATATACTGTACTGTAAAAGATGTTTTCGGTAATGAAAGAATACTTTTCATCTCTCTATGAAACTTAATATATATTAATGCTTAATTACCATGACTCATACACGTGTCCAACAGCCGTGGAAACAACAATTGTGAGTCCCTCACCGACATACAGTTAAACTATAATATCTGCAATACAATAAATAATCATACCAACTTCTAAATATATGTTTATTTATATAATAATTTACTGTAACCTGTGAAGATTCCTCTAGGGAGTTATCTTCTTTAACAGTTATGGAAAACCAATTTGCACAAACTTTCATGCTTTCAGGACTATGTGCACCATCTAAATAAAACAACAAATCAGATGGATTTTGAATGCCTGGAATAATCTGAGCCCTTCCTTGTAAATTTGCGGTTGTTTGCCCTTTGATGAACTGTTCAGGCTAACAACTTTGTATCCAATTATAAAAAATGAGAATTCTTTTGATGATTTAATAAATGTTTTTAACTTTTAACAAAAACGTACATGTGACCTGTCTTGTGAAGCCACGTGGCGCTTAACATGATGGCGACTCCTGTATTTATGTATTGATGATCGTCGGAGTATCAAGTTGCAATTAGGCAAAAGATAGTATATACAAGCCAGAAAGAGAGAAGATTTACCTTTCATTGATATTGCAAACATACAAAACTAATTCCCCTCGCACTCCCTACAAAATGCATCCTTCTATTACCCACCCAACACTTTATGTTTCAACAAAGTAACGCTTATACCACTAATATATATTCTCTATCAATTTCAACTTTCTATAATTTTTAACTTTCTCCATTTCTTTTTTCCCCCCTACAAACTAAATATAATTCATGTACGAAACATGCCCCACTTATATTTCACAAGTTTTGGCATCATTCTCAACAACTTCAAGAACCGTAGCATTGCAAAAGAAGCACCTTTCACAATTAATAAGATGCCGATTTATGCACCTGAAACACGAAACATGCGTGCATGGTACAAAATTTGCATCCGCTTCACACGTGTAGCAAATGCAACACACGTTTTCATCACTTTCCGTTTCTCCTTCATACCTCACCCTCTTGACTGTTCTCAATATAAGATTGCTAGAAAAATCCTCCAGTTGCCTCAGTTTTGCCACGTGTACATCCCCATTAAAACTCCCCACCTGCCACACCATTAAAGTTAAACGATGTCAATATACAATAAACCCTAGTGTATATATTTACATTACATACCTAATTGAACTCTAGGATTACATACCCAATTGAACTCTAGGAGATACTGGAAACCGGAAATGAGAGTATCACCACAATCCATGCTAGCAAAAATTCCAACAATATCGTTTTGTTCTCTGTTTGTTACAAGGCTGGCATCCAACAAATTCAAGATGATACCGACTAAAGGAGCGAGAGTCATGGCTCGGTTGACTTTCTTAGGAGTTTGACCAGGTCTTCTAAGTGTCCTGCAGAAGTGTGATTATTTATTGGATGTACAAAATTAATGAAATATTCGAGAAATTTAGGACTTACAAGTCAAAGAATTCAGGGTCAGCGACTGAAGTTAAATGGTTGAGAATGAAGACAATTAATTCCACTAATCTGCGCAAGTTTGTATCTGCCCCTGAGAGAAAAGCTTGGGGGATTTCACATGTGCAAAATTCTAGTACTCTTGCTAGCTTGCTTGAGAGATCGAATATAACATTGCATTTTCTTTGTTGAAACTCGATCATCTGCCAATGTGAAAGGGCATTTCGGTAATTTTGATGTGTACATTGAAAGTGTTGCGTACAATTGTAAGAAGATAGTAGTACCTGGCACTTTTCTTGCATTTCTCGAATGGAAACTGAGAATTCTGTCATTGACCAGCTGAGAGTGTTGAAGAGACGATTGAGTACTTTCTTTGTTTTGTTTGTTATAGCATTCTAGTTTCATTAATTTGTTTATTATAGAAATTCTCTAAAACACATAAGGCTTAAATGCAAGCAGTAACAGAGTACTTTCATTGACTTTTACATATTACGTAGCAAATAAAAGATTCAAGATTATACATATTACAATTTAGCAGGAATGATTCATTTCAATTCGATTTCTTTAACAAATCAAAATAAATATAAATAAAAGGTGTTACTGAATAGTGACTTGATTGTCGGTCTCTTTGGTTTTGTTTTCTTCTTTTTCATTTTAGCTGCAACCATAAAATATTGTATACATAAGGTTTGTTTTGACCGAGTAAATTACAAGTGTGTGCATGAGAGAGAGAAAGAGAGACACCCATTCCAGGGACTTGATAGTCATTTACAATCTCAAAGTTCTTGTAAGTGTACCCAACAAAGTTCATATCCTTGGATGAAAGCATCTGGAGGTACATAAACGAAAGTAGAATGCTATAACAAAAACACGTTGCTATTTCTTGCATTTAAATTGTAAGAACAGAAAGTTTACCCTTCTCCATGGTCCAGATCTTGATGAACTCTTGATTTGGTGTTCAAACTGAAATATGAAAGAAAAATCATATCAAGCTAAATATAAAGCTGAATACATATAAAGAATAAACTTGAAATAGGTTATTATTAAAAATACCTCTTCAAATTTTTTGAAATTTTGGGTATCCAATCATCATTAACTTGGGGAGTAAATGCATCTTACATGTGATATATTCTGTCCCAATCAATACCTTTAAACCATGGATAAACCTAAAACATAAATAAACATGAGTCTTTGTTCTTTGTAAAATTCTTTTTCTTGAATTAGAGTATAACACACAATACAATACCTTTATTCCATCTGCCCCTTTTGAACCCAACCTGTGGTTGATATTACATAGCAGTTTGCTGATAAGATCTTTTGCTTCAAAATAAAGTTGTGCTTCTGGTGGAAACTTAAATGTGATTCCAATGTACAATCTACAAAAAATAACAAAATAAAAACATATGATAAAACTTAATATTCAATATAAATTATCTATTTGATTAACATATCTTACCTTCCTACAAGTTGACATTCGATCATCCGATTAGAAAGGTGGGTACCCCACAAGCATTTCATACATAATGGCACCAAGATACCACCTGAAAGAAGCATAACAACCACATGATCTTATATTTTATACGAAAATGTAATTATATCTAATCTACAAACTACAAACCAATCACATTCCAACGAATAACCCTTCTTCAGTAGAACCTCTGGGGCAATATAATCAATAGTCCCACAGTCGAATAAGCCTACAATGTCCTAAATAAATTATAATTTATCAATTGAATATATAAAAATGTGGCAAAACATCTAAAAAGGCTTACAATAGTCCTCCTATTTTTCTGCCAATGTTGCAGTTGTTCTTGTTGTGTGCGTTTAGGAGCAGCAGAATGCCCCTCACCTGTTGAATTGGAGACATGATCCCCTGTGGCGAAATCCGTCTATTCCAGTGCACTACAATCAAACGATTTACACAATCCAAAATCCGATAATCTCAAATGTCTATATCTATCAAGTAGCAAATTATCCCGCTTGATGTCTCTGTTTATTTAAAAAGAAGAACATAATGTAACATACCTATGTACATAATTATGTTTATGGATGGATTCAATGGCTAAAACTGTTTCTGCAAGTTTATTTCTTATTAAGGTTAGCAAAGAGATTAATTAGCAATACCTGGTGCTTTGTAATTTTAGATTTGTTATCAACTTATAATAAAATTCCATTCCTTCCATACCAAAACCTGAACCAGTAGAAACATAAAACCCTAATAAAAGCGTAAATTCAGATAAACCCAATAATAATAAAAAGGTTTAGAATTTTATTGAACAGAAAATGCAAAAAATCTCACCAGCAATCTTTTTCTAACCATCGATGCCCCTTTAATTTTTTGTATGGGCTCTGCTATAACCCTAAACTGGAAAAACGATGAAATGAAATATTCAAGTATCGGATTTACCAGTACACTCATCTCTTATGGTGTCAATCTTCAAAGAATGAAGAGTCGCATACTCATTTCTGGCGAGAAGAAGATGTAGGCGCGCTCCTTCTTCCTCATTTTGAGTAGAATCGTAACCCTCAATCCGAAATCGAGCCCTAAGTGCATCCTCCCTCACTCAATTTGTCTTTGTTGCTGGAAAATACGAACGACCATGGAAAAGAAGCAGCAATCGAACACATGCAAAGGACGACAAAGGCACCGATAATGAGTAATAAGCAAGCAACGGACTCAACAACAACAAAACGCCATACGCTAAATCCAGGAGCTCGATACGGTTCTACTGACAGAAAGAAAGAAGCAAAGAGAAAAAAGAAAAACCAAAAGAGGAAGAAGCGGAGGAGAACACGTGTGACGGAAACAAAAGCGATCCAAAAGCCAGATCCGAACCCGAATTTAAAGATCCATATTCACACGGCAACCCGCGTGACACAACCTGAAAAAAAACGTACATAACGTTGCCCAAATTCACGGCTATTAATTAATAGATAAATTTTCAAACACCGCTTACAACCTTATTTTACTTAAAATAAAATTTTCAAATGAAATATTTATAAACAAAAAGCCAAAAAAATAGATAAATGTAATACGAAAGGTCCTAAAATGAAATAAACATATAAAATCTAACATTATATACACGTCAAATTAGTTGTCTCGGATTTTGACCAAAAGAAAAAACTTCATATGATCGCTGAACCAAGACAACACCCACAACATCCCATGACAACTTTACAATGTCAATCTCATTTTGAGAATGTAATTGCACCAATGAGTCATTAATTGTGCAAACCTGAAGATCCTAATTACCATATGTACGCTGACAAGCAATTTCCAGTTTTCCTTGATATTTCATTAGTTTCCTGGATTTATAGAGTATATCACCGACTAATGGAGGGGTGAAATGTCAAACTAAGATACTTTCATTTGTCTATTTTTGTGACTTCATGCAAAAAACCAACTTTGTTCAATTTGTTTCATGGTTAATAGCAGCATACTTTCCTTCTTCTACTTTTTGTGACTTAATGCAAAAAAGGTCAAGTTAGTTTCTATTTTCACGCTAAATACTAACTTACTTTCATTTGTCTATTTTTGTGATCTAATGCAAAAAATGACAAGTTTGATTCCAATTTTTCATGCATAACAGGAACGTACTTTCCTTTTTTTTGTTTTCATTTTTTGTCATCTGATACAAAAAGGGAATCTTTATTTTTTTCATGCTAAATAGCATACATACTTTCTTTTTTCTATATTTTGTGAGATGATGCAAAATGGCATATATACTTAACAATGATATAATCAAATACATTTACTTGGAAATGTATTAAGGTTTTTAATCCTATTATAGATTATTATTTTTATTAATTAATACATTTCTAACATAATTTTGTTTAAAGAAGTTCAAGTTTTAATCGAAAATAGATATAATAAAAAATATTAGTATTGAAAAGAATAATCTTAAATAATAATAATAATAACAACAACAACAACAACAACAACAACAACAATACATTTAAGATAATATAGGTAAGAATATTGAATAATGATAATATTATATTAAATCATTAATGTTTAATTAGTTTTATAACACAAACTATTTTTTTAGCTATTATTTTATTAATATGCATAACCATTTGATGTTCACTATTGATGTGCACGTATTTTACTCCTCGCCATTTTCAATACTTTAACAAATGCTTGTAATTTGTATCACACGGCCATCCCTTTACGACGCATCTCTTAGGATATGTCGGGTGTCTCAACAAGTTAGCAACATTTATATGTTTAGTGTGATCCTTTTAGGTTACATGTAAAATAATTTGAGCATAAAATGACAAAAGAGAACTATTAGAGATTAGTTTGTTAATTAGTCGAATTAAGAGTTAACTAGATTTTAATAAAGTGGAAGGGCTAAAATCAAATAACATTGAATTAGAGAACTGATAACTAATACATGATATATCTAGTAATTTAATGATAACCTACAGATGAATCTCATATCGATCAGGAGTACTAGTGTAACGCTCAGTTTTCAGCACAAAGTATATCAATAATTTTCGCGTTTACAACATAAATAATATAATTGGATACTCGTGTACTCTGGATACTACAACAAGTTATCAACGGGAATCGTCCCACAATCCGAGCCGGGCGCTACAATCTATAACCTGCACACACACACACACACACACACACAACACATACACGTAAGCTACAAAGCTTAGTGAGCAACATTACAACGACATAAAATAACTTATTCAAAAGGCAACATATATCACCCAACTCGTGGGTGCAACAATTCCCTACAACAACTTATAAATACCATTATTATAAGCATATAGGACCAACCACACTCACTCTAAATGACCACAAGATAGTCTTTATGTAGTCACACAGGTGTCCCCGACACCTAAACCAACTTATTGAATAAGCAAGGTGTACTACACGTAACACAAAATGTACACATAAATAACAGCTCTGTACCACTACGCGGTACTCTGTTATACTCACTTTCAACATATATTCCTCCACTCTACAACCCATTTGGTCTTAAGCCATGAAGTCTTATTATATGTCTCTTCCTCAACCTCCACGGTCTCGAGTGACTAAGACTCACCCCTACCTCTATTGTACTATGAGCATAAAAAGCTGTAACCACATATGTTGGACAATCAAGCCAATCTCCTAGCCACAAAGGCCGTATATGTTGTACAATCAAGTCCAATGTCTTAGCCACAAAGGTCGTATATGTTGGACAATCAAGTCCAATCTCCTAGCCACAAAGGTCGTTATGAACCACAAATGTTCCTAGAAAGTGTATCGGATGATTAAACCCAATCTCTCGGCCACAAAGGCCTATACAACCTTAACCACAAGATACTCGTTATGTGGTTACACAGATTGTCCCCCGACCTTTTTGTCATAAGGATCTCATTATGTGACCTCTCCGAGCCACAAAGGCCCAATGTCATGACTGCAAGGCACTCATTATGCAGTCAAGTAAATGTCCCCGACACTCACAATCATAAAATCATCTATATCCTCTAGTAACAATTCATCTTTATACTTGTTACCCCCAGTCAAATTAGTACTCATACACAACAGTCTCTACACACATGTGAAACAACAAGTATTATATATATATATATATATATATATATATATATATATATATATATATATATATATATATATATACAACATCATACTAGACATATATTTCACCATATATACTCATTATGCACACTCCCACATGGTTGGTAAGTACTAGCCAAGCAAACCACTGATATATCACTTATACATAATCACAAAATACTCGTTAAGTGATATGTAAACCTTACTTCAAGTGGACACGAGATTCTCATCTCGATGCCGGTTAGTACACACTATAACCATAATTCTCTAACTCATGTAATCACAATAATCCTTTATATGTCTATATAGTTTATACATATTCTACTACATGTATTATTAACAATTAAGCACACATAATATGTTACAACTAACATGCTAGGTAGAGTTACTCACCTGGATATAGTAGCTTTATATTGTTATAGATGGTACAATTGGTAGGCCAAAGTGTCTTCTCTTCACTTTCAGCACCTACACCAAACCACATACACACCACACATATGAAAATACATTGTATTCACTTGCTATAGTTCTAATCACTCAACTATAGCTTATTTCACACTTAGGGTTTGAATTACAAACCCTATTACACATCCAATTCAAGAATTACTTGCTACAAATTCATTAGTTATAGGTGGGTTATCAAACACCACCTGGAATCAACCTTTCCAAGCAATTTAAACACCCAATTCAAAGCTAGAACATGAAATCATACCTCTTGGATGCAAGATATCACTCTAATCTTCAAATCCTCAAGTGTTCCTTGAGGTTTTTCGAGGGTTTTAGACGAAAAGTCACATTTCTTTCTTTCCCCAAAATAAGCTAAAATTCGATATTTAAAACTGGGCAGTGCGACATTAGCAACGCTAACATACCAGTTAGCGACACTAACATACCAGTTAGCGATGCTAACTATATTAGCGTCACTAACTGTGCCACACAGCCCATTTCGTTTTACACGACCAGTTTCAGCCCACTGCTTGCCCCAGTTCACATCCTACACGACCCGTGTGAGTCTGAAAGAGTTTCGGATCAATTTCTACACACGACCCGTGTGACTCTGTTTTGGCATTTTTCATGTTAAAACTTCTTCCAAAAGGGTTTCTAACCACCCTAACACATGTAACAACATAGTTAATCTTAATCACACTAAGATTAACACATAAACACCTACCAAAAAGAAACACGGTGTTACAACTAGCTTGATAGAGATTATTCGACTATAAAATAAGGGGTCATCCGATGACACCTTTGTGAGAAACTCTACGCAACATAGCATATTTAACCCGTTAATTCGCTAAAAGAGGTTAATTTAGAACATCTTCAATTTATAATGGCTTTCACAAAAACATATCACTTAACAACAATTTTATACTCACCGAAACGTAAGAGGGTAGTTTTTAATCGAAAATGGTTACGGATATTAGGTGTGTTATCATTTTAGTTGGATGTTGTGGTGTATGGAATTTGATCCATTTTGAAAGAAAATTTGAGAGTGTGATAGAAGTGTATTTCGTAAGATAGAAGTATAGAAAGAGATGTGAAATATATAAGATGAGTGTGCTATTTATAGATGAGTAAAAGTAATTTTAGTAAAAAAAAATAATAGTTTTGTTTGTATTTTTCCAATGGTCATATATATGACCATTCCATTGCGAAAAGTCGGCGCAGGACGCAGGACGCAGGACGCAGGACGCAGGACGCAGGACGCAGGACGCAGGACGCAGGACGCAGGACGCAGGACGCAGTGTTCCCAATTTCCAGATGGCAGTGACGTGGATGGCGTTCCACTCCCATACCCTCAACCTTAGGCACCGATTTATTAGAAGATTAAAAGATTGCATGTATTTTAAAAATATGTTGTTATTCAAAAATAAATAAACTGATTAAGCATAAATAATATAGATATTGCAGGATTAGACATATTTGAGATAATTTAAATAAATAAATGTTTTGATAAGCCAAGTTAATATGGTTGAGCTTAACCGGAAAAACAATGTAGAATGAATCCCAAAAATGGGTTTTTTTAGCAACAGTTTTTAACAATCACATGTCTATAAACTTTAAACTTCAAAGTTAACATACTAACAAATAAAACACCTTTAAGTCTGAGTAATTTAGCGTTTGGAAAATTAATCATATTTTATAAAATCATATTACAAGCGACTACTACTTTTATACTAAAAAATAATCGTCATTTTTATTTTTTGTTCGGATTAGCTACATAATTACATTTAGGGGTGTTTGAGATTGCTTATATAAAATAACTTATGTTTATTTGTAAAAGTGCTTATCGACTTATCCGTTGTTAAAACGAAATTTTAAAGAAAGTATTTGATTTAGCTTATTCGGTAGCAAAACGTAATAAGTTGTTGTTTAGTGTTTGACAAATTTTGCTTATAAATATAAAATGGCTAATAATGGCCGGATATATGTAAACATATAGTTATGATATGGTTAATATGATAATTTTGTTTAAATAAGTTATAAGTCATTTTAAATAAGTTAGAACCTAATAACTTATAAAAAACTGCTTAAGTTAATAAGCACTTGTAACATTAAAACATCCAAACACTAAAAACAACTTATTAACGGTGACAAACCGTAATAAACAAATATAAAATAAGCAATCTCAAATACCCCCTTAGTCACCTTACTTGTCACATGAGCAAACTATAATAGAGTGTCTATTCTATTAAAAGTATTAAATCCAACTTTAATACTAAATTGTGGTCCATTTCGAGATGTACATAGCTAAATTCTATCCAATATTAATTTCTGAAAATTTTATTTGATGTTACTTGATAGTTGATATAGTAAACGCAATTTAAAATCCGGTTGGGAATGATCCAGTTTCGTTCCGAAATAGGCAATTTGATGGATCCGATTTTGGATACGTTATAAACCGCTTTATAAAATATTTCTGTCCAAAATTTTTTTACTCGTGAAAAATTTTGCTGAACAATGTCAAAATTTCACGAATTTTCATGGTTGATAGGAAACGAAATTTCACGAAATTTCATGGTTGATAGGAAACGAACATCCCTAATCGTTTTCAGCCAATTGAGATCGTTTAAGAGGCCAAAATTACATTTTTTTATACTTTTTATTTGATAGACCATGGTTGCCGGCCCACGGGTTCGTGTAAGGGGTTGAAATCTTACGTGTGAAGCCTCAAAAACCTTATATGAATAAGTATTATAAAGAAGTAAAGGATAAAAATGATATTTGGTTAATTGTTTAAAAAAACTTTGGTTTTACCCGGTTTTCAATAACACTGATAAATCCAGAGTTATCAAATTTTGGGAAATCCGACCCCGATTTACCCAATAGAATTTATTATATATGGTCCAGATAAAATCCCAGATCTTTAAAAAAATTAGATCCGGTTTCTGCACCTCCACATCCATGAGAAGTTGTTTGGCATTGCCCCCTCTCCTTAAATGAGTAAATATTGTTTTATTGTTTTGATATACAAAGTAATTGCAAATCTACATATTGCAATGATTGACATAACTTTATATTGATAAAATTCTTGTTGACAATCAAAACTTATACCAATCTAGGTTATGGAAAAAGGATATTTATTGATAGATGAAACGATTATTCATTGTATGGCAATGTTTATGTTTATTTATCTTCATGAAGGACAAGTTGTGTTGTGGAAGAGTGGAAAGACTAGAGTGTATCGGTGTGTAAAGGCTATATGGTATTGGTTTCTTTCACCTCTTACTTTTTCTCAGTCACATTAGTATCTAGTCAACACCCATCAGTCTCCCTCTTCCCCTTACCCTAGGAAATTATCACCTCTCAATTCCCCTCACTTTGGGTACAACTAATGATACACAAGGTACAACCTTAGCCTTTCCATTTTCATCTCCCCGTGCATCGAAAAGCTCTTATGCGAGGCTCAAAATGCAACGTCACCGCATGGGGGTGGGGGCTGTGTTCCCCAAAATGGAGGGCTTCCCCGCACCACCAAACCGGACAGCCTAAAAACAGAAAACATTTTATCGGTGTTAGTTGTAAAATTGATATGATTTGAGGGATCGTTTACAAACCGATAAGGGTTAATGTTATAATTGGATATAAACCATTAAATCGAAAAGTATTAGACTATACGGTATGGATTTCAAATTCTCAGCGGTATCCGAGGTGGAAGCCAATGCCGCCGGCATGCACCACCCCGCAATGGAGGCATCGGCTATAGGCATTGACCATATACATAGGAATGCCGATAACTTTTTTCTCTCTCTTCCTTTATTTTCACTATCTCTCTCTTCCTTTAATTTAATATTAAATTTAAAAATAATAAAAATATTGGTGGTATCCACCCCCATTGTAGGCATCAAAATGTATTTTTGTAGGCATCCTACGTGGCGCGTACGTGACAGCCGATACCGATGGTTTCGTAAGCATTCATACCGCTTAGACTTATCAAAATAGCTTTGACATTTACCTAAATTGGTTAAAAGCAAAAAAAAAAAAAAAAAAAAAAAAAAAAAAAAACACTCATGTCACGCGCACATCGTTATCTCTATAACAATATAATGATGACAAAAAAAAAACATTGAATATTGCAAAACTTAATAAAACACTAAAAGTAATTTGCTACTTTTATTCCGTTTATTTTACTTTTATCATCTTTACTTCTATCATCTATTTCAGCTTAAGTTCCAGCAATCCATCCAAGGGGCCTGACATAGACCCCAATGGAACACACACGAGACTTGTAAACACTTTTCTACACACTTCTTAAACATAAGCTTCGTCTTTGTTTAAACTATTAGACGTTAAAAGAGATATTCATAAATACACACAGAGTTACTAACACCTAAAGAATCATATTAATAGACGTTTCCCCTCCCGGCCTCTCGCCACCATAGCCGGTGATCCCGACGTCGGTACGCTGCCGTCGTTGGACTAAGTTCATCGGCATTCCCCTCACTCCCGAACTGGTATCTTGTGCATGACTGGAAAAAAAATGAATCATCCCAATGGTGATGCGGAATGGAAGGTTGTTGACAGGCGGAAGAATGATAGGCGTGACCATCCGACTTCATTTTACGTGAGCAATCTCCCAGAAGGTGCGACAGTGAACGAGATTTGGAAGAAATTTGAAGGATTTGGCAAGCTGGTCGATGTGTATATCGCTCGCAAAAAAGAAAGAAGCGGTGCTAGATTTGGCTTTGTAAGATTTGCCGGAGTACAAGACGCCAAAGCTATGGAAGAATCATTCGGTAAGATATTTCTTGGTCACAATAGTCTCACTATAAACATTGCCCGGTTCCACAGAAAATCGAATATGAACATCCCCATAAAACAAAGCAAACCCAATATCCCTATAACCATCAAAATTCTCGTATCCCACAACCCTCCCATCCTCCAGCTTCGGCTTGGAACCTTAGAGGATCGAAGACATTTGCGAATGTTGTATCCGGAATTCAATCTAGTGTAAACAACAACAACTTGAACCCTGTTAAAGTTAATATATCCCAGGATCTTGATAAGTTACTGTTTGACAATTTCCTATTGGGAGAGGCCATAGATTATGAGACATTAAAATCTCTTCCAAATATGTTTAATGACGAAGGCGTAATATTTGGAGAACTATACTTTATCGGCGGTCTATGCACCCTAATTGGCTTTGATGATGTGGAAAGTACTACTGGATTATTAGAAAACAAGGAATGCTGGGAAAAATGGTTCAAGTGGCTCAAAAAAGGTGATTCAAACTTATATTGGAAGTATGAACGAATGGTAGATATGAAGATCATAGGCCTACCCATCCAATTGAGAACCCCTGAAAACATCTCTAAAATTCTCAATCGCTATGGGAAAGTTCTGTCGGTTGATGAAGATGTCTGGAAGTTTACCGATCTTTCCTCATGTGAAGGTCACATCCTAACCGAATCAAGAACCAGAATTAATGATGAAATCGTCATTGAATTTGGTCAAGGGAAATTCATGAAGATCGGAATCATTGAACTCAAAGTCAACCTTGCTCCTTTTGAGGCTGGTGAAATCTGGGGCGAAAACAATAATGACATTAATGATGAGAATGATTCCAGCGACGACGATGAAGATAACGATAACAACAATGATGCATACGACTCGGCCAGTGACATGGAAGGTATGTCGGATACGTGGAATAACAACGCCAAAGATGAGCAGGAGGAAGGAGAGATACATGATGATGAACAGATGAACGTCAAAGAACACTCCTGTGGATCCCCGACTGATAATAATGAAGTTTTAGAAGCCGTGGAGTCCGTCGCAAATGCAGATGACGCGGGACTGGAAAATATGCTCGAGGATGATATAGTTGCAGAGTCACAATTTAATCCGCGTGCCGACAAAAGAGGAGATACAAATGATGTTCTAATTGATGATCAAGGTCCGGTAATAAGGATGTGACTGCGAATTTGAATGCGACATCACGACTTAACTACTTCCCCAATACGGATCCCGGAATCCTTAATTTTGGGTCTTTTCCATCTTGGACCCAAATGGACCCCCGTGTATTACCGAACTTGCTTGAAAGCCCAAAAAAACTTTGAAAGCACATCCCCATTTGAAGTGGATCGATCCAATGATAAAAGGAGAAAAATTTCTAAATTTACTCGCACTAAATCTTGCCCTCCCATTACCGATAACGACAGGAATTCTTTCTCAATTGATCTCAATCGTGATGTTCCTAATAGACAAACCGAGGCATGCGATAACATTAGTAATGACGAGTCACACGCATCTCAGGAATTAAGGAAAACGGTTGAAGTGGGTTTGGACTTGGGATTCGAAATTGGTGCTGATAACCAAATCCTACAGGACGTGTTGGTTGGTGCGGGAGTCAATATTGTAGCCTAATGTTTTGCCTTTCTCTAAACATTAGGGGTGTGAGCGAGGCTCGTAAGGTTGAGTGGATCCGTAAACTTAAAATTTCTCATAACATCGAGTTTGTTGGGCTTCAAGAAACGCATTTATCGGACCCAAATCGTATTGATATTGAAGGCTGTTGGGGCAGCAGTGATTTTCAATTTGATTGCGTGGATGCGGATGGCAAATCAGGAGGCATTCTCAACATTTGGAATCCAAGGATATTTAAACCTAATTTTCACATGAAAAATCAAAACTTTCTACTAACTGGGGGAAAATGGTCGAACTTTCCTGGAGATACTTTTCTTGTAAATGTATACGCCCCCCAAGCCGTTGCCGACAAAAGAATACTGTGGAATGACCTTCTAGAGCTAAAACACTCGATGCAAGGTAATTGGGTCTTCTTTGGTGATTTTAACGCAGTTAGAAAGGAGGATGAAAGGGTTAATTCGGAATTCTGCAAATCATCGGCGGACGACTTCAACAAATTCATCACTTTAGCTGGTCTTCACGAGTTTAGTATGGGTGGTAGAAGATACACGTACTTATGTCCCAGAAGCGCCAAATTGAGCAAATTAGACAGATTTCTTGTTTGCCCTAACTTTATTGCTGTTCAACCAAACTCGTTTGTCATGGCTTACCCTCGAGAACATTCTAATCATTCCCCAATCACATTATGCGGTACTCACCTCGATTTTGGTCCCGCTCCGTTCAGGTTTTATAATTCTTGGATCCTTCGTGAAGGTTTTTCTAATATTTTTAATGCTGCATGGGTTTCTTTTCGTGGTTTTGGCTCGTCTGATATGTTCTTGGCTGCAAAAATAAAAGCCATAAAACAAGCAATAAGAAGTTGGAGGAATATGGAATTTCGATCGGAATACAAAGAATTGGAAGATTTAAAGAAGCGAAATAATGAATTAGACCTCATTGTTGAATCAAGACCTCTATCGATTGAAGAAAACACAGAGTTGCAGAAGAACAAAATTCGCATCAACGACCTTGACATGTTTCGTAGACTTGATTTAAAACAGAAAGCTCACATCAAGTGGACGATAGATGGCGATGAAAATTCCTCATTTTTTCATGGTGTTTTAAAGAACAAGAATCTTAATAACAAGATTCATGGTCTCTCCATCAACGGCTCTTGGTGTAATGATCCAGGCTCAATCAAGTAGGCATTTTTTGATTTCTTCTCTTCTAAGTTTAAAGAAAAATGGCCGATCAGACCAAAACTTGTTAATAGCAACATAAAAGTTTTGAGCCATCATCAGCAGCGCAGCTTGGAAGAACCATTCTCGGTGGAAGAAATAAAAGCGGCGGTCTGGAGTTGTGGTGGCGAAAAAGCACCGGGACCTGACGGTTTGACATTCAAACTAATCAAGTCGCATTGGGAGATTGTGTCAGCTGACTTTATGAACTTTGTTACTCATTTTGAAAAACATGGTGTCTTCGCCCCAGGGTACATTTATCACTCTCATCCCCAAGATCAAAGACCCACTTAATTTGAACGATTACCGACCCATTAGTCTCATCGGCTGTATGTACAAGGTGGTGGCAAAAGCCCTTACCTTGAGATTGAAAAAGGTCATTGGGTCGGTCATTGATGTCACGCAAACAGCTTATGTGGAGGGACGTAACATTCTTGAAGGGCCACTTATTATGAACGAAATATGCTCATGGGGAAAAAATGAGAAAAACGTTATTCCTATTCAAAGTTGATTTTGAAAAGGCCTTTGATTCTATAAATTGGGGTTTCATCGACTCGATCATGGCGCAAATGGGTTTTGGCACTAAATGGAGGGGCTGGATTCTGGGTTGTCTAACCTCTGCTCGTGCTTCTGTCCTCATAAATGGTTCTCCTACGCTTGAATTTCCCATCACACGGGGGGTCAGCCAGGGTGACCCATTATCTCCATTCCTTTTCATCATTGCCATGGAAGGTTTAAATGTGGCAATGAAGTCGGCATGTGACAAAGGTTTATTTTGTGGAATTCATTTTGATAATACGGGCACGGTCATTTCGCACCTGTTTTACGCAGCTGATGCGTTATTTGTTGGCGAATGGTGTCACGAAAACATTCGAAATCTAGCCAGAATCCTTCGTTGCTTTCATACTTCCTCCGGCCTTCAGGTTAATTTTCATAAGTCAAAGATGTTCGGTGTGGGTGTTGATTCCTCTCAAGCCACGGTTTGGGCCAGATCTTTAGGTTGCTTTGTTGGGTCGTTTCCTTTTGTGTATCTTGGGGTGCCGGTCGGGGCGAACATGTCATTAAAAAAACATTGGAAGCCGGTGGAAAATAAATTCTTAGAAAACTATCCGAGTGGAAAGCAAAAAACCTTTCTTTTGGCGGGAGACTCACTCTCCTCAAATCTGTCCTTAGCAGCCTACCTACCTTCTACTTCTCTCTATTCAGAGCACCTAAGGGCACAATCAATCGTCTAGAGCAAATCAGGAGAAGGTTCTTATGGGGTGGATCTAAAAACAATAAAAAGATAAATTGGGTTGAGTGGTCAAGAGTACTTGCTTCCAAAGAACGGGGTGGATTGGGGGTGGGGTCGTTAAAAGCTCAAAACTGTGCATTACTAGTCAAATGGTGGTGGAAGTTTAGAGATGGAAAGAAGGCTCTTTGGAAGGGCGTAATTGAGGCGATTCATAATACCAAAGGCAAACCGTTTCATGTCATGCATAAGAAAACCATCCTGGGAGTGTGGAGTAACATCAATAATATTAGAACGGATCTCACCAAGCTAGGAATTGATTTCTCTAACATGTTTTCTGTGGTTGCAGGTTCTGGTAGTAACACTCTTTTTTGGAAGGATTATTGGCTTGGAAATTTTACATTACAAACCAAGTTCCCGGAATTATTTAAGGCGGATTCCAAAAAGAATTGCCTTGTAGCGGATAGATTGGGCATCAACGGCCCTGTTTGGTCTTGGAAACAGCCCTCATCGGCACCTTCTTTTGCTGTGGATGTAGCTCAGTTGACAGGCCTAGTGTCTGCACACACTTTTAACCTGCGTCCTAATCGGCTTGCTTGCCTATTATCTCATAATGGTAGATTCGATGTTTGTCTTGTTCGTGATTTGGTAGATTCAAAAATCACTACTGCAGCTACCTTTCTACCTGTCTGGAATAGTTACGTGCCTCCAAAGGTCTCATGTTTCAATTGGCGCGCTGGTAGGGGTTGGATCCCAGTGGCATCAAGTCTAGTAGATAGAGGTATAGCCATGAATAGCACATTATGCAACATATGCAACTTGGAGGTGGAAGATGTAGATCAAGCTCTGATTGGTTGTCCTCGAGCGGTTGAAACTAGAAGATGGATTTGTAATTGGTGTCACATTCCTTTTATCCAAGTAGATTCGGTGGGAGAACTTATCAACTACGCGGCGTCTTGGGGTAATTGTCCAAGGAAAAGGAAGGTCTTTGAAGCCATAGCTCAATGCTTGATTTGGCAACTATGGAAGGCGAGGAATTACAAGGTCTTTAGTGGGCGATTCATGTCCCCAACTGTCATTGCGGATGAGTTCATTACTACTTCATTCGATTGGGTGAAACATAGGGGCAACTTGAAATACAATTGGGCGGAGTGGGTTTGTTCTCCATTTTCCTATTGTTAAGCTCTTTTTTAAATTTGGTATTTTGTATTTCGTACTTTGTACACTTCCTTGCTTAGCTCCTTGTTAAGCTCGGTTTTTTCCTTTTGATTAATGATATTTGCCGTTTCCAAAAAAAAAAAAAAAGACTTGTAAACACTACCATGAATTCCCTCAAACGAAGACTTTGGACTGAAATTATACACAAAGTTCGGAAGCGAGCCCTTAATAACATTTCCAAAGGGTTTAAACATACGTTTGTTGGTCTTCAACGTAATTGAAACCATTTTTTTTGCGCCATATTGACCACTCACAGAAGTCAAATACTCCCCTGGGTCATCAATCGTCGCCTGCATTTTTAATTCCCGAAAATAAAAACTGCTTTTAATTAGTTGAATCAAAGTTATAGAGAGATGAGTAGATGGACATGGTGAAAATTACGATATCAAACTTCAATCCAGAGGGTTTTCCATGGACTTGTCACTTGTGAAGGAAGCATTTTGCCATTTACATCGGACACAAACTGGATTGAATAGACCGTGTGTTCTCCGTATGAAATTAGAGTTTGCACGATTTTAGTCTTGCCATCGTCGTTCCAAATGATCCTTTCATTTCGTTAGGACCCAACTGCAACATGTTTTCCATTTGATAGCGACTAAAAGATGCTTCAGGTTGTTAGTTTTCAAAGCCCAACTTTAAGTTGTTGGCATTCTTGAAATATACTGTATACAAAAGTTCGCGGGGGCTAATAGTAATCGATTTGTAGCTAGTAGCAGGAAGTCGGTAACCGGTATCCGGTAATTGACGGCTGGAAGCTGATAGCTGATAGCTGTATCTTTTATTTGTACAGAAGTATTCGGCAGAATTAGCTGTTAGTTTTTAAAAATATAAAATAATATGAAAATTAAAAGCTAAAAAAGCTAATAGCTCCTAAAAGCTATTGAAATAAAAGCTAGAGACTTCTACTGTCGAACACGCATGATGTTTAAATTAACTTTAACTAATAATTAAATATTTCTCATTTAATTTTTCGTTTTTTTAAACACGTTATGTTTTTATACGAAATATTTTAAGGATATCGTTAATCAAAGCTTCTGTTGTTAAGTATTATGATGACGTGATTTGTAATGAAAATTAGGAGTCATAACTTCTGATTTTTGGGTGCGAGTGTGCGACAGATCTGAACACCAAATTTGAGTTGACTCATTGTGAACTGTGATAAACAAACAATTTAATACCAATAAAAGTTGGTGTTTTTTACTGTTATATTGTCAATGGTTTGAACTTTGAAATTAGGTAATAGATTTATGTTAAAGTCGTTATGCGATTTTGTGAATTTTATAATTTTAATTGATTTACTTGTGGAGTTTGGAACATTTTGACCGGACCACACTAATCGCTAGGTCCGTTCCTTGATCCGCCAATTTTTATACTCGAATTAGACATCTATAAGTATTGATTAACTGACTGTGGAATCAACCGTTTCCTTTTTAGCTTAGAGTTTTGCGAAATTACACAAACACATATAAAATAGAAAAAAAAAACTAGGTCAAGTGATGTAGAATGCAGATTCACAATCACATGTAAACACTTATAACCTTATTTGACTAAAATGTCGAATACTCACCGGGCAGGGTGGCGATCAGGCTACGAGATGCGATTGAACTGCCGGATCGGAGCGGCGAGACACCGAACTGAGGCGGAATGCGAATCGTGTTCGGCTCGTCCTCGTCATTGTTTCAAAATGCGATACAAATACAGAGGATAAGAATTGACTGTTTAAAAAACGTGAGAGACGAGATAGAGAAGCGACAACGATGTTAGGAGTTGACCACTGTCGTGAGAGTTGACTATGGAGATTAGGGGCGCGTTTGGCAGGTAGCGGGTAGCGGGTAGCGGATAGCGGATAGCGGATAGCCGGTAGCCGGTAGCCGACTAGCCGGAAGCTGTGAATTTTAGTTTGTATATGACTGTTCGGCAAAAGTAGCTGAAAGCTTTTAAAATATGTAAAATTACATAAAAAGACATCTACGTAATTATTGGTTATAGTTTTAAGGGTATTCTAGTAATTAATGGTATAACTGGTAGAGTTTTTTGTTAAACGCTACTTCAACTAGCTTTTTAAAATAGTAGCTTTTAGTTTAAAATAAAAGCTTCAAGCTCGTGTCGCCGAACGAAGCTTTTGGTTTTTATTCGAGCTATTTCCTAAACACTAAAATCTATAAGCTCTCAAACGTTCCCAAAAGCTCCGTGCCAAACACGCCCTAGATATGAAATCGAAGCCGTGTTTCTGATTTTCTTTTGGGCAGCTATTGAAGGCGTATCGCGTGTGTATATCAGTTATAAAGTTTGGACTCAGTTATTCGTAAAAAAATGGTCTAGTCAAATTTATCAATATTGTGGGTTGCATTTATTAAGGGTGTGCGCGATGCGGTGCGGTGCGGTGCGGTGCGGTTTAGAGGCAAAACCACAGACCGCACCATATATGCGGTTTGAGAATTTTTTAAACCACAGACCGCACCGCAAAGGTTCTAAACCGCGTTATGCGGTGCGGTTTAGTGCGGGCAGTTTTGCGGTTTGAATGCGGTTTGTGCGGTTTTAATACAGTAATTTAATATTATATATATATATATATATATATATATATATATATATATATATATATATAGTGCGGTGCGGTTTGAACCGCGGTTTCGTAAGTATAAACCGCAAACCGCACCACATACTGAGGTTTACAAAAATTACAAACCATGAACCGCACCGCGGAGTTTCAAAATCGCATTATGTGGTGCGGTGTAGGCGGTTTGTGCAGTTTATGCGGTTTGGTGCACACCCCTAGCATTTATAAAGTTCTCTCCAAAGTTTTGGCTAATAGACTTAAAAGTATGATGAATAAAATTATCAGCCCGACTCAAAATGCATATGTTGAAGGTCGAAGTATTCTAGATGGCCCTCTTATTTTTAATGAGATTATTTCTTGGGAAAAAATGTAAGAAGAAAATGTTGATATTTAAGGTCGACTTCGATAAAGCCTTTGACTCCTTAAATTGGGAGTTTTAGACTCGATTATGGAACAAAGGGAGTTTGGTTGGAAATGGAGAAGATGGATTATGACATGTCTTTCCTTAGGGAGGGCTTCAGTTTTGGTTAATGGTTCTCCCACTAAAGAATTTGATATTACTACGGTGTGAGGCAAGGGGATCCTCTTTCACCGTTCCTCTTTATTGTTGCTATGGAAGGTCTCAAAGTTTGCATTGAGAAGGCGTGTGGGTTACCTTATTTTCGTGGGGTTTCCTTTCCTTCACATGGGATGTCTCTATCCCATCTCATGTACGCGGATGATGTCACCTTTCTTGGTGAGTGGTCGGAGATAAATCTTATTAATCTTAATAGATTTCTTAGATGTTTTTTTCTTGCTTCGGGTCTTAGTGTAAATCTATTTAAAAGTAAGGTGTATGGCATTGGTGTTGAAAATTCTGAAGTCATTCGGATTGCTAGTATCTTGAAATGCGAACTCGCTTTCCTTCCCTTCATTTACTTGGGTCTTCCGGTTGGTGCTAATATGAGGTTGGAAAAAATTGGAGCCCCGTAATTGATAAATTCAACAAAAAACTTTCGGCTTAGAAATCCAGGAATCTTTCCTTTGGAGGTAGACTCACCTTAATTAATTCGGTCTTGAGTAATCTTTCGTTGTATTATTTCTCTCTTTTTAAAGCCCCCTCCAAGGTGATTAACAAAGTCGAAGGTATTAGACGGAGCTTTCTTTGGGGAGGATCTACGAATGTGAAGAAAATAAATTGGGTGGCTATGGAAATTGTCACTAAACCTAAAGCATATAGTGGGCTAGGTGTTATTTTTTTCTTAACTTGGCTAACTTAGCTCTTCTTGCTAAGTGGTGGAGGTTAAAAGTCGATGTCGACTCCTTTTGGGTGATATGTCTAAATGCTATTCACAATGTCACGTTTGTTGATGGTACTCCGATTGCAAAAAAACGTCGCTTAAAGGAACTTGGTTTGACATTTCGAGCCTTTACTAGTGAGTTTGGTAAAAGGGGTGTGGATTTGGCTTCTTTATTTAAGAAGGAAGTTGGCAGGGGTAACGATACTCTTTTGTGGAAAGATGCGAGGCATGGTGGGATGAAACTTAAGGATTGCTTCCTAAATCTTTACTCGTTAGAGACTATGAAAGATTGTTATATTAGTGATAGAATTGCTTTGGATGAGGGTGGTAATCTTAAATTTAATTGGTGCCGGAAAATAACTTTAAGAAACGGAAGCGAATCTACTCAATTTCATAACTTATGTGGTGTTTTGAAAATTTTCACTTTAAGAAGGACAATGATAGGTTGCTGTGGAGAGATGGTAGTCATGTGGAGAGATGGTAGTCAAGGGGATTTTTCTGTTAAGGCTCTTAGAAACCTTAACTACGGTCAAATGGCATCTCAAAGGGCTACTTTTAGGTGGATTAAATGGATTCCTATTAAGCTGAACTGCTTCGCCTAGAGGCTTTTTCTAAACCGAATTCCTTTGCTCTCTAATCTGGTCAAGAGAAACATTTATGTTCCATCTTCCCTCTGTGTGTTCTATGGCGCGGATGACGAACACCTTGATCATGTTTTCTAATCGTGTGAGTTCTCGCGGCTCATTTGGAACAGGTTGGTGCATGCAGTGGTCTGGGATTCTTGCTCGTTGCCCACAGTCTGCATGAACTTGGTGGAGTTACTTTTGGCATTCAAGGGGAGCATGGTGATGTATAGGTTGTTGGTTTTGTTGGTGTATGTTTCCTTATGGGTGATTTGGAAAGAAAGAAATGCTAGATTGTTCCGGAAGGAGAGAAGATATGTTGTTGTTGTTTTCGATGATTTGTGTCTTTTGGCGTTTAACTATATTAAAGCTAGATCTAAGTTTGGTAGTTTAGTTGGCACTCTTGGTGTATTTCTCCTGTTAAATGCTTTTGACTGTTGTTGTTTTGTGCTTGAGCTTCTCGCTTAAGCTTTGACTTTCCTTCTAATGAAATCTTCGCCGGTAAAAAAAAAAAGTAAAATTTATCAACAAAACAAGCTTTGGTAGGTGCATGAGTGGATGAGCCAATGAGAAAATTGTTATATAAAATGATTAAGTCTTTGTCATTATTAATATATACAATTGTTGCCAAGAATGAACAATGGACTTTAAGGTTTTTAAATTACGGCATTAAAGTTTTGTTAGCTTTCAAAGTTGCCACTAAAAAGTTATAAGTTTTTGGATTTGGCCTTGAAACTATAGATAATTTCCAATAGTAAAATATGTTATTTTCTATTTTGCATCCAAAACCTATTAATGTTTTGAATTTTAGTCCCAAAACTTTCAAATGTTTTTAGTTTTGGCAACACAACAGTACACTTTATTTGTTTTCAATTTTATCAAAAAAAAATTCATTAACTTCTATTTTGCCACTAAAACTTTTATTGATTTCAATTTTGACACCAAAACTTTCAATATTTTAAGTTTTGACCCTATTGTCTATAGTAAACATTCATTGTTTTTATTTTTGTTCCTAAAACTTTAATTGTTTTCAATATTGGCCCCTAAAACTTCGAATATTTTTATTTTCAATCTCTTTTTTAGTTTTGGCCTAAACTTTTACCTGTTATAACAAATTTTGTCCGGTAGCCTTTTAATATTATTAGTTTTAACCCCAAACATTTCAATATTTTCATTTTCACTCTATATTTTTTTCTTTGTTTCCGTGAGAACCTTTACGTTCAATTATGTTCCTAATTTTTTTATAACAATTTTGATTCCAAAAATTTTAAAATTTTCTTGATATTGGTTTCATGTATTATAGTTATTAAAAACATATAAAATTTCATCTTTTAGACATTAATCTTTATATACCATAACTCTGTTGCTAATTTAATTCTATTATTAATTATTATTAATATATACAATTGTCGCCGAGAATGAACAGTGGACTTTAAGTTTTTAAATTATGGCATTAAAGTTTTGTTGCTTTCAAAGTTGTCACTAAAAAAGTTATATGTTTTTGGATTTGGCCTTGAAACTATAGATAATTTCCAATAGTAAAATATGTTGTTTTCTATTTTGCATCCAAAACCTATTAATGTTTTGAATTTTAGTCCCAAAACTTTTAAATGTTTTTAGTTTTGGCAAAACAACAGTATACTTTATTTGTTTTCAATTTTATCAACAAAAAATTCATTGACTTCTATTTTGCCACTAAAACTTTTATTGATTTCAATTTTGACACCAAAACTTTCAATATTTTAAGTTTTGACCCTATTGTTTATAGTAAATATTCATTGTTTTCATTTTTGTTCCTAAAACTTTAATTGTTTTCATTACTGGCCTAAAACTTCGAATATTTTTATTTTCAATCTCTTTTTTAGTTTTGGCCTAAACTTTTACCTGTTATAACAAATTTTGTCTCGTAGCCTTTTAATATTATCAGTTTTAACCCCAAAGATTTAAATATTTTCATTTTCACTCTATATTTTTTTCTTTGTTTTCGTGAGAACCTATACGTTTTAAAACACTTTTGTTCCTAATTTTTTTATAACAATTTTGATTCCAAAAATTTTAAAATTTTCTTGATATTGGTTTCATGTATTATGGTTATTAAAAACATATAAAATTTCATCTTTTAGACATTCGTCTTTACATACCATAACTCTGTTGCTAATTTAATTCTATTACAAGTTACTATTTTGTAAACATAACCCGCAAATGACATATTTCTAAATAAATCAAACTATTAGACTTCCTTTACCACCGCGAAGCGCGGTCACTTTTCCCTCATTCTCTTACAATATAAGTGAAAACGTTGTCGAATGGTCAATATTTATATATGGAGCAAGCTATATTTTTCCAATTATAACATTATATATTCATTTTTTTATCTTAATAGGGCATTGTGTTTTTAAAATTCTAGCAAATTGTAATAGTGAAAATTGCTTTGTATTTGGATTATATTGTTATGATAAACTTGAAGATCACAGATACTAGGATGGAAAGTTTTGAGGTAAATTTTCAAACACCATTTACAATCTTATTTTACTTCAAGTAAAAATTTCAAATGAATGATTTGTAAACAAAAAACCAAAAAAATAGATAAATGTAATACGAAAGGTCCTAAAATGAAATAAACATATAAAATCTAACACTATCTGCACGTCAAATTAGTTGTCTTAAAATTTTGGCCAAAAGAAAAAACTTTATACGATCGTTGAACCAAGACAACCCCGAGAGCATCTCATGACAACTTTACAATGTCAATCTCATTTTGAGAATGTAATTGCACCCACGAGCAATCAATTGTGGGAGCCTGAAGATCCTAATTACCATTGGTACGCTGACAAACAATTCCCAAAATTTCAGTTTCATGGATTTATAGAGTATATCACCGGCTCGTGGAGGGGCGAAATGTCAAACTAACGTACTTTCATTTGTCTATTTTTGTGGTGTGATGCAAAAAGTAACTTTGTTAGATTTTTTTTTCATGGTTAATGGTAGCACACTTTTCTTCTTCTATTTTTTGTGACTTAATGCAAAAAAGTCAAGTTAGTTTCTATTTTCGCGCTAAATATGAACTTACTTTTATTTTTCTATTTTTGTGACCTAACGCAAAATATGACCGGGTAGATGCCAATTTTCCGCTCTTAATAGGAATGTACTTTCCTTTTTTTGTCACCTGATACAAAAAGGGCAACTTAGTTTTTTCTATGTTACGTGCTTTCTTTTTTCTATATTTTGTGACATGATGCAAAATGCCATATATACTTAACCACTGAATACAATGATATAATCAAATACATTTACTTGGAAATATATTAAGGTTTTCAATCCTATTTTATATATATATATATATATATATATATATATATATATATATATATATATATATATATATATATATATATATATATATATATATATATATATATATATATTAAAACTAAATAATCCATTTGTAAAATAATTTTGTTTAAGGAAGTTCAAATTTTAAACGAAAAAATATATACTAAAAAATATTAGTATTGAAAAGAATAATCTTAAATGATTTTAATAAATAATAGTAGAACAATAATAATAGCCACAACAACAATAATCATACATTAAGACAATAAAGTTAATAAAGATAAGAGTATTAAATAATGATAATATTATTAGTTAGTTTTATAATAAAATTTAATCTTATTTTTTTGTACGTAAGTGCCGCTAATGCGAGCGAGCCAGATAATTTTGCGAAAAACTCAATTTTGCTTGAGGACAAGCAAACCTCAAGTGTGTAGTATTTTGATAGTGTTTTATTTTTATAATAAAACACTATCATTTAAAGACTATTTTATCGCATAAATATGCTCAGAGGCACGCAAAAACTATATTTCTGTGCAAAATAAAAGAATCCAAAAACCGCCTTAAAACATGCAAAATGCTTCTTCATAACAGATATGGTTCAGACAGACCCGTCTAACCTACCTCATCTGTTAAAACCAAACAATCACATTTTATAAGAATGCATGTTTTCACAACAAAAAGGCAAAAGCTCACATTCCAACGGCAGCTCCTGATGCACACCACAGACTCCCAACAGTCTGGCGGTGATAATAGATCTACTGTCGGGTCAGTACTAACCCAAGCCAGCCATTTGTTTTCACATAGAAAACATCTCACAATTCATGGGGAAATCCTATTAAGATATCATCAATTCTCTCAATAGAATAATGATTAATTTGTCTACCGTCCCCAGACATTCTCACAAAATTGCAAGCTAAACGAGAGAATATCTCATTTTTCATACACTGCACATCACAGCCCACTGCTGTGTTGCAGATGCAAATCTGCCAGAACTATGGTTTTTACCATAGGAAATCCTGATAAGCTCAACATCAAAACAGGCTTATATTAACAGGTGGCTAAACATGAATTACGATTCATGTTTAACTTGAACAGAGTTCTCCGGAGCTGCTGGTGTGAGGAAAACTAGAGGGATTTGTGTGTTAACATTTATGGCTTATTTTCAGGAACAAGACCCAAAAACAGTAACGAAACAATCAAACCAGAGGAAGTGACGCTCAAACTAAAGACCAAAAATACCAAAAATGCGTAAAATATACAGCCCTCGCGACTTGAAGACCCTGTGTCGCGACGTGAAGAAAATCAAGACAGAAGACCAAAAAGCTACAGCAATCGCGCCGCGACGAAGGCTGTGGTCGCGACGCGAAGCTCTTGGACGCGACCATACCAACTCTCCAATCGCGAGACTACCAACAAACGCACTAGCCAGACCAGTGGCCGACCAAAAGCAACGACCTACGCATCCTCGCGCCGCGACGGCACCCTTGGTCGCGACGCGAGCACTGTGCTCAGTTAGTATAAATAGAGACCTATTATGCACGGATTTAGACACCAATTCACTCTATTTGTAATAAGGATACTCAAACACTCTCTATCAGTTAGAATAGCTTGAAACATCTCTTAGCTAGTTGTTTAGAATCAAAATATCATCCCTCTCGGTGGTAATTCTTGTTGTAATTCAAGATAATTTGGAAGATAACCGCATCAAGTCACATGTCAAGGAACACCAAGACCATCTCTACGATCATCACACGAATGGAAGGCTAATCTCTTCAGATTACTTCCGGTAATGTTATCCAACTCTTAGTATAGCATGTTTTTACTTTGATTCCGACAAGTGTTTTACTATTGTAATTCTTAAATTTCTATCTCCTTGAATATAACTAGTGAATCATTTGTGTTTACTTCTACTTACTATCATATTCTCAAGACATAGTATTACCAACATATTATTCGTGCCTATCTCACCTAAATAACGAGCTAAGACGGATAATCAGTTAATATACTTTGTGCCCATTTAATATGCTAAGAAGTAGTAACGTTACTATCATCTAGATAAAACATAATATTGCTATACCATTGTTTGTGCCTAATCTACATAATTGTTAGACAAAGACAAATAATTGATTCAACATGTTATGTATTTACCTATGTAATAGTAATTGTCAGTAAACTGTAATTATGTTAAAGTAATTATATCGGAATCATTGTAATAATACATGTGAAACTAATTGTTGATAACTAAACCGGAAGTAATTCTTTCTTTAATCTCAAGTTATAATCTCAATATTTTTACCATCACCGTTAAAATTCTACTTTACAACTCATTACAAGTTAACCACTAAATCCTTGGACTCGACCCCGCTTGCCCTATCTACATAGTAAAAGTGGGTTATAAATTGTTTTTGACGCGTGTGACGATAGCGTTGTCAAAATGGCGCCGTTGCCGGGGATTATGTGCGCTTAAGTTCTAAAGAGTTGTTTAAAGTTCAATTTTTACTTTTGTTTTTATTATCTTTCTTGTGCAAACTCACTTGTTTATGCATACAAGGCATAGTAGCAATAATTCACCACTCTTATTCAATCCGGAACCCGAAAGATCTTTTAGAAACAATCGAATTGCAAGACGCTTATTTAGAACAATGAATTTGGACGAAGTATTGGTAGAGGATGTTCCCGATGAATCACACATACAACCTCCACAAATGGGGCCGCAAAATCCCATACCACAAGCACATCCACCAAATCCTCCACAATACCGCAACAATGGCAATGGTGGTTATCAAGGAGATAACACCAATAATTGGAATGGCACGAACCGACACAACGGTGGTTTTCAAGAAGGTAATCATTTTCAATACAATCCTCGTTATTTAGATCAACCAAATAGACATTCTGTAGCATCTCACTTTCAACCAGGTGATTATGATGATCCTTCACCTATAATATTTCCACACGGAAACGAACATATTGTAGAAATTCGACCACAATTAATTGGGGTAATCCCACTTTTTCGTGGTTATAAAAATGAGGATCCTTATAATCACTTGTATGAATTTCTTGCAATAGCAAATGCAAACACGCCAAGAGAAACCAATAGAGACACGTTTAAATTGCATTTATTTCCATTCACCTTAAAAGAAAAAGCGAAATATTGGTTTACATCACTTGCTCCCGGAAGTATTAATACTTGGGACCAATTGAGAACCAACTTTTTACAAGAGTTTTACCCAGCTAGTAAAACCACAGAAATAAGAAAAGCCATACAAGATTTTACACAAAAACCTAACGAAGAATTCCATGATGCATTCGATCGTCTTAAAGAATTATTACGATCGTGTCCACATCATGAATTCCCTCGTTGGCAACTTGTACGGTATTTCTTTGATGGGGTAGATAGCACGAACCAATCCATGATAAACGCTGCCTCAAGTGGTACATTTATGTTGCAAGACAGTGAGAATGCATGGAAATTTTTAGAACAATTAAGTAATGGCTCAAAAGCAAATTATTCCACAAGAAAACAAGAAATTCCAAATCAAACCGTTGCAACAATTGCACTCGATAAAACATGGAAAACTGGAGTAAAATCTGACATCATAGCTTTAAGTAAAAAAGTTGATTTATTACTTACAAGCCTTGGGAAAGAGAAGGGTGTTAATGTTTTGCAGGGGCAGAAATCGTGTGCAAACTGTGGAAATACTGGACACGTTGCACATAATTGCACAAAGACTCGGGAGGAACTCAACCATTTAAATGGATATGGCCAACACCATAATCCACAAAGATCTTTCAGACCCAGCAATCAGGGTAATTTTAACAATAACAATCAGGGAAACTACCATAACAACAATCAAGGGAATTTTAATAATAACAATCAGAGAGGACAATATCAAAACCAACATCAAAATCAGCAACGAACATTTCAACCTAACCACAACGGAAGAGAAGGAAGTACAAGCAGAAAGGAACCAGAAAATGAAGGAACAAAGCTAGACAAAATAATGGAATTCATAACTCAAACATACCAGAAGACCGACACCAATACCAAAACAATCGCTGCAATGGAGAAGCAAATAGCACAATTAGCCGAACAACTGGGGAAAAGAGAAGAAGGAAAATTTCCAAGCAACACGACTGTGAATCCTTCTCACAGTCAACGACCGGGAAAAGAACATCAAGTCAACCAAGTCATATCTTTACGAAGCGGGAAGAAAGTCGACAATCAGGTAAGTTCTCTTCCTAACCCAACTTTAGAAGAGGAAAGTGACACCGAAGAAATATACAATGAAAAAGAGGAACTAGAAAAAATTTTAAAAGAAAAAGAAATAGAAATTGAACAAAACAACATCGCACCATATCCTTCAGCCCTTGAACCGTCGACTTCTAAGGACACAAAACAGACTAAATCGGAAGACATGTGGGAAATCTTTTCCCAAGTCAAAATCAACATTCCTTTAGTCAAACTAATCAGAGAAGTCCCCTCATACGCGAAATTTCTGAAAGACTTATGTATTCAGAAAAGAAAGTTAAAATCGCGTCTCCCAAAGAAAGTAGACTTAACAGAACATGCAAGTTCTATAGTCTCCAACTCTCTTCCTCCTAAACTCAAGGACCCAGGAGCACCCTTAATCTCTGTCACCATAGGAAACATCAACATAAAAAAGGCACTTTTAGACCTTGGAGCAAGTGTCAATATTCTTCCAGGGAATTTTTTTATCAGTATGAACTAGGCAAGCTAGAACATACTGATATCATTTTACAATTAGCTGACAAATCCACAAAAATCCCACGAGGAATGTTGACTGATGTTATAATCAAGGTGGATGAATTTTATTATCCAGTTGACTTCTTAGTGCTTGATACTGAACATACCTATAAAGAAAGTCAAGCCTCAATTATTTTGGGACGACCATTTTTAGCAACAACAAACGCCCAAATTAATTGTAGAACAGGAGCAATGGATATCGCCTTTGGAAATAGAAAACTCAGATTAAATGTCTTTAATACATTTAACTCATCAACGGAACATGAATGTTATCAAGTTGATGTAGTTGATGACTTAGTGCATCAAACTACACCAACCATCTTAAGATCTGACGAATTGGAAAGTTTTCTTAACAATACCAGCACTGAGGACAAGGACACAGAAGAAGTACACATGATAGAAGAAGTTTTTCAAACACAGCAATGGAAAACACCATGGATCCCCCAAGTGGAAAAATTACCCACAAACTTTTCACCACCGCTAAAATCATCTTTTGAAGTACCACCGGTCTTAGAATTGAAAGCATTACCAAAACATTTGAAATATTCATTCTTGGGACCTAACAAAACTCTACCTGTGATAATTTCTGCTGATTTAACAGGTGCTCAAGAAGAGATATTGTTAGAATTGTTGGTAAAGTACAAGGAAGCTATTGGGTGGACAATAGCAGATCTGAAGGGGATAAGTCCAGCGACGTGTATGCACCGAATCATTACAGAAGAAGGAACGAAACCAGCTCGAGAAACACAAAGGCGTTTGAACCCGAATCTCAGAGAGGTAGTCAAGAAAGAGGTACTCAAATGGTTGGACGCCGGCATTATTTACCCAATATCTGACAGTGATTGGGTAAGTCCAACTCAAACAGTGCCTAAGAAATCAGGAATCACAGTGGTCGAAACAGAAGATGGAGAAAAGATGACCACCAGACCAATCACAGGATGGAGAGTATGCATCGACTATCGCAAGTTGAATACTGCAACCTCAAAAGATCATTTCCCACTCCCATTCATAGACCAAATAGTAGAAAAATTATCTGGAAAAAAATTTTACTGTTTTTTAGACGGATACTCGGGATACAACCAAATTGCCATCCATCCCGAGGATCAGGCTAAAACAACCTTTACTTGTCCCTATGGCACCTTCGCCTTCCGAAGGATGCCATTCGGATTATGTAATGCTCCCGCCACTTTCCAACGTTGCATGATGGCTATATTTTCTGATATGGTGGGAGAATCGCTAGAAATTTTCATGGATGATTTTTCAATATTTGGTTCCTCTTTTGATAATTATTTGAAACAGCTAGAGAAGGTACTAAAAAGATGCACAGAATCCAATTTAATTTTAAGCTGGGAGAAGAGCCATTTCATGGTCAAGGAAGGAATTGTACTTGGGCATGTCGTTTCAGAATGCGGTTTTGAAGTCGATAGAGCCAAAGTACAAATCATTTCCACCCTTCCCCCACCAAGCTCGGTAAAAGGCATCCGTTCATTTCTTGGACATGCCGGATTTTACCGACGATTCATTAAAGACTTTAGTACCATTTCTAAGCCACTTTGTAAACTATTATTAAAAGACGCACCATTTGTTTTCGATAATGACTGTCAAGAAGCATTCACTATTCTGAAACATAAATTGACAGAAGCGCCAATTCTGCAAGCACCTAATTGGCTTCTTCCTTTTGAAATAATGTGTGATGCTAGTGATTATGCAGTGGGAGCAGTATTGGGACAAAGGGTGGACAAGAAACCGGTGGTCATTTGCTATTCAAGCAAAACATTTTCTGAAGCACAGCTCAATTATACCACCACAGAAAAAGAACTATTGGCAGTTGTGTACGCCTTGGATAAATTTAGATCTTACATCTGGGGATCTAAAGTTATTTTGTACACCGACCACAGTGCCATCCGTCACTTGATGGAAAAGAAGGAAACAAAACCAAGACTCATTCGGTGGGTGCTTCTGTTACAGGAATTCGACATAGAGATCCGAGACAAAAAGGGATCTAAAAATGTGGTGGCCGATCATCTTTCCAGGATCCAAACAGATGAAATTCAAGGAGAAACAATACGAGAAGATTTTCCTGATGAACAACTATTTTCTGTACAAAAATTACCATGGTTTGCTAATTTGGTTAACTATTTTGTAACAGGAAAAACACCGCCACACTGGACCACTCAACAAAAGAGATACTTTTTCTCCCAAACCAAGCAATATCTATGGGAGGATGCAGATCTGTTTAAAATAGGAGCAGATCAAGTTATCAGGAGATGTGTACCAAACGATGAACAGACGGACATTCTCCGTCACTGTCACTCATATGCTTGTGGAGGACATTTCAGTGCCAAAAAGACTGGGCACCGAGTTCTCCAAAGTGGTTTTTTCTGGCCTTCTCTATTCAAGGATGCTTACACTTATGTCAAAGCTTGCGATAGATGCCAAAAGATGGGGGGAATCTCAAGGCGAGACATGATGCCAATGTCCCCGATTTTAATTGTTGAAATTTTTGACGTTTGGGGCATTGACTTCATGGGACCATTCCCCACATCATTTGGAAATTTGTACATTCTTTTAGCTGTCGATTACGTGTCCAAATGGGTGGAAGGTGAAGCCACCAGAACAAACGACCACAGTGTCGTATGCAAATTTGTCAAAAAGAACATTTTCTCTAGACACGGAATCCCTCGAACCATCATAAGTGACGGGGGTTCCCATTTTAAAAACAGACATTTTGCAAAAGTTTTGAAACATTATGGTGTTACCCACAAAATTGGTACACCATATCACCCACAGACAAGTGGACAAGCAGAGGTCTCTAATAGAGAAATTAAAAGAATTCTCGAAAAAACAGTTAGACCAGACCGAAAGGACTGGTCCATTCGATTAGATGACGCTTTATGGGCTTATCGGACAGCATATAAAACACCCATAGGAATGTCCCCGTATAGACTCGTGTATGGCAAGCCATGCCATTTACAGTTAGAACATCGTGCCATGTGGGCAATCAAAAATGCTAATGTCAATTTAACTGATGCAGGTGAAGAAAGAAAATTCCAGTTATCAGAACTGGAAGAAATAAGGAAAGAGGCATATGAAAGTTCGAAGATATACAAAGAAAAAACAAAGGACTTTCATGACCGCCACATTGTCCGAAAACAATTTCATATAGGACAATTAGTGTGGTTATTCGATTCACGCCTCAAATTATTCCCTGGAAAACTTAAAAGCAAATGGACTGGTCCATATGTTATAACCGATGTTGCACTACATGGTGCAATAGAAATCAAACCAGAAAAGGGAGGAGAACCGTTTAAAGTCAATGGACAACGGTTAAAGCCTTACGTTCAAATGGTGGATAACTCAAAAGTGGTGTTTGAAAAAATCGCTTTAATTAACCCACAACTCTGACCATTTGAACATAAGGCACTGCGTCCGGCTGAAGACGTTAAACTTAGCGCTTTTCGGGAGGCAACCCGAGAACTTTGTGGGAGTGTTCACTGCAAACCCTCATTTACACTTATGCAAAGCATAAGTGTGTAGTTTGTGTAATTAGTTGTTTTTATTATGTTTGATAATTTGATTTTAGTATGTTTTATTTTTATAAAAACTTAAAAAAAAAAAAAGATAAAAAAATTGTGTGTGTTATATATACGGACATACAGGTAAAAAGAGGGGATAAATACGAAGTCGAAAAATGAAAAAAATAGCCCTCTGAAGACCCCTCGCAACGAGACGAAAATCCTTCGCGACCGCGAGAGCAGAAAAATCGCGATCAGGAAATACCATCTTACAGAGCTCGCGCCGCGACCACCTCCTCTGTCGCGACCATGCACCCGTCGCGAAGGAGCGTAAACCAGGTATAAAACCCTAACCCTAGCAGCCGCCGTCATTTTCACCCTCTACTCTCTCGCGACTCTCTCTCACGGCCGACGAAAAATCCGACTAAATTACCATATTTCTTCGTTTTTGCTTGCGTAAATCATCATCCAAGGTATGTATATCAATCCTCTACCCTCGATTTAGGTTTTTACATGTTAATTTCTAGAAAAATCGCGTGAAATCGGTTCGAACCCTAGGTTCCCGATCGGGTTTGTGTTAATGTCGTTATTCTGTGAAATTGATGCTTGTACAAACTAGATATAGCACCTAGGAACTCGTATGGCTGAATACATTAAGTCAAAACCAAGCAAAACAGGTGAAATCACGCATCCCGTTCGGTCCGTTCCGCCCTCGCGATCGCGACCACCGCAGTCCTCGCGACCTGGAGGCCGACGCGACCTGGACGCGACCAGGCCGCGAAGGCTGAACAGGAGCCTAAAATTTTGCTCGTTTGTGCTATTTTTCTTGCGTGTTAAACTAGATTAATGATTTGTATGAATTGGAAATTTACAGATATGGCCCGCAGAAGGGAACAACGCCAACAACCAGTTGAAAGAGACAACATTGCTTCACATCAGTGGTTGCAATTTCCAAATACCATTCCCGCGGTGAGGAAAAATTTGTACGAAGCAAATTCGGAAAAATACAGGCAAAGAGACATGGAGCCAGCCCTGGTATTAGACTGGAATTTTGCTAATACCCTGGGGATTACAGCAGCCCTTGACCAATATTTGGTCAAGACCGATGGCGCATACACCAGTCTGGCGTGGAGAAACTTATTTCAGATTCGAGAGCACAGCTACAAAGAGCTGATGCTCGAGTTCTTCTCCACGGTCACTTTTGATCCAACCGAGGAGGACATGTTTGTGCGTACCGGTCTCTCTTTCCGACTTGGAGGAGAACCGAGACAGTGCAGCATTGTCGAGCTAGGGTGGAGACTGGGTCTCTATCCGCATAGTGACGCCCGTACACCGGAGTTCAGAGCATATCTGGCTCACTGCATCACCAGCCCACCCGAGGAGTTGGTTAATGAAGAATTCTGGGGAGGAATTGCTAATACCTTATACCTCCCTGAGACTGCTATAGAGAGTGCGATCCGCTCTCCGATTCATCGATTATTACACCGCCTTGTTGCTACCTCCGTCAATCAACGGAGGGGCTGCGAGAAGGTTCCTGCAGCAGATCTGTTTTATCTGTGGTGTCTTTTGACACCAGGGAGGCACTGTAACCTCCCGTATTCACTGGCGTTTTTCTTGGCCCGCAAGGCCACAGGGGCCCGCGCTTCTAGCCCCCTTTGTGGTGGTCATCTGATCACCCGACTGGCGCATTCATATGGTGTTACCACATTGCCAGCGATGCGGTCCATGACTCCGAGAGAGCCGAGAGCCATCGGACGTCAGTACCTGGAGACTATGCGAGTGATCAGACAGTCAGGAGGACCAGGCGTATTCGTACTCGCCGAGCCAGATCAGGATGAGCAGGCACCCGAGGCTGCTCAAGCACCACCTCCACCTCCCAGACGCCGCCAGCGCCAGCGCCAGAGGTCTCCTATCCCGCCACAGGATCCAGAGCCCGAGATTAACCTCGGGACTATCTACCAGCAGATGCAGTCATGGCGTCTAGAGAGCCAGACTCAGTACCGACAGATGCAGGACTGGCATCTGACCCATCAGGAGTGGCATCTAGCTAACCAGGTACAGCAGCAGTGGATGGCGGATTCCATGACCGACTTCTTCCACCAGCAGGGATTCCAGCCACAGTATCCATACCCGAGTACCGTTCCACCGGTACCTGACTGGTACACAGGTAGCCATCCTACAGGAGACGAGGCGGGACCATCGGGGACCCATTACGATGATGAGGATGATGAGTGAGTCTTATCTTTTTAATTTCCAGTTGGTGTGAACTTTTAGATACTATTGCGTTTTATTTACTGTTGGTTTGAATTTAACTATTGTGTGGTGTGAATTTATTTTGTGATTGTTCAGAATGACGTTTGTTTGTGTTGTTGATTATATTACAGAAAACGATCTAACATGCTGGCAGTCAGTTCAGCGACCAATGTATCAAATGATCGACCGTTTAAAAAAAAAAAAAAAAAAAAATTTTTGCGAAAAACTCAATTTTGCTTGAGGACAAGCAAACCTCAAGTGTGTAGTATTTTGATAGTGTTTTATTTTTATAATAAAACACTATCATTTAAAGACTATTTTATCGCATAAATATGCTCAGAGGCACGCAAAAACTATATTTCTGTGCAAAATAAAAGAATCCAAAAACCGCCTTAAAACATGCAAAATGCTTCTTCATAACAGATATGGTTCAGACAGACCCGTCTAACCTACCTCATCTGTTAAAACCAAACAATCACATTTTATAAGAATGCATGTTTTCACAACAAAAAGGCAAAAGCTCACATTCCAACGGCAGCTCCTGATGCACACCACAGACTCCCAACAGTCTGGCGGTGATAATAGATCTACTGTCGGGTCAGTACTAACCCAAGCCAGCCATTTGTTTTCACATAGAAAACATCTCACAATTCACGGGGAAATCCTATTAAGATATCATCAATTCTCTCAATAGAATAATGATTAATTTGTCTACCGTCCCCAGACATCCTCACAAAATTGCAAGCTAAACGAGAGAATATCTCATTTTTCATACACTGCACATCACAGCCCACTGCTGTGTTGCAGATGCAAATCTGCCAGAACTATGGTTTTTACCATAGGAAATCCTGATAAGCTCAACATCAAAACAGGCTTATATTAACAGGTGGCTAAACATGAATTACGATTCATGTTTAACTTGAACAGAGTTCTCCGGAGCTGCTGGTGTGAGGAAAACTAGAGGGATTTGTGTGTTAACATTTATGGCTTATTTTCAGGAACAAGACCCAAAAAAAGTAACGAAACAATCAAACCAGAGGAAGTGACGCTCAAACTAAAGACCAAAAATACCAAAAATGCGTAAAATATACAGCCCTCGCGACTTGAAGACCCTGTGTCGCGACGTGAAGAAAATCAAGACAGAAGACCAAAAAGCTACAGCAATCGCGCCGCGACGAAGGCTGTGGTCGCGACGCGAAGCTCTTGGACGCGACCATACCAACTCTCCAATCGCGAGACTACCAACAAACGCACTAGCCAGACCAGTGGCCGACCAAAAGCAACGACCTACGCATCCTCGCGCCGCGACGGCACCCTTGGTCGCGACGCGAGCACTGTGCTCAGTTAGTATAAATAGAGACCTATTATGCACGGATTTAGACACCAATTCACTCTATTTGTAATAAGGATACTCAAACACTCTCTATCAGTTAGAATAGCTTGAAACATCTCTTAGCTAGTTGTTTAGAATCAAAATATCATCCCTCTCGGTGGTAATTCTTGTTGTAATTCAAGATAATTTGGAAGATAACCGCATCAAGTCACATGTCAAGGAACACCAAGACCATCTCTACGATCATCACACGAATGGAAGGCTAATCTCTTCAGATTACTTCCGGTAATGTTATCCAACTCTTAGTATAGCATGTTTTTACTTTGATTCCGACAAGTGTTTTACTATTGTAATTCTTAAATTCCTATCTCCTTGAATATAACTAGTGAATCATTTGTGTTTACTTCTACTTACTATCATATTCTCAAGACATAGTATTACCAACATATTATTCGTGCCTATCTCACCTAAATAACGAGCTAAGACGGATAATCAGTTAATATACTTTGTGCCCATTTAATATGCTAAGAAGTAGTAACGTTACTATCATCTAGATAAAACATAATATTGCTATACCATTGTTTGTGCCTAATCTACATAATTGTTAGACAAAGACAAATAATTGATTCAACATGTTATGTATTTACCTATGTAATAGTAATTGTCAGTAAACTGTAATTATGTTAAAGTAATTATATCGGAATCATTGTAATAATACATGTGAAACTAATTGTTGATAACTAAACCGGAAGTAATTCTTTCTTTAATCTCAAGTTATAATCTCAATATTTTTACCATCACCGTTAAAATTCTACTTTACAACTCATTACAAGTTAACCACTAAATCCTTGGACTCGACCCCGCTTGCCCTATCTACATAGTAAAAGTGGGTTATAAATTGTTTTTGACGCGTGTGACGATAGCGTTGTCAAACAGCCACATGTAACCATCATGCTACTCTTCCTTTAAGAAAATTACGAGTGCTTCCACTATCCAGAAGGAGATATGTTAAGCTATTACCGATCCTTTATTGCACTTGGAAAGTTTGATCCATTTTTCACCTCTTATGACGTTTTGGGAAATTGTTGGTGTTTCCTCAAGCGGGTCTTCATGGGTTTCGTGTTGACAGGGCAACATCTAATTAATAAAACCAGAGATCGATTTCAACATCTTTGCTACAGATTCTTTTATGAATGAGAAGGAAAATTACACTTACTTGATGAAGCATTTGTCGGTTGATTAGATGAAGAAGCCATATCGATTATCTTCAATTAGTCACTTCGTTGCCTTTAGTTATGATGGATAAAAGTTTGTGTTCGGTTCTCTCGGTATTGTTGGCGCTGGTATCCCAGAGAGAAAAAGAGATGCGTATGATAATTTTGGCAACCAGTGAATAAAAGATGATAACCACCACTTTATATACTTTAACTGCAGGGACCAATATCGCCCATCAAGATAATTTGGAGTGCCTACATCAATATGTGGGATTTAATTACCGTATAACAATTATAATTATGTTATTAATGTTTTGGATTAATAAAACTTATATATATATATATATATATATATATATATATATATATATATATATATATATATATATATATATATATATATATATATATATATAATGATATTAATAGTTAGGCCACATCATAAACAATTCTAACATTCTCCCACTTGGCCGTATAACTATTTATATCGCATAAGTTGGCCATTTATTAATCCATTTAGGATATATTTGGCGAAAATATTGAGGCAAAAAGATACAATCGTACATACCTTAAAAGACATGAGATCCCCATCGATTATACCTCAACACTTTCATAAAACATGACTTATGATTTAAATTCTTTTTTTTTATGGTTATCGTATCTGCTCCACAGAAAAATTAATGTTAACTTAAATTTGTAGAGCAAAATAAATGAATCATGTGAAAGATAGAGCTGTAAGCGCTTACATATAATAATGTATAGTCCTATGTGACATTAAGCGAGATTTCCTCTTAGGCCCATTCTCGCTACATGCTCAACAAAAGTCTTCGGCGGTAATCCTTTAGTAAATGAATCCGCCAACATGTCATTTGTATTAATGTACTCCACGGTTATACAATTTTCTTCCACTCTTTCTCGAACGAATAGATATTTAGTGTCGAGATATAGTCCAGCACCAGTTGAACTATTGCTGTTAGAAAAGCTAACAGCAGCACTATTGTCACAGTAAAGCTTTAGTGGTCTTGCAATGCTGTCAACAATTTTGAGCCCACCAATAAGGTTTCGCAACAACATAGCATGGCACGTGGCATGGTAACATGCTACATATTCAACCATCATAGTTGAAGTAGTAGTAAGCTCTTGCTTGCGACTCCTCCAAGATATGGGTCCACCTGAAAGCATGAATATGTACCCTCCAGTTGATTTTTTATCATCTTTGCATTTAGCAAAGTCAGAATCTAAGTATCCCACGACCTCTAGAAGATTTGATCTTTTATAAGTGAGCATATATTCCTTAGTTCCTTGTAAGTAACGCAACACCTTCTTGGCAGCTTTCCAATGGTCTAATCCCGGGTTTGATTGATAGCGACCAAGCATACCAGTGATGTAAGCAATATCGGGTCGGGTACAGACTTGAGCATACATTAAGCTCCCAACAACCGAAGCATATGGAATAAGCTTCATTTGTTCACGTTCAACTTCTGTGTTGGGGCATTGATAAGAGCCAAATTTGTCACCTTTTACAACAGGTGCAACGGTAGGAGCGTAATTTTGCATGTTGTATTTATTAAGGATCCTATTTATGTAGGCCTTTTGAGACAATCCTAGAGTCCCGCTCCCTCTGTCTCGATGAATTTCTATACCAATCACGTAAGAAGCTTCACCGAGATCTTTCATGTCAAAGTTACTTGACAGGAAACGTTTGGTCTCAAACAACATGTCTTTGCTATTACTGGCAATGATTATGTCATCAACATATAAAACCAAAATTGTGAATTTTCTCCCACTGTTCTTAAGGTATATACACTGATCCACTGGGTTTTTAATAAAATTAAAGTGCTTCATGACTTCATCAAATTTTAGGTACCATTGACGTGAAGCCTGTTTTAGCCCATAAATTGACTTCTTTAATTTACATACGAGATGTTCTTTATCCTTGTCCTTGAAACCTTCAGGTTGCATCATATATACATCTTCGTACAAATCACCGTTTAGGAAGGCAGTCTTGACATCCATTTGATGTAGCTCTAAATCAAAATGAGTTACAAGTGCCAAGACAATCCTTAATGATTCCTTTCTTGTTACAGGTGAGAAGGTTTTTGTATAATCGATGCCTTCCTTTTGGGTAAAGCCTTTAGCCACTAATCGAGCCTTAAAGCGTTCGACGTTTCCATTTGGGTCTAATTTTGTTTTAAAGACCCACTTGCAGCCTACAGCTTTAGCACCCTTAGGTAATTCTGCAAGTTCCCAAACGTCATTTGTATGCATGGAGCTCAACTCATCATTCATGGCTTCGATCCATTTATGTGAACAATCACTATTTATGGCTTCGTTATATGAGGTTGGGTCTTGTATTTGACCTAAATCATAGTCAACCTCATTCAAGCAGGTGATAAAGTCATCATAATTCACGGGTCGTCTTTCTCTTCGTGACCTCCTCAATGGTTGTTGAGCCTCTTCAACGGGTTCGTTATTTTGTGGGATTTCATGATGTAATGGTTCAGGTTCTATCGGAACAACATCTACATGTTGTGGTGTTGGTGTTGAATCTTGAACAGTTATAGGTATTGGCACCAAGATATTAGATGTTTGACTTGGCGTCGATTCCTCATTAAGTTCAAGGATCTTTGAACCATTGCTCCCACTGTTGTACCCATTTTCTAGAAACTCGGTGCATCGGGTCTCCACTATTCTAGTGGTATGTGTAGGGGCATAGAATCGATAACCCTTAGACCTCTCGGGATAACCCACAAAATAACAAGATATTGTCTTTGAGTCCAATTTCTTAATTTGTGGGTTATAGACCTTAGCCTCAGCCGGACAACCCCAAACCCTTAGATAATTTAATTTGGGTTTTCTACCCGTCCATATTTCATAAGGTGTTTTAGGGATGGATTTTGATGGAACACGGTTTAAGATGTGTACGGCTGCTTTCAATGCCTCGGTCCAGAGGAATTGTGGAAGACTTGAGTTTGTAATCATACTACGCACCATATCCATAAGGGTGCGATTGCGTCTTTCCGCAACCCCATTTTGTTGAGGGGTACCTGGCATGGTGAATTGATTTACTATGCCATGAGATTTGCAAAAATCAGCAAACGGTCCGGGGCTTTGACCAACATCTGTGTGTCGGCTATAATACTCTCCACCCCTATCCGATCTTACCACTTTAATCTTACAATCAAGTTGGTTTTCAACCTCAGCTTTAAAGGTTTTAAACATTTCAAGTGATTCGGATTTTTCATTAATTAAGTACAAGTAGGTATATCGTGAATGGTCGTCGATGAAAGTAATGAAAGATTTATATCCTCCCAAACCGGAAGGGAAAGGACCACAAATGTCCGTGTGAATTATTTCAAGCAAGCTAGAACTACGGTTTGCGCCTTTCTTATTTTTATTGATCATTTTACCTTTCATGCAATTTACACACGGGTCAAAATCTGAAAAGTCAAGATTTTCAATGATTCCATCTTTTATGAGACGTGTCATCCTTTCTTTTGATATGTGACCTAGACGTTTATGCCATAATCAGGATGATTTTTCATTATCTCTTTTTCTTTTATTATAGTTAATGCATTCACAAAGATTCACATCCATAGATAATAATGATTCCGAAAATTTATTATCAAGTCTTAATTTATAGAGGTCTCCCTCCAATCTACCAAAACCAACCACAGATTTAAAACGAGATATTATTACATCATCATCATCATCAAAGTTAAAGCCATATCCATCATATTTACATTTAGATACAGATATTAAATTTCGAGTAATAGTAGGTACATATAAAGTGTTTTTAAGGACCATTTCATGTCCTCCATCTAATAATAACACCATAACACCTATAGCTTCAACCTTCTTATCATTACCGTCCCCGACTTTAATGGTCCTTTGGTTGCTTTTCAATATTTTCTTTGTATGGAATCCCTGCAATGAATTTGTGATATGAACCATTGATCCCGTGTCAATCCACCAAGTATTAGAAGGCACACTAATTGAAAAAGATTCATAAATCATGTAATTAGTAAGTGTACCTTTCTTTGCTAACCACTCCTTAAATTTCGGGCAGTTATGTTGAGTGTGGCCAAATTTCTTGCAAAATTTGCACTTAGTTTCCTTTTTAGTTCCACTTGTACTAGGACCAGTTTTCTGAGATTTGCTGGGACCAGAATTGGATTTATTCCCCTTGTTTGAACCCTTTCCGCCATTATTGAACTTCCTCTTGTTTGAGTTAGTGGTGGTGAGATGATCAACGTCGGGTTTTTCTATTTTCAAACGTTCCTCTTCTTGAACACACATGGCTATTAGTTCACTCATTTTCCATTTCTCCCTTTGGGTATTATAGTTGATTATAAATGGCCCAAATTGAGCCGGAAGGGAAGTCATAATGAAGTGAACCAGAAAACCTTCAGAAATTTCCATTTCCATACTTTTAAGTTTGTTAGCCATGTCATTCATTACCATTATGTGTTCACGAACACCACCAGATCCATCATACTTAGTTGTGAGCATTTTAAGGATAAGAGTACTAGCATGGGCTTTAGAGGTACCCTTAAATTGCTCCTCAACAGACTCAAGATATCCGGTGGCTGTTTCAGAGTTAGGGATTGCACCACGGATAGCAGAGGATATGGAGTTTTTTATGATCATTAGAGACATGAGGTTTGATCGCTCCCACAAATCAAAAACACGTTTTTCATCGGTTGTTGATTTATCAGTTAGGGGGGAGGGGCGATCAACCCTTAATGCAAAGTCTAATTCCATCACTCCAAGTGCTATTTTGACTTGTTCAATCCATAAGGAATAGTTCATCCCATTAAGTGGGTCAATGTTTGAAAGTAATCCGGTATGACCGACTAAAGGGGCTGAAATTTTAGTATCAATGTAATTAGGATCTTTTAATAACAAAATTAAAAAGGCAATTACGGGTACAAAATAAGACATAAAAGTTTTAATGTAATGAACACAAAAATAAAATATTAATAATTTATAATTTAATTGCTAACCTAACGTTGGTTAAGTAAAACAATTAAATTATTGTAGTTTAAACAAGTTATGCTAACATATCACATGTGTATCACCGTTGGGCAGAAAACATATAGGATAAGTGATTAATGCAAAGTTTCAGTCAATAAACCATAGTTTATTCCTCCGTTGGGTGGAACAAACAAAAATTTATCAAAAGTATATGATTTACATATTTCTGCATCAACATAGAGTGTACTTCCGTTGGGTTGTTCACTCATATTGATAATAAGAACATAATAGAGTTAATACATGAATATGACTCACAGATTTCTAGAACCATCAATTATGATGGATGGAAAAGGAGAAAAGAAAAGTCATATTATTGTATTATAAAAGCAAAAATTTGTGGGCATTAATTTAAAAGCAAAAGTTTCCAATTTTAAATTGATAAATTCATTCTCCAGAAACAAACTCGTATTCAATTACGGTTTCGTCACAGTCAAAGGGTATCAAAACACATCAATTTGGGGTTTCGATTTAATTTATTTTGTCTGCATCAAGAATCACAGATGCCATGTTCAAAAACCCTTAACCGGCAATGGATTTCAAAGTTAGGGCATGCATTAAAATTAGAGTATAAGTTTATATAAATCCATGCTCTGATACCACATGTTGACAGGGCAACATCTAATTAATAAAACCAGAGATCGATTTCAACATCTTTGCTACAGATTCTTTTATGAATGAGAAGGAAAATTACACTTACTTGATGAAGCATTTGTCGGTTGATTAGATGAAGAAGCCATATCGATTATCTTCAATTAGTCACTTCGTTGCCTTTAGTTATGATGGATAAAAGTTTGTGTTCGGTTCTCTCGGTATTGTTGGCGCTGGTATCCCAGAGAGAAAAAGAGATGCGTATGATAATTTTGGCAACCAGTGAATAAAAGATGATAACCACCACTTTATATACTTTAACTGCAGGACCAATATCGCCCATCAAGATAATTTGGAGTGCCTACATCAATATGTGGGATTTAATTACCGTATAACAATTATAATTATGTTATTAATGTTTTGGATTAATAAAACTTATATATATAATGATATTAATAGTTAGGCCACATCATAAACAATTCTAACATTTCGATCTCTGCATCATCTGCCATCATGATGCATAACAGTTTTGCGCACTTGTTTCGAATTGAGAACATCTCATCACAGTTACAACACAACACCTTTACTCGTCGTTCTGCCATCTCCACAGACTTTTCGAGGTTGGATTTCACATCTATGGCTTGAAATTTCGGGCCCCTCTTGACTCTCAGGTTTTGTTCATTTCTGGGGTTTGGTTTATGTTTGTTAGTGACTATCTAAAACCCTTATATCGAGACCTCCTTTTGCCCCTCTTGACTCTCAGCATACCCAGGCCCACTTTCTTCATCTAATTCTTCCCAGCCCTTTAGCATTTATTCATGCTCTCGACGGCTCGGGCTGCCCCTTGCTTTTGTTTTTTTAACTTTATCAATGGTGTTTGAATGGTTGTGGTTGTAGCGAATAGCTGGAAAGCTAGCGACTAACTGGAAAACTAGTTGCAGCTAAAATTTAGCTGATAATAGATTTTTTTTTGAATGACAAATCTATCCTACTCCTACTCCTAAACTACTCCTTGTTATGTTAGTGCCAGGGTTTGAACCCATGACCTCCTTGTTAGTAATCACCTACGTGTACATCCATATCTATTTATATTTTGAAGGGTAAATTTGGAAGATTTTGAAAAACCTATTTTAGATGTTACTCATACTAGCATTTTTAAAAGACTAGCTTATATGCTAGTTTAGAAGCTAGTTTTTGGTATGCCAAACATGTAAAATGAAAAAAACTAGCTTACAAGCTAGGCGTGGCGTACCAAATAGAGCTTAAGTTGATTGCTTCTCAAAACAAGTTCGTGAGAGACTTCAAATTCCCAAGTTGAGTACGTATTGGACCACAAAGATTATTATTATTATTATTGGTATAGAGATAAAGATGAGCCAACTTTGTCAAATTTCCCAATGTTGGAGTTAATTCTCCTTGAAGAGAATTATCGCCACTACTAGAAAAAATGCCTTATGCGTGTCATTAAATGGTACAGATGACACACAAATGTGTGTCATTGAAGCCCCAATCATAAATGAAAGATAACACACATTTGTGTGACATAAATTTACGACACGCATTTGCGACATACATTTGTGTGTCATGATTTCAGATGTTTTAAAAAATATTTTTTTTGTAGATTTACTAAAATTCAAATTAATTTACATTAAATGATTCGTAATACAAAAGAAAATATAATATATAAGAAACATTGTAAATTCATTAAAAATTACAATCCAAAAAGCACTAAATATCATATATAATAACACAATTTGTCGTTGTAGCGTAGGTTCTATCATTCTAACATTTTAACCTTCACCATAATTATAATTTTACATAATATGCTAAGCTTCTTAAGCTTTACACATATTTCTGAAGTTCTCACATCCAAGTGATTATGTGACCGATTCCACCAGTTTGACTTTTTCATGTTCTCATTCAAGTGAAGTTTTACAATGGAGGACTTGAGTGGCTTATTTCATCATCTTTAAAATTCCCCTTTCTCCTCCCTGCAATAAACCTTCTCTGATTGGGTCATATACATATAAACAAATTAGTGCATCCATAGTGACCACCTAATGGCTAAAATATTAAATAAGAAAGGAATGTGATTACCTTTTAGCAAAGCCATCCTATTGGCTATTGTTCACAAAGAAATTACGGGTTCTGCTATAACACTACTAGAGAAAGGGGTATTTAGCCACGAAAAATAGCCACACAAATTTTGCGTGGCTAAATAGCCACGCAATTACCACGCATCTGTCACACAACCCGAGACCCTAAATTTAGACACGCATTTGTCACGGAACTACAACGCATCAGAAAATCGTAGTAGTTGCGTGGTAAAATTAAAAACGCGATAGCCACGCAATGATTGAATGCATGGTAAGAGCGTGGCTAATATATATAAATGCAAAACAATAAATAAAGCGTGGCTATGGCGTGGCTAAATAGCCACGCAACTGCCACGAACAATGGTTTAAAGTATCAGGAAAATAAAGCGTGGCTATGGCGTGGCTAAATAGCCACGCAACTGCCACGAACAATGGTTTAAAGTATCAGGAAAATGAGTGGTGGTTATGGCGTGGCTAAATAGCCACGCAACTGCCACGAACAATGGTTTAAAGTATCAGGAAAATGGGTGGTGGTTATTGCGTGGTTAAATAGCCACGCAACTGTCACGAACAATTGTTATTATTATTATTTTTGTTTACGTTTTCGTTTTATTAATTATATCATTTTGGGCTACAAGCCTCATCCGTTTTCGTTTTATTGTTAATATTATTAATATTATTATTTTTTTCGTTTTCGTTCAATATATCTCTTTCGTATAATAATAATAATTATTATTGTTACTATTATTATTATTGTTGTTATTATTATTATTATTATTAGTCTCATATTTTTATTATTACTGTTAATATTATTAATATTAAGTGTGTGTATGTGTGTGTGTGTGTGTGTGTCTATGAATATGAATGTATGCACATCAATGTGTTGGTGTGTTAAAATCACAAGTGCTTATACACCTTGAAAAAGATAACGTTTGAAATGAACAACGGGTTTGGAAGGTGTACACGCTTGTGTGTAAGTCGAATTTACGTATAAACGGAGAAATATAAAGATAATAAAGTATAATAAGGATGTACAAAAAATGAACCCAAAAAAATAATTTTTGGTCTTTAAAAAACGAAAAATACAAATACAGTCGTGTCTATTGCGTGGCTAATTAGACACGCATTTACCACGCACTGTCTGGTTGTGTGGTAAATGCGTGGCTAATTAGCCACGCAATAACCACAAAGATTTTTGTATTTTTCGTTTTTGGAAGAGTAAACATTATTTTTTTGGGTTCATTTTTTGGACAACCTAATTATACTTTATTATCTTTATATTTCTCGGTTTATACGTAAATTCGAGTTACACACAAGCGTGTACACTTTCCAAATCCGTTACTCATTTCAAATTTTATCCTTTCAAGGTGTATAAACGTATATAGTTTTAATACACCAACACATTGATGGACACGCACACTCATATACAATCATTCTCATATACACTCATACTCATGCACACTTATGCACACAAACACACACACATAAACTCTTTGTGTTGATTTTGCGTGGCTAATTTTGTGTGGAAATTGCGATACAAAATTATCCGGATTATTGCGTGGCTAATTGTACGTGGTTATGGCGTGGTTAATGCGCGTGGCTATTGAGTGTTAAAATGGCGTGGCTAATGCGTGGTAAACTGTGCGTGGTAGTTGCGTGGCAAATTTGCGTGGCTAAAGCGTCGCTACAATTTAGACACAAAGGGTTCTTCCACAGGTCAGTTTTCGTGGCTATTGCGTGTCTATTCGGCTTTTACCACACAACAGCCACGCAAATGTGCGTGGCTAACCCCCCTGTTTTCTAGTAGTGTAAGTCGTCTTATTAGAACGAACTTCACCAAATCACAGATTTCCAGCTTGGAGGTTTTCCTTCTTACAATCGCATGAATATAACACAAATAACCATTTCCCGGTTTGTCATTCTACACCCACAACACAGATTCAAAACATATAAAAAGTAAAATTTATAATCTATTGATTGGATTAGAAATCCCAAATAATTAAATGGCAATAACTCAAAATTAAACAAACAAACGCAGAAGCTTTTTAAGTAATACAACTAAAGAACTAGAAAATTAAACACATAAGTAGAACACAAGAACCGTACATGCACTACCGTCAAGCTCTTTATATGCGCATTTAAAAAATGATTCAAGTACAAAAAATAAACATAGAAAGAGAAATTAGATGAATGATGATTGGAGATGGAGATGCAATTTTTGATTTAACATTTATATGAAACCAAATGCAAACTAAATTGTTTTCCTTTTTTTACCGTTACTTTGCAATAAAATTGTCTGTCGATGCCTGCGACCTTCGATATTTGTGTGAAGGACACCATAAAAGTTTAATCGATGCTATGGATTCAATCCAATCAAGTAATGTATCACATATGAAACTTGAAAACTTCACATTTATGTGACGTAATACATCACTAGAATGCAACCGGTAGGAATTTGGGAGGGTCAACGTGTCGATATTGATTTGGGAGGCGAGATCGAAGGTGAGAGTCCAAGAGTTAGGCTTGTGTGAAAGTGGAAAAAATGGAATGTGAAAGTGGGAAAAAAAAAGGGATCCGTCTTTAAATTTTTGGAAAAATAAAAAGAATGCGCCTTTTTTTTTTTTTTTTTTCAGACGTTTTTTTATAACACATATTTTATATGTTGTGAATTTTTACGTGTGTCATAAACCATAAAGAATGACAGATTTTTTATGACACACATTTTTATGTGTCATTAAAGACATTTTTTCTAGTAGTGCGTACACTGCAAGCTCATATTTTCTCCACCAGGAGTGTCCTTTACGTTAAGTCAATGCAATGTTTTTCCACAAAGGAACGTATTACAATTGGAGTTTATGTTCCTCATGACTATCTAGGAACAAAAACGAATGTTGGAGGACTTTCACGTCCATATTGAGTGAATGGGTAAGTGGGGATGGGTGTGTAGGCCCTTCAAAAGAATTTAAAGTGAATGAATTTGATGCAGTGACTAAAAAAGATTCATTGGTAAAACAAATTGGCAGCATGAAACGCCATCATTCTTAATGATTCTTTTGCTACAATTGTGTTCACAAGTCCTCCTCGATTGTTCCTCTTATTTAGCCAATTACATACTATCTTTGAGCCTACATTTTTTTTTGTATGATCACTAGATTTCATGATCAGTTCTTCATCTTACGGTTCTTATGTTTACATGATGGATCAAGCTTTTCTTGCACGCCAACTATTAGACCAGTTTGTTCAGTGAATATTTTTTTTCTTGAGATCTGATCAGTTATCATGGCGCCAATTTCAGAGCAATCTGCAACAATTTCTCCTTCTCGTATTTTTATCTTTCTCATGCTCCTTGGAAGAAGTCTCTACCAAAATCGCAGAAAATGCACCCAAAATTGCAGAAAATGTGTCGGTTTAAAATAGATTGGCGATTTTTCATTAGCAAGAATCATTTCGATACAGGTTTCTTAGGTCGTTTTCTTTTTCCAATCGACTTCGACACTCCATTCAGATTTATTTGCACATGCTTGTTTCAAAATAGCAATTGTATTAAATGCATATTAAATGTTTGCTGAAATGTCTGAATGATTTCTTTTAATTTAATTCCACATTAGCTTTATGGTTTGTTAATTTAAATTCACATTAGCTTTAGGCATGTAACCGGACATTGTGCGAGAATAACATTGTGTGATAATATTGACGGGAAATATTCTTCTCGAAGATATGAAGTTATTATAATAATTATTAATTCTAAAACATTAAGCGTACCGAATAAATAAAAATTGAAATAAGTATAAGAAGCATACCAACAAAATTTTACGTAATTTCTTGTTTGGGGGATGCGTTTATGGCCCTTGTTCTTGGTTTCCAATAGTGATTTTTTAGAAGTATAGCAATCTCATTGACTTATTTGTTTATCTACTACAAACATATGTGAAATTTCTTACAGCAAAGCATTCAAAGGAATACTGGTTGACAGGATACATGTAGGGAACTTGAGAAAAACAAAGAACACTGAAAGCACACTATAGTATACCAGGAAATAGAGGTCAATTCAAAGCAGATCCTTCATTAAAAGATTTGAAACTTGTTGCATTGTCGGTCTTTCATGTGGATTGGAGTTTAAACATGCTCTTGAGAGACTCAGTACCGACTTAACTTGTTTCTCAACTTGTGATGAGGGTGGCGGTATCCGACTATCTCCCACATTTGCTGCCACCAGATAATCCACAGACAATGTTGGTAAAGATGATATTAGTTCTCCCGGATGCTTTCCAATAACCACTTCAAGTGCAACGACTCCAAAGCTATACACGTCGCATTTCTCAGTTGCCACCATCGTATAAGCAAGTTCTACATCCAAAGAAACATGATATCAAAATAAACAAAAAAGATATATCAACCCCACAAGATTTGAACACACACACACACACATCCAAAGATATATATATATATATATATATATATATATATATATATATATATATATATATATATATATATATATATATATATATATATATATATACATATTTCTATATATCATGAAACTCAAGAAGTTGTAGAACTACAATCACAAGATTACGTTACCTGGCGCGATATAACCATAGGTGCCTGCAATCGCGGTCCAGGTGGTTGAGTCCAGCTTTAAAAGCTTGGACGTGCCAAAATCAGAAATATGTGCCTCATAATCAGAATCAAGAAGGATGTTGGCTGTGGAAATGTCTCTATGAAGTATAGGAGGTGAGCAGTTGTGATGCATATAAGTCAAACCATTAGCTACAGCCTTTACAATATTGACCCTTTTCAACCAATCTAATTCTTCTGCTAACGCATCACTTCTTAATATTGATCCAAGGTTTCCTTTTTCAAGGTATTCGTAAATCAAGAATGAGTGGCGGACATGGGAGCAATATCCATAGAGTTTCACTATGTTTCGATGCCTTATATTAGTTAATGCTCGTACCTCATTAAGGAATCCAGTATGATCAACATTCTCAGATGATGAGTGAAGTTTCTTGACAGCTACCACATTGTCAGGTTGTAGCTCGGCTTTGTAAACAGTACCATGTCCTCCGGTCCCAATACAATATGCTTCGTCAAAACCATTTGTCGCGTTCAGGATATCATCGTAAGCTACTTTGCCATCAAAACTTGTAATTAAGAAATAATCACCACTTTCTTCTTCTAACGGTTTCTGTGGAGACTTTTTCTTTTGTTGCTGATAAGCAATGAGGCCATACGTGAATAATGCAAGTAAAGCTGCCCCGATAAGAGGGAGCATAATTGCAAGGATGAGCCTATGATGAAAGGAATTGTTTTTCTTCTTAATGGGTTGACTTGAACAAAGTTTTACTCCTGTAACATTTCCGCACAAACCTGGATTTCCTTGTATGGAAGCATTCACAAAGTTGGCGGAAGAGGGAACCGGACCTGTGAGCTCGTTGTAAGAAAGGTCGATATCAATCCCGCGAGGTAAACTTGTAAAAGCATCAAGAATAGAACCAGATAGCCTATTATGAGAAAGATCTAATTTTTGTAAACTTTGCAAACTTTGAACCTCAGATGGTATCTCTTCTGTGAGCAAATTATGAGATAAATCAAGTTCCGTAAGATGAACTAATTTACCAATCTCGGATGGAATTTTGTCACCGAGCTTGTTATTACTAAGATTCAAGTAGTGGATATGATCCCATTGACTAATATCTTTTGGTATCGACCCATTCAATCTATTTGAGGATAGATCGAGTACTTCAAGGCTTTCAAAAAATCCGAGCTCCGGAGGTAAAATACCTGAAAGTTGGTTATTCGCCAAGGATAAATTCAACATACTTTTCATATTCCCAAACTCCTTTGGGATCTCACCGGTTAAATGATTTGAAGAAAGGTCAAGCCTTTGTAGTTGAGTTGAATTTCCAAAATCTGGTGGTATGCGACCACTGATGTTGTTATAGGCCATCACCAAGCTTTTCAGGTTCTTGCATTTACTCCAGTGATAAGAAAGCTGACCATGAAAACTATTGTGACTGACATCAAGGAAATATAAGATTGGATAGACGCCAAAGCTATTTGATATGTCTCCACTGAATTGATTATGATCAAATCTCGCTCTTCTTAAGAGAGGACAATTTCTAAAACCTCTTGAAATAGGACCTGTGAGTTGATTACCAGCTACTGATATATTTTGAAGCTTTCCCCCATGGCACAAATCCTCAGGCAAACCGCCAGACAATTGATTTCCAGCTAGGTGTAGCTCAAGCAAGTTTAATTTCCCCAATCCTTGTGGAATCAAACCAGATAGTATATTGTCAAACAGGAACAAATATTGTAAGTTGCTCAGGTTTGCAAATGATGACGGAATAGAACCACTAAGTTGATTGTGGCTCATTCCAAGATCAATGAGAGACTTCAAATTCCCTAGCTCAATAGGAATGGAACCAGAGAGTTGATTGTGGTGCAAATTAAGGGTATTCAAAGACGCCAAATCAGCCAATGATGAAGGAATGGAACGACTAAGTTTATTGTAGCTCAAATCAAGAGCAGTGAGAGACTTCAAATTCCTAATTTCAATAGGAATGAGGCCAGAGAGTTGATTTTCGTACAACAAAAGGAGTTGCAAAGATGTCAAATTACTCAGTGATGAAGGAATCGAACCACTAAGTTGATTTTTGTACACTGCAAGATCAGTGAGAGACTTCAAATTCCCAATTTGAATAGGAATGGGACCAGAGAGTTGATTTTCATACAATAAAAGGAGTTGCAAAGATGTCAAATTCCCAAGTGATGAAGGAATCGAACCACTAAGGTGATTGCTGTACACCGCAAGAATAGTGAGAGCCTTCAAATTCCCAATTTGAATAGGAATGGAACCAGAGAGTTGATTATTGAACAAATAAAGGGCTGTCAAAGATGTTAAATCGTCGAATGATGAAGGAATAGAACCACTAATTTGATTGTCGTTCATCGCAAGATGAGTGAGAGATTTCAAATTCCCAAGTTCAATAGGAATGCTTCCAGAGAGTTTATTTTGGTACAAATAAAGGGTATCCAGAGATGTTAAATTACCCAATGATGAAGGAATGGGACCACTAAGTTGATTATAGCTCACCTCAAGATCAATGAGAGACTTCAAATTACCAAGTTCAGTAGGAATGGGACCAGAGAGTTGATTCTGGTACAAGTTAAGGACTTGCAAAGATGTCAAATCACCCAATGATGAAGGAATTGAGCCAGATATATTGTTTGAGATGAGGTACAAGATGGTTAGCCGGTGCAGGTTTCCTATTTCGGGCGGGATTACTCCAGAAAATTTATTCTCTGAAAAATCAAGATTGATAAGTTTGGAGAGGAATCGAATTTCTGGTGGGATGTGGCCAAAGAAGTTGTTCACACTGAGATCCAAATGTGTTAGATTTTGCAGCAAAGAGAATGAAAATTGGTAAAGCGTGCCATTTAATCCGGATGTTGTGAGGTTCAACTTCTGAATGCTCCAATCAGAATTACAAATTACTCCAAACCAAGAATTGCAAGGAATTGATGCGTTGGAATTCATAGGGAGGGGAAGCCATGAAGAAAGCAAGGAGTTGTTTTGGATTTGAAGGCTTGCTTTCCATTTAAGAAGGGCATTGCCTTCCTCCAAAGAAGCAGAAGCAATATTTGGTACGGGGGAGAGTGTGATGATTAGCAGAGCTAGAGAAAAAAATAACATGTTTGAAGAAGATATTGTCATGTTTTCTAAAATTATGGTTTCTGATCCCTAATTTATATTTGGGAAATATAATATTTTTTCCAAAAGTCTCCTGTACATTATGCCAATGACATATTTTTCCACAAAGGAACTTAATGCAATTGGAAAAAAATACGATTGTTGGAGGACTTTGACTTCCACATTGATCAATGGGGATTGGGTCGGTAGGCCCTTCAAAAGGATTTAACGTGAATGAATCTGGTCCAGTAACTACAAAATCAAGTATTAAAACAAATTAGCTGTTCAGGTTTGACTTCTTTCGCTACTGCAAATCTTGAAGCATAAAACAAGTCAAGAGAATATATGAAACGCCATTAGAGAAATATACAGCTGCCATCATCATTCCTAATCATTCTTTTGCTACAATGGTGTTCACCAGTCCTCAATCGTTCCTCTGATTAAGCTAATTACATACTATATATCTTTGAGCCTCCGATCACCACATTCCATGATCAATTCTTCGTCTTACGATTCTTATGTTCACATGATGGATAAAGTTTTTCTCGCACATTTGTTTTGCACACCAACTGTTCGACAGTTTGTTCAGTGAAGAATTATTTTTCTAGAGATCATGACGCCAGTTTCAGAACAATCTGCAATTGCTCCTTCTCGTATTTTCATATTCATCATGCTCATTGGAAATGACGATTATTTGCATCGACTGAAAAATGAAAAAGTATTGGTCAACAGAATTTTCAATCTTTTAGTATTTAACCCTCTTTATGTGAACAATGAGAAAGCCAATTTGACCAAATGGAGTTTGTTTTATTGAGAAATTAATGCTTATGGGTTCACACGATTTTGTGGATCAATGGAGAAGATTTCCAATGCTGCTTCAAAATAATATAAAATAAATGAATGAACCTTGAATATTCATTGAACGTGTGATCAAGGAAAAGCAAGTTACTAACAAAATTAAAAAAATTTTATTTTTTTACATTGAATAATTTCTTATATTCTTGTGCAATGATAATACTTTGCATTCCTGGTTTTAGATGTGTGTGTTGTTTTGCTCCTAATCTTAATACCATGCTCTTATGTTAGTGTTAAGATTCTTCAAGATCTAAATGTTAGGTATACTTTTATTTGGTTTTAAGATGAATTGAAATTGATACCAACAGAATATGTAAATACTTTTGTATGTATCACGTAAAAATCTACTGGTATATATATTTGAGTCTATATCTATTTGACATGCATTGGAGAAAAAATATTATTGCATTAGCTCAAGTGCATTAAGGATAACCTGCATCTGGTAACGTATTTGTTGAAATAAGTGACTGAATAAGTGCTTATTCACTAACTTGTCAAGCATAACATTTGGTTGTAGGGTTAATTTGGTTACTTATTTTGTTGTATGAGGTTTTGTGAAGGGTAAATAAAGTTAAGGGGCTAAAATGGCGTATGAAGTATCTTGGACAGAGCTGCTTTGGAGTCTTGTACCTGTAATATACGTTCAAGTCTTGTGATTAGGAAAAAAATAATGTTTTTGCTTAAACTGTACCTTATATTGTAATTTATCAAACATAGATAAAATAGAGATCTTTTAACTTTTGATTGTCAATTTGAATCTCTTTAAATTCAAAGGAGATCTTGAACAAATTATTATAAGTTAATCAATCTAGTGAACTTTTCTCTCCTTTCTCTCAAATAAAATATCAAATTGTTGGAAGGCAAAGCGATATACCAAGATCCATTTCTCATTTCTCCCTTTGCAGTATTATAGAGTTGCAATTATCTCAAAACTGATCACCTTTCCTGAGAATACACCTTAATCGGACGAAAGTATTACAAACACTATGCATTGTTTTAACTTAGCAAATTACATAGATATCTTTTCTTCTATTTGGGTTAATGCCACGTACATAAGCGTATGATGGGATTATTTTAGCGAGTTAATCAGTTTTAGTTCCCTTTAGTCATATACTTTTTCCAACCCTAGCCTCCCCTTAGAGGAAACTAGGCTAGGGTAAACTAAGGTCAATTGACATTACTAGAAAAATGGGTTTCAATGACAGACGAACTATGACATACAAAATGTCTGTCATAAAAATCTGTCATCTTTTATAATTTATGACAGACATAAGCTTCTGTCATAAAACTCTGTCATCTATTACGAAAATTCACGACATACAAAAATGTCGGTCATAATTTAATGTCTAAAATTAAAAAACAAAAACATTATACTTTCCCTCTCATTTTGTCCAAAATAATTCAAGAGGGTTTCGAGTTCCCGTTCCCTATTTTTCCTTTTCCTTTATGGTAATGTCTAAAATGATCAAACGAATACCGGCGACGGGGAGTCTCCCCTCCGCTCTATTCTCCAGACGTCCCCTTTAAACCTATCTCCCACATCTTGATTATTGCAAAAAAATGAATTGTAGGTTTATGATCTCTCTTTTGTCACTTCCCTTCATCCGCTAGTGAACTCCTCTGCCCTGCTCCGCTGCGTCGTCCCTCTCTCCCTTCACCGACCTCACCTCCCCTCCGCCTCCTTAGGGTTTTGTTTTGGAGAAAGAATTCGAGTAACCCAAAGAGTCTGCCTAAGAAGCAACTATCGCTTTTTCTCTGTGAACGATTGCGAGACAACCACCAAGGATCACTGCTAAAGTCCGCGACAGGCTCTCTTGTCGCCGCCACAGCCCTCGAAGCTATCAGGCCTAAAGGCGTCCAGCTGCTGGACCTCAACCTTGGAGCGGATTTGAGTTATTTTCTGAAGAGTTACTGCAAACTTGCATATCATGCATAACTTCCGATTCCTATTAGAGAATCTTCACAACCACTATTATGTAAATCTCTGAACCACTCTGTTTTCGTTTTCTTTGTTTTCATCTTCTAGGTTTATCTGAAACTTATACTACCCTCAAGCCTATAACAATATTCATTTTTATTTTGCCTTCCAGGTGTTTGATGAAATTACCAACTAAACTCTGTTTTGTTATGATTGTTCGGTTGTGATGATTTAAGTACCTGAATGTTGCTTGTGTCAATAAGCTTCATATGTGGAGCTTAATTGTTGAAAATTTTGTTAATTTGCTTGATTTAGTTTATACACTGTTCAACGATGGGCCCACTCAAAAGCCACCCATTAATGTTGTTCACTTTTACTTTTGTTTAAAAGAATACATATTCTTATTGTAAATTTTATGTCATCTTGCTTGTACAGTTGGCTATTTGTTTCTGTTTAACAAGAGGGTACTCTGAACGCTATGTATTTTTCTTTTATATTTGATTTACTTCCATTATTTACAAGCAATTTTTGTATATGTTGGAAACAATGAAGCTCTAAACTGTTATTATGCACAGCAGAATACAAAATTTCAGAGGCGTAGTTATTGGATGTTGGATTCATAAGTATCTTTCACCAGTAGAAACTTTAGTGTTGTATCCTAATTGAGAATTAAAAAGATTGATTTATATTTCAGAAATTTTCTACTAATATTTTGCTTATGGTGACAGGGGAATGGATCACATTCTACTTGTTCATCACAGAGTTATAACCATGGTAAGTCTTGATGAGTTTGTAGAAAAAGTAGAAGCTCTTACCAATGACTTTGATGTTCATATAAAATACTAGTTGGTTTTTGTAATTGCAGACTAGGCATAATAGTGGTGGATCAATCGAAACCAATTGATATTCAAGAATAATGAGATGGTAAAAAACAAGTTGTCCAAGTTATCACCTCAAAGGCTCAAACTGATACCAATTCATCAACAACCCTTCCCCCAAAATCTACCTACATTCAAATAAATGATTGATTTTGATCTCCATATCATCAAATGCCACGAAGAACAAGCATCGATCTCCATATCCCAAATCGTTAATATATCAAAAGTCTTATTGTGTGCATTATTTGTGATTAAATAAACGATTGATTTTGATTATGAATATGGAAAATGTTTACAAAATACACAGGAAAATGGTGATGGAGAGATTGACCAGAGTTTTATGGAACTGAGGACGATAACCGAAGATGATGCAGTTATGTACCAGAAAAGGGCTACAACTTGTGTTCAAACAAGAACTTTTGACATTCTTTACGATACCAATTGTGTATATACATATGGCTTGTACTTGTCAAACTATAATTTGTGTAATTGATTGTATTTCTTTGTATTTGTAGTATGATTCATTGAAAGTGAATTAGTTTGAATATTGATACATTTACAAAAATTATTATTTTTTATAAAAATATAATTTTTTTGGTAATTGTATGTCGTAAAATGCTTGTTAACAATTTTGAAAAATATGTCAAAAATTATAGTGTAAAAATCGTCAATCGTAATGTATGTTGTACATTTATGACAGACAAATGTCTCTCATCTATTGTTTATGACGGGGCTTTTAATGATAAACTTTGTTGTCGTAATTATCTGTCATTAATGTTTGTCATAAATTTACGACAGACAAATGTTTGTCATCTTTATTTATGACGGGGCTTTCAATAACTCTGTCATCTATGGTCATTTATGACAGACATTGTCTGTCATGAAGAGCTGTTTTTCTAGTAGTGTGAGAGATATAATTTCAGGTTAAGCATACTCTATTGCATAAATGACTGCCCTTTAAATAGAGAAAACCTAGACACTTTTCAAAAGGAAACAAAAGTTAAGAAAACAAGGACTCCTAATTACTTAAATACCTACACCGACTCTAACACCAATAAGGTATTAATATCAAAACTAAAACAGATACGAAATAAGATAATTACTCTCAATACTTCAAATCTGGAGTGTGTTTGGTTTAGACCCTTTACCCCTTCGTTGATAGACCTTTCCATGCTTAGCATCCATTCCTCATTGAGCTTGTCTTAACCTCAGAGTCTAGGTAAGTTTCAGCAAAAGTCACATGATCCTCCCAGAGGCATTTTCTTCGCCACTTTAAGCCCAACAAACAAAAAGCTTGCATTCAGCCTCCTATACCCTAAAACCTTTCCATACTTAGCATTCATTCTGCATTGAGCTTGTCACAAGCTCAAAGTCCGGGTAAGTTTCAGCAAAAATCACATGATCCTCCCAGAGGCATTTTCTCCGCCACTTTGGGCCCAATAAACAAACATCTTCCATTCAGCCTCATATACCCTAAAATCTTTCCATGCTTAGCATCCATTCCATATTGAGCTTCTCACAAGCTCAAAGTCCGGGTAAGTTTCAGCAAAGTGACATGATCCCCCCGGAGGCATTTTCTTTGCCATTTTGAGCCCAACAAACAAACAGCTTCCATTTAGCCTATTGGACCCTCAAACCTTTCCATGCTTAGCATCCATTCCGCATTGAGCTTCTCACAAGCTCAAAGTCCAAGTAAGTTCAGCAAAAGTCACATGATCCTCCCAGAGGTATTTTCTTCGCCATTTTGAGCCCAACAAACAAACAGCTTCCATTCTGCCTACTGGACCCTAAAACATTTTCATGCTTAACATCCATTCCGCATTGAGCTTCTCACAAGCGAAAAGTCTAGGTAAGTTTCAGCAAAAGTCACATGATCCTCCCAGAGACATTTTCTTCGCCACTTTAAGTCCAACAAACAAACAACTTCCATTCAGACTCCTGGACCCTAAAACCTTTCCATGCTTAGCATTCGTTCTGCATTAAGCTTGTCACAAGCTCAAAGTTCGGGTAAGTTTTAGCAATAGTCACATGATCCTCCCGGAAGCATTTTCTTCGCCACTTTTAGCCCAATAAACAAACAGCTTCCATTCAGCCTCTTAGACCCAAAAACCTTTCCATGCTTAGCATCCATTCCGTATTGAGATTATCACAAGCACAAAGTCCGGGTAAGTTTCAGCATAAGTCTAATCCTCCCAGACGCATTTTCTTCGCCATTTTGAGCCCAACAAACAAACAATTTTCGTTCAGCCTCCCGGACCCTAAAATGTTTCCATGCTTAGCATCCATTCCTCATTGAGCTTCTCACAGGCTCAAAGTCCGGGTAAGTTTCAGCAAAAGTGACATGATCCTCTCAGAGGCATTTTCTTCGGAATTCTGTGCCCAACAAACAAACAGCTTCCATTCAGCCTCCTAGACCCGAAATCCTTTCCATGCTTAGCATCCATTCCGTATTGAGCTTCTCACAAGCTCAAAGTCTAGGTAAGTTTCAACAAAAGTCACATGATCCTCCTAGAGGCATTTTCTTCATCACTTTAAGCCCAACATACAAAAAGTTTCCATTTAGCCTCCTAGACCCTAAGACCTTTCCATGCTTAGCATTCATTCCGCATTGAGCTTGTCACAAGCTCAAAGTCCAGGTAAAATTCAGAAAAAGTCACATGATCCTCCGAAAGGCATTTTCTTCACTTTGAACAAACAAACAGCTTCCATTCAGCGACCTGGACCCAAAAACCTTTACATGCTTAGCATCCATTCCACATTGAGCTTCTCACAAGCTCAAAGTCCGGGTAAGTTTCAGCAAAGTCACATAATCATCCCAGAGGCATTTTATTCACCATTTTGAGCCCAACAAACACACAACTTCCATTCAGCCTCCTGGACCCTAAAACCTTTCCATGCTTACCATCCATTCCGTATTGAGCTTCTCACAAGCTCAGAGTCACATGATCCTCCGAGAGGCATTTTCTTTGCCATTTTGAGCCCAACAAACAAACAACTTCCATTCAGCCTCCTGGACCCCAAGACCTTTCCATGCTTAGCATGCATTCCGCATTGAGCTTGTCACAAGCTCAAAGTCTAGGTAAGTTTCAGCAAAAGTCACATGATCCTCTGAGAGGCATTTTCTTCGCCACTTTAAGCCCAACAAAGAAATAACTTCCATTCAACTTCCTGGACTCTAAAACCTTTCCATGCTTAGCATCCATTCCGTATGGAGCTTCTCATAAGCTCAATGTCCGGGTAAGCACAAGTCGCATGATCCTCCCAGAGGTATTTTCTTTGCCATTTTGAGCCCAACAAACAAACACATTCAGTCTCCTGGAACCTAAAACCTTTCCATTCTTAGCATCCATTCCGCATTACGCTTCTCACAAGCTCAAAGTCTAGGTAAGTTTCAGCAAAAGTCATATGATCCTCCCAAAGGCATTTTCTTTGCTACTTTAAGCCCAACAAACAAACAGCTTTCATTTAGCCTCCTAGACCCTAAAACCTTTCCATGCTTAGCATTCATTCCGGAGTGAGCTTGTCACAAGCTCAAAGTCTAGGTAAGTTTCAGTAAAAGTCACTTGATCCTCCCAAAGGCATTTTCTTTGCCACTTTGAGCCCAACAAACAAACAGCTTCCATTTAGCCTCCTAGACCCTAAAACCTTTCCATGCTTAACATTAATTTCGTATTGAGCTTGTCACAAGCTCAAAGTCTTGGTAAAAATCAGCAAAAGCCACATGAACCTCCCAGAGGCATTTTCTTTGCCACTTTAAGCCCAACAAACAAACAGCTTATATTCAGCCTCCTGGACCTTAAAACCTTGAGTGGAGTGCACAAAGTTCTGACGTCCAAATTTGGAGGTAAGTCCGTGACATTGTTCGGGGCTAGCTTGTGATGTAGTTTCCACAGTGACACATGAAAGACATTATGGATTCTGCTTCTTAAGGGTAACTCTAGATGATACACTACCTTCCCCATATATTGCAAAACCTAGAAACACCCATCAGACCTTGGGGATTGTTTATTAAAGGTTGCCTTCGAGACGATCAACTGTCCATATGGTTGAAGCGTTAACCATACTCAATAACCCATTTTGAATTCAAAGAGTCGGTGGTTTCTTTCATAGATTGCCTTCATATGATTTTGTGGTTCAGCCAGCAGTCCCTAGCAGCCCATAAAAAGTCGGTACGATCGACCAGAGCTTGGTCCACCCATCCACCCGGTCCACCCATCCACCCATGACTACCATGACAACTGTCACTTCGGCTTGTCACCGGTCAAATAGTAAACATTTCAATAGTTTGTTTGACGACTCGGTTTGATCATCACTCTATGGATGATAAGCCATAGAAAATGACAATTTTGTTCGTGAGAGATGAATTAATCCCTTCTAACACCTTGTCGTGGTCGGATATGATCGTCTCAAACAATCTATGGATTCGAAAACGTTAGGAAAGAATGTCCTTGCGATCGATTCTCCCATATATAGGTTTCCCAACAGTATGAAATGGTCGGTTTTGAAAATCGTTCGACCACTACTAAGAGAACCAATTTTCCCGCAACTTTAAGAAGGGCATTACAAAGTCCATGGAAATATCTGCCCATATGGTAGTGGGAATTGGTAACGGTTGGAGAAAAACCGAAGGCTGTAAAATTTCCTACTTATTACGCTGACAAACCACAGATTTTTTGCACATATGGTTGTATTGTGGCTTTCCATCCCTTCCGATAGAAGTCTCGACGAATGTGCTCCATTGTTTTCAGCATGCCTTTGTGTGCCATATCATTGGCACCGAAAACTACTGTAAAAAACAACGATGATTTAGATTGCAAGTATGCCCACCCATCATAAAAGACGATGTCATTTTGAACATTCCATTTCTTAAAACGTGTTTTTCGAGATTGCGGATCTCCTCTCGATTTGAATGCGTAATATTGAAAAAAGTACATTTTTAGCTTCCGAGATCATGAACAATTCGCTTTGTGGCATGTTTTCATTTCGCATGGATAGCGCATCCACTACCCGATTTACTACTCTTACTTGATATTATACCGTAAATTCAAAACCCATTAATTTACTCACCCGATATTGTTGTGGCGATGTCGTTAGGCAATGGTTTAATAAGAATTTAGGGCTATAGTGTGATCGGTTTTGATTAGGGAGTGCAGACTTCATAAGTAGGGTCTCCGGTGTGCCACTATTTTGGCCAGGCCGATAAGTTCTTTACTTGTAGGCCGAAAGTTTATGGTGGAAGTCTGCTAACTTCCGATTGAAGAAGGCGATCCAATGGCGATTTTGTCTTAGAGGTGCGTTGATTCCACTTGTAGAAGCATCATATGTAACCAGGGGCTAAAAAGTGTAGAAGGGTGAGGACCAGTGACTCTGAGAGTGCTAGATTTAAATTTGAAAATGTTGTCTCGGCATCGGGTTCTACTGAAAGTCATTTTGTCCGATCATGATAGTAAGGGGCAACGATAATTCCATAGTATTTTATAAATTTTCTGTAGTAGCATGCAAAATCGAGGAACACCGGAAGGGTGTCTACATTGTTCAATTTTGGCCAATCGAATCGTTGCAATCTTAGTTTGGTCCACCGCTACTCCTTCCTTTACAGATGGTATGGTCGAGACATGTGATGTCCTTACTGCCAAATGAGCATTTGGATTTTTTATAGAATAAACAATGCATCCATAGTAGGCCGAATACATATCAAAGGAGGATGAAGTGTTATGTTATGTAATGATAATAAATTAGAATGTCATTAAAAAAGACTAAAATGTGTATGCGAAGATGATTGTGAAATATATCATTTAACAAACTTTGAGACATTGATGCCGCATTCGATAATGCGAATGACATGACCAAAATTTCGAATTGCCCGTGACAGGTACAAAAAGCGGTTTTATCAACATCTGATGGAGACAACCGAATTTGGTGGTAAGCAAATTTGGTGGTAGCCGAATGCCTATTCCAATTTTGTAAAAATCGTCACCCGGTACAGCTCATCGAGTAGATCTTCAACGATCGGAATTCAAAACTTATATTTAATTGTTTTTGCAAATTACTCTCGATAGTCGATGTAGAACCGCCACAATCCGTTAGGTTTTTTAAACCAGAAGGTCGCGGAACGAGAACAGAGATTCCCTTGGCTGAATTGTTCCGTTTTAAATCATCTCGACACATTGTTGTTCTATTTGAACTTTCAAAAGGTAGGGGTTCCCATATGGCCAAACGGCTACGAGTTCAATACCACTGTGAAGCTGGATCTATTGATCGCAGGTCCGTGAAGGGGGAACTGTTGGTCGTCGAATTACCAAACAAATAAAAGAGTAATGTAATATGGATGCAGTTTATAATGATGGGACAGAAATTGTGAAATGTCAAAAGACCTCTAAATACTCTTCAATTAAGAATAGTATAGTAGTGGTACGAGTCGAACCCAAGGGAATTGAGGTGAGTTAATCTCTTGCCAAGTTTTCACACTTCTAGAGATTGGGACAAAGAAATATAAAGTTCAAGGGGGGATTTGTCAAGTCGCTTGAATAATAAATAAGAATGTGATTAATATAATTAAACGGACATTCGGCTTCTAGTCTAATCAATCTTGTCGCATATTCGTACTTAAATGAAATTAAGAGTTAAGTAATGGTTCTTGTCAATGGAAAATGACAATAACACATCAACTTAGAAGAAATCCAAATTAATATGCTCAATACTTCAATGGTCTCTATTTGTGAAAGAAGTATTGCTTTCTCATATATAAGTGAATATCTCAATGGTCATCTTGAAGAGATAGATGTATCTCAACCGAGACAAGATACTACTTTTATACGAGTGTTATAATCCAAATTCAATATTCCGTCCCTTTAGATGAAGGAACTAAGAACAAGCATGTAATTAAAGACATAGAAATTAACCGGGACAAAAGAAACATGCATCACTAATATAGAACAAGGAATAACACTAAGATTCTATAAAAGGTATGCACAACACAATGGTCAACTAGTAATTAATGCTAAAATTGACCAAGAGTGATGCTTTATGTTCTTTTGTCGGTTCTTTACTTCTTAAGAACTTGATTGATCTCTCATGTCAAGCTTTTAACAAGTGAAGTTATTTCTAAGATGTTACCAACAATGATCTTCAAAACAATTGAAAATACATATAACTATAATTGGTTAACTACCGGAATAGAGTGATCGACTAGATTCCAAAGTAGGGACCAAATTTGTAATAAAATTTAAATGACAAAACTAAACCAAAACAGTTTTAATAACTTCAAAACTTCATTCCAAGCACAAATATTAATGACAAGAAAGATAAATGACTAAAAGCCGAATGTTATGAGATTTAGCCACTCATGTTGACTAAAATCTGCATAATTGCAAATAAAGACATTAAAACTAGCTAGGAAATTAAGAATAAGAGAGAGTATCTAAGTGTATTGAAGTGTGTCAAGTGATGTTGATAACTCCTCTCAAATGCTCTATTTATAGTCCTCAAATGGCCCTGGAAAGATCTCAGATCGGATTAATCAAATGGTGAAAACCACATGCTTCAAAAGTTGATTTGCTGGAAGATTCCTGCTGCACATGGTCTACAGTGAGAGCACGACTCGTGCTCTTTCCTTCATAAAAAACGCACGACTCGTGCCACATCAAAGTACATTGCCATTTTTGATAATCCAGCTCAAGCACGACTCGTGCTTCTATAGTGTATAAAAGGGCACGACTCGTGCTCCTTGAACAGGGGGCTTTCGAGGCTATTTTCTCCGTCTCTTGCCCGATTTGCTTGAAACTTGGTGTGAGACTTCCTTTTGACATTGTATGGTGGCCCATATTTTATAATGCCTGCAAAACATACCATTTTATGCAAACAAATGGCTTTTGCTCCAAAATGAACACATTAGACCCGAAAACATGCATATAGCATGCTTTAAAGGCAATAAACGATGTTGAATGCGGTAAATAAACATGCAAAAAGGTGTATAATTATACACCTATCAAACATCCACAAGCTTAAACTCTTCTTTGTCCTCAAAGAAAACAATAAAAAACTTAGACTAATGGGTAAAAGAAGGAAAACAAAAAGAAAGTGTGAACCCTTTTTATGTCAAATCGCGCCAACATTATCACTAGCAATGATATGGTTAACATATCGTCCCTGTATTTGCCTAAAATTTCACATTTGTGAAATAATAGTTTGTACTAAGAAACAAATATTCGTTAAACAATAGCATAGCCACGTCATATATTGATTATAACACCACTATCGTGACTTTCACCGCGTTTAGCAAGGGCAACACAATACAAGATCAGTGCTCACAATTTTTCGCTCTTCACATATTTGCACACAATTCGCTGATTGCGACTCACAAATGTCTTCCGCCACTCATATGGAATTAGGGTGGTGTTTACACTCAGATGTCGAACTTGGACTCATGTTAATATGACTTTGCCTCAATTATCACATTGACCACCTTTATTAAAACTTGTCAATTCAAATAAATGATCTTCCAAAATTATAAATACAAGAAATTACAACTCGATAAATGTAATACAAATACAAAAGAGAATAAACATTCTATTTTTTGATTTTCTTTGAAATGAGTAAAATAGTTTGGATTTTTTTGAAAGATACAAACTATCTTTTATTGAAAGGAATTGAGACATAAGCATTTGTGCTTATTCTATTTTTTTTTTTGGAAATTTATTTCTTAATCAACACACATGTTTGGTTCTTGGTTTTATTATTTTTTTATATATATATTTATTTATTTATTATTATTTTTTTTTTATAACCATTTTTTTTAGAACCAAACAAAATATTTCTGGAATTTCACCATTTATTTGACTCGACATACAAATGTAAAGATTTTTGTTTTTGAAATTAGAATTATTGAATGAATGATAATTTCAAAATTTTTGCTTAAGAAGGACCAAATCGGTCAAGACAAAATGATATGAAATTTCGGAAGATTTGGAAAATTGACATGTTTGAAACAAAGGTGTTGGTCAAAGTGTGATTACGAAGGCAAAACCTGTAACATTAACCAAGTCGATTGCACACATTGAGATTCTCACGGGGTATCTGCATCTTGTATTGCTGTTCTTGCTAAAAATAGATTCAGTTAAAATAGATGTCTTATAAATTGTTCATACGTGTGTATGCTAAGTACATTTGACAAACAAAAGTTTTTTAACACAATCTAAAATTTTGCAAAGTGAAAAAATTTTCAACCACAAGGTAGATAGGCAACCATAACATTGAAAATAAAGATGCAACATAATTTAACAATCATTAGTTTTCACGAGGGGTAAGAGAAGAAACGCGATAAATAACAAAAGTTTGTTTTTGTTTTTCAAGATTTTCGATAAAAAGAAAATAATATAGAAGTGAAAAATGCTAGCATCTAACATCGTATATACCTCCACAAGCTTAAAAATAAGCGTCGTCCTCGAAGCTTGCGGGAAGTCTACTGTGGTCCTGGAGGTGGCGGGGGGTGGCCGAGAGTCCACTGATACACGTGTTGCATCATTCTCTCTACTTCTTTGTTGTGCCGCTGCTGAGCGGTCACATAGTCATCAAAATCCACTCGCAGTGCATGGACATTGTCGTCAATTTGGACGACATCTTCTCGCAGGAAGTCAATCTGCTCCTGCAAGGCACCATAATCGCCCCATCCTTGCTGCTGTTGTTGCTGTGGTGGCGCATCCTCGTCGGCCGCCTGCTGTTCTTCTTCTCCGCCTCCTACATTGGGAGGTAGTCTCCAGTTGGTGTTGCTGGCTGGATCGGCCAATGCCAAGGTCTGAACGTCATCATCATCGATTATGAGGTACGGTGTGTGACGTGGGCCAACTACCCAGGTGTTCTGTTGCGGCTCTTCGTAGTACAATTTCATGTACTCTAACACTTCTCCTGTGAGAGTGTTTCCGTCCTCCAGTCGCTCCATTGCGTGTGGTATGCGTATATGTAGGAATCTGGCCAAAAGAGTAACCAATCCTCCTCCATGAATTTCGCCTGTGGTCTTCTGGCTCTCCTTTATCAGCCTTTCGCACACATAAGCTCCGAAATTTGGTTTTTGTGGACTGTTGGTGACTGCGCACCAAAGGAGCTGTAATTCCTTAGAAGAGATAGTGCTTGTCTCTCTTCTAGGGAATAGAATGGAGGCGACGATTCGGTGTAACACCTTTAAAACCGGGTGTATGATGGACGAGGCTCTTACTGTCCTCGCTACATATCTGTCAATGCCTGTGATGTTGTTCCAAAAGGCATTGTTGTTTAAGTCTTCTTGTCTACCTCTTCTGTCAGGCCCAAAGGTGTTGTTTGTTGGACCGTTGATAAATTGACAGATTTGGTCTCTAGTCAGGGACCTCGGCTCGTTGCATAACCTGAAATTCAGTTCACCATGATCCAAAAAGACAGATGACATAAATTCCAGTGTTAGTATTCTGTAGGTAGGAGCCGTGGTGTTCATCAGTGTTCCCCATCCTAGATTGTTCAGTAAGGTTTGTATGCCATCGAACACTCCTATGTCTTGCAAGGTGTCCACACAGATGAATTTTTGGGAGACGACCTCCCTTTCTTGTAAAGCCACATAGCGGTCTCTCTGGTTATAATCCGAGAATCTGACACCATCAATACGGGGGGGAGAGTCGCTCCTTTGTCTTGAACTGAGGCTCAACTTCTGGATCTTTTCCTGTAAGTTTCAAGGGCTATTGCAATCTGTACAACCAAAAATTAGCAAAAACAACACCCAAGTTATGAATCATCAAGGAATTTATTCATTTGACAATGTTTGGGTTTTGAATTCCTATGATTTAGACAGCATCATATGATTCATTAAGTCAAAATTAAGCTAAAAATATTGAAATTATCATGATTGGGACAAAATTCACCATCTTGAATTTTGGATGAAATGGATGTTTCAAAGCTCAATTAACACCACATTGCACATCCACAAGCTTTGTATGTGCAATGGATTAGAACAATTTCATCTAATTCAAAATTTCTAGAAAAATTAGGGTTCTTGGTGTTCTTCCCCAATTTGGGTGATTTTGCCCTAATCATGTTAATTTCAAGGTAATCAAGCAATAAAACATCATAGGAACACTAATCTAACATAAAAGATCACAAATTTCAAACAATAATCATCAAAATTGAAATTTATCAAAAACTAGGTTTTTGGAAATTTCTTGATTTTTGATGATTTCATGGATAAATGTTGGATTTGATGCAATATAAGTGTTAGAAGGATGAATTATAGCAAAAAATACATACCTTTTGAGCTTAAATCGGATGAAAATTGAAGATTTGGGGTGTTTTTGTGGGTTTCGGCCGAGAGGAACCCGAGAGCAAGAGCAGTGGAGTGTTGTCGTGTGTTTGAACAAGTGCAGGAAACTGATCTTATGCTGTACAGACCACGCACGACTCGTGCGTTTTTGTTGCCTATGGACGCACGACTCGTGCATCCTAGTTGACACTGTTCTGGGTTTCTTTTAAAGGGCACGACTCGTGCTTATTTGTACAGGGGAGGAGCACGACTCGTGCAAACCCCCTGTTAAGGAAAAAAATTTCATTTTTTTATTTTTTCGCTCGGTGACTCCAAAATTTTTTTCGACACTTCCGTATACTTTATTATACATTAAAAACATCAAAAAGTAAAAAAAATCAAATAAAAATATGTTAAAACACGCGAAAACGAAGCACACAAATACCGTAAAATGAAAAACGGGTTGCCTCCCGAGAAGCGCACTTGTTTAACGTCTTTGGCTCGACACGGGCCCGTGTTTGAGCTTTAGGACTCATACACGGGGGCTTCTAAAGTGTCAACTTCTTTTGATTTGTCGTTAAAACCCTCGAAAAAAGGTTTTAAACGGTGTCCGTTCACTTTGAAGTTACCGGTTTTGTTACTTAGGAGTTCTACAACACCATTCTCTAACACATTAGAAATAACAAACGGTCCCAACCATCGGGAGCGTAATTTTCCAGGGAACAACTTAAGACGGGAGTGATACTTTAGAACTTTTTGTCCTTTCACGAAAGTTTTATTAGTTTTGTTCTTATCGTGAAAGGTTTTGGCTTTTTCTTTATAAATTCGGGAACTCTCATATGCGTTGTTACGTATTTCTTCAAGTTCTTGAATTTGTAATTTTCTATGCGTCCCGGCTTCGTCAACTCCCCAATTGAATTGCTTGATGGCCCAATAGGCTTTATGTTGCAATTCAACCGGTAGATGACAAGCTTTCCCATAAACTAGACGGTAAGGAGACATACCTATTGGCGTTTTGTAGGCGGTTCGATACGCCCACAGTGCATCATCTAATCGTATGCTCCAGTCCTTTCGGTTTGGACTTACCGTCTTTTCCACTATCGACTTGATCTCCCGGTTCGAGATCTCTGCTTGCCCGTTCGGTTGGGGGTGATAGGCGGTAGAAACCCTGTGAGTTACACCATACTTTTTGAATAGTGCCTCAATGGTCTTGTTGCAAAAATGGGTTCCTCTATCACTGATGAAAGCTCTTGGTGTTCCGAACCTGCTAAAAATGTTAGTTTTTATGAAGTCTGAAACTGTCTTGGCATCGTTCGCCCTTGTCGCCTTGGCTTCAACCCATTTAGACACGTAGTCTACTGCTAGGATTATATAGGTGTTTCCAAATGAATTTGGAAAAGGTCCCATAAAATCAATCCCCCATACATCGAATATCTCACCACCAAGATGGGTGTAAGTGGCATTTGGTCTCTTGGGCGTATATTCCCAGTTTTCTGTCATTGTTCACAAGACTTGCAAAAAATGTATGAATCAAAGAATATAGTAGGCCAATAAAAACCAGACTCGAGTACCTTGTGTACCGTTCTTTTGGGACCGAAATGCCCTCCACAAGCTTGTGTGTGGCAAAAGTCCAAAATTGATTGTGCTTCATTGGTATCAACACACCTTCGAATGATTTGGTCGCTGCCATATTTCCATAGATACGGGTCATCCCAAACATATTGTCTTGCTTCCTTTCGGATTTTGTTCTTTTGAGCATACGAAAGTTCATCAGGGAATATGTTGGTGACCAAGTAGTTGACTATGTCGGCATACCATGGTGTTGTTGCTTGTACCAAGAAAACGTGTTCGTCTGGGAAAGTTTCTTGAATGGGTGTTGGATCATCGGGTGCTTGGATCCGGCTAAGATGGTCGGCTACAAGGTTTTCAGCTCCGCTTTTGTCCTTGATCTCGAGGTCAAACTCTTGTAATAGCAAGACCCATCGTATAAGTCTTGGCTTCGCATCTTTCTTTGTCAAAAGGTATTTTAAGGCTGCATGATCAGAAAATACGGTTATTTTAGTACCCAACAAGTATTGTCTAAATTTTTCCAATGCAAAAACTACTGCAAGCAATTCTTTTTCGGTGGTAGAGTAATTGCTTTGGGCAGTGTCTAGAGTCTTTGATGCATAGTAAATAACATGATGGGCCCGGTTGATCTTTTGGCCTAAAACAGCTCCAACCGCGGTGTTACTTGCATCGCACATGATTTCGAACGGAAGGTCCCAATTTGGTGGTTGAATTATGGGAGCTGAAGTTAGCAAATCTTTTAATTTGTTGAACGCGTCTTTGCAAGGTTGATCGAAATCAAATTCCGCATCTTTTTGTAGTAGACGGCACATCGAGACAGTTATCTTGGAAAAATTCTTTATGAAGCGTCTATAGAAACCTGCATGGCCAAGGAAGGAACGCACTTCCCGTATGTTTGTGGGGAAGGGTAAGGTTTTGATAACGTCAATTTTAGCTTTATCCACTTCCAGTCCTTTTTTAGACACGATATGTCCTAGAATTAGTCCTTGTTTCACCATAAAATGACATTTTTCAAAATTTAGGACTAGATCGGTGTCTATGCATCTTTGAAGAATTTTTGTAAGATTTTCTAGACATATATCAAAAGAGTCACCATGAACCGTGAAATCGTCCATGAAGACTTCAATGATATTTTCAACATATTCCGAGAAAATACTTATCATGCATCTTTGAAAGGTGGCAGGTGCATTACAAAGACCAAATGGCATACGCCTATATGCAAAAGTTCCAAAAGGACATGTGAATGTGGTTTTCTCTTGGTCTTCGGGGGCCACTGGTATGGTATTTGATGGAAACCTGAAAATCCATCCAAACAACAATAGTGAGATTTTCCGGCTAATCTTTCTAACATTTGATCAATAAATGGCAAGGGAAAATGGTCTTTTCTAGTAGAAGCATTTAGTTTGCGATAATCTATACAAACTCTCCACCCATTTTGGATTCGGGTGGGTACCAATTCTCCTTCCAGATTTTGTACCACTGTAACTCCGGCCTTCTTGGGAACCACTTGGATTGGGCTCACCCATCTACTATCCGAGATAGGATAGATCATTCCGGCTTTCAACAATTTGATGACTTCTTCTTTCACAACTTCCATCATAGGAGGGTTTAATCTCCTTTGGGCTTCTATTGTTGGTTTGAAGTCTTCTTCCATGAGGATTTTATGCATGCAAAGAGATGGACTTAAACCTTTGATATCGGCTATGGTCCATCCGATGGCCTTTTTGAAATGTTTTAAAAGTTTTATTAATTTGTCTTCTTCGGTTTTTGTAAGTTCACTAGAAATGATAACCGGCAACGTTTCGTTTTCTCCAAGGTATGCATATTTGAGATGATTAGGAAGAGTTTTCAGCACTAATTTTGGTGCCTGCAAAATAGATGGGAGAAGTTTCGTGTCAGAAATTGGAAGGTCTATTTTTGGTGCTTTGTACCTTATCGTCTTATTGTTGTCCATGAAGTTCACAATTTCTGTTATCTCCTCTTCAAGTTTGAACTTTTCGTTAAGTTCTTTTGCTGCGTCTTTGTTGATACTTTTGCTTAACACAATAGCTAACGAGTCATCATTGGTTAGCTCAAAACATTCATCTATCAAAGTTTCAATCACATCAAGAAAATTTATGGAAGATACATCGGTAGGATATCGCATCACATCATAGATATTGAAGTTAATTATCTCTCCATCAAATTCCATTGTTAGGGTACCACTATCAACATCAATTTTAGTTTTTGCGGTTTTTAGAAATGGTCGTCCTAACAAAACGGAACTAGAATTTGGAGAGTCATCATCTTCCATATCTAAAACATAGAAATCCGCCGGAAATACAAGTTCATTTACATGGACCAAAACATCTTCCAATACACCTTTTGGGTGCACGGTAGAACGATCGGCCAATTGAATTATTACACCGGTTCTTTTTAAAGGACCTACTTTGAGAGTTTTAAAAATCGAGTATGGTAGGACATTTATAGAGGCACCAAGGTCTAACATTGCACGTGGTATTATTAAGTCTCCCACTTTACATGGAATAGTAAAAACACCGGGGTCCTTGCATTTTTTAGGGATTCTTTTTTGAAGGACGGCTGAAATATTTTCTCCTACCTTAACAGTTTCATTTCCTTTTAGCTTCTTTTTAGATGTACATAATTCTTTTAGGAATTTGGCATATCTAGGTACTTGTTTGATAGCATCTAAAAGGGGAATATTTACCTCTACTTTTCGAAAAGTCTCCATGATTTCTTGCTCTTCCCTTTCCTTCTTTGTGTTGTTTAGTCTTGATGGAAAAGGGGGAGGGGTGATTAAAACTTCTGGTTTCGATGTGCCGGCACCTCCCGTGTTGTCTTTATGTTTGGTGAGCAATTCGGGTTCTTCTTCCGTTACCTTTGGACTTTCATACTCCTTCCCGTTTCTCAAGGTTATTGCGCTTGCATTATGTTTTGGATTCTTTTCGGTTTGAGCGGGTAATTTAGAGTCCAATCTACTTTCCAACTTGCTAACCGATGTTGCAAGTTGTGTCATTTGTTGTTCTAAATTTTGAATGCTCGACCGTGTTTCTTGCTGAAAAGAAATTGTGTTTTTAGCAAGATTAGAGACGATTTCTTCCAAAGACATACCTGGGGGGTTTCTTGGCGCGGCATGATGTGGTTGTGGGTATCGTGGTTGATATTGAGGTCTTGGTTGAGCATTTTTCCACGATTGGTTATTGTCAAAATTTCTAGAATTTTGTCCCGTATGGTCACCCAAAGCATTTGCATGTTCGTTTTCGTCTTGCAAAGATGGACACATGTCGGTTGGATGACCATGTTGGAGGAAAATTCCACAAGCTCTTGCCTTTGGTTCGATCCCTCTTTCTTTGGTTAACAAAATGACCGCTTTTGTTAGTTCGGATAATTGAGTTTCAATGAGAGGAGTACTTACGTGTTTTTCTCCTCGTGGAGGGTCGGGATACCATTCGTCTTCCCCGATTGAATGCTTTGAGTCTTCGGCCAAAGTAGCAATTAAGGCCCGGATTTGGGACGGAGTCTTGTCTAGTAAGGCTCCACCACTTGAAGCATTGATAATTCGCCTATCAAGATGAGATAGGCCTTCACAAAAATATTGGAGAAGTTGGTGTTCCGACAAACCGTGTTGTGGGCACCGAGAGCAAAGTTTTTTAAACCTCTCCCAATATGTGTGTAAGGACTCTCTTCGTCCTTGATGCAAGGTGAGAATTTCTCTACGGATGCTCGAAGCTTTTGGCTCCGGGAAGTATTTGTCAAGGAATGCTTGAGCAATGTCATTCCATGTTGTTACCGTCCCCGGTGGGAGGTAGTACAACCATTCTTTGGCGGCATCGTAAAGAGCAAAGGGGAATGCCCTTAGCTTGATTTGGTCCTCGGTCACATTATGCGGTTTCATACCCGAACATACCACATGAAACTCCTTAAGGAATTTATGGGGATCTTCATTTTCCAAACCTCTAAAGGTTGGAAGTAAGTGTATTAGCCCGGATTTTAGCTCAAAATTCTCCACATTGGGATAATTTATACACAAAGGTTGTTGTGTATCTTTTCGGGCACCCCATTGTCTTAAGGTCTTTTCTTCGTCACCCATTTTTAATGGATTAGTAGAAAAATCAGAAATAGGAGTAGAAGTAAAAGTAGAAGGTGGTGTAGGAGAGAGTGTTGATGTAGTGTGAGATTTTTGGTAATCAAGCTTCTTTCGAAGTTTGGTTTGTTTTCTTAATATTTTTGCAGTTTTTTCGATTTCTTTGTTGATCTCAAGAGGTGTACCTGTTCGATCAGATCTGGGCATAAAGAGTTAATCATAAGCCAATTCCCCGGCAACGGCGCCAATTTGTTGGTCGTCGAATTACCAAACAAATAAAAGAGTAATGTAATATGGATGCAGTTTATAATGATGGGACAGAAATTGTGAAATGTCAAAAGACCTCTAAATACTCTTCAATTAAGAATAGTATAGTAGTGGTACGAGTCGAACCCAAGGGAATTGAGGTGAGTTAATCTCTTGCCAAGTTTTCACACTTCTAGAGATTGGGACAAAGAAATATAAAGTTCAAGGGGGGATTTGTCAAGTCGCTTGAATAATAAATAAGAATGTGATTAATATAATTAAACGGACATTCGGCTTCTAGTCTAATCAATCTTGTCGCATATTCGTACTTAAATGAAATTAAGAGTTAAGTAATGGTTCTTGTCAATGGAAAATGACAATAACACATCAACTTAGAAGAAATCCAAATTAATATGCTCAATACTTCAATGGTCTCTATTTGTGAAAGAAGTATTGCTTTCTCATATATAAGTGAATATCTCAATGGTCATCTTGAAGAGATAGATGTATCTCAACCGAGACAAGATACTACTTTTATACGAGTGTTATAATCCAAATTCAATATTCCGTCCCTTTAGATGAAGGAACTAAGAACAAGCATGTAATTAAAGACATAGAAATTAACCGGGACAAAAGAAACATGCATCACTAATATAGAACAAGGAATAACACTAAGATTCTATAAAAGGTATGCACAACACAATGGTCAACTAGTAATTAATGCTAAAATTGACCAAGAGTGATGCTTTATGTTCTTTTGTCGGTTCTTTACTTCTTAAGAACTTGATTGATCTCTCATGTCAAGCTTTTAACAAGTGAATTTATTTCTAAGATGTTACCAACAATGATCTTCAAAACAATTGAAAATACATATAACTATAATTGGTTAACTACCGGAATAGAGTGATCGACTAGATTCCAAAGTAGGGACCAAATTTGTAATAAAATTTAAATGACAAAACTAAACCAAAACAGTTTTAATAACTTCAAAACTTCATTCCAAGCACAAATATTAATGACAAGAAAGATAAATGACTAAAAGCCGAATGTTATGAGATTTAGCCACTCATGTTGACTAAAATCTGCATAATTGCAAATAAAGACATTAAAACTAGCTAGGAAATTAAGAATAAGAGAGAGTATCTAAGTGTATTGAAGTGTGTCAAGTGATGTTGATAACGCCTCTCAAATGCTCTATTTATAGTCCTCAAATGGCCCTGGAAAGATCTCAGATCGGATTAATCAAATGGTGAAAACCACATGCTTCAAAAGTTGATTTGCTGGAAGATTCCTGCTGCACATGGTCTACAGTGAGAGCACGACTCGTGCTCTTTCCTTCATAAAAAACGCACGACTCGTGCCAGATCAAAGTACATTGCCATTTTTGATAATCCAGCTCAAGCACGACTCGTGCTTCTATAGTGTATAAAAGGGCACGACTCGTGCTCCTTGAACAGGGGGCTTTCGAGGCTATTTTCTCCGTCTCTTGCCCGATTTGCTTGAAACTTGGTGTGAGACTTCCTTTTGACATTGTATGGTGGCCCATATTTTATAATGCCTGCAAAACATACCATTTTATGCAAACAAATGGCTTTTGCTCCAAAATGAACACATTAGACCCGAAAACATGCATATAGCATGCTTTAAAGGCAATAAACGATGTTGAATGCGGTAAATAAACATGCAAAAAGGTGTATAATTATACACCTATCAGGAACCTTCTAGTTGTTTGAAAATATCAATAAACTCTTTATGAAGAGTGTTGAAATTTGGTTCAGGTACATCTTTTTTTTGTAAGGGTCGTGAACGCGAGCATGTCGGATAAGTTTGTCTGCCATTTGATTACTTTACCCCGGATAAACTCTATCTCTCGCACTATGAAACCCCACAGTATTCAACTGAGTCATTTTAACCATTGAATAACTAAAACTATTTCGAACCCTCTTAGTGGGATCACAAAGATATCTGCAACAAAATGGTACCCTTGGACCGTCATTCGAAGATTCTAACTGATGTCATTACTTGCCATTTCCCACCATTGGGTAAAGCAACACATAGTCCCCGTCAATGTTAAACAACCCCATGTAACCATCTTGCTACTCTTCCTTTAAGAAAATTACGAGTGCTTCCACTATCTTGAAGAAGCCATGCTAAGCCATTACCAATCCTTTATTGCACTTGGAGAGTTTGATCAAATTTTCACCTTTTTTGGGATATTATTGGTGTTTCCTTAAGCGGGTCTTCATGGGTATCGATCTCCTCATCATCTGCCATCATGATACATAACTGTTTTACGCAGTTGTGCCGAATCGACAACATCTCATCACAGTTACAGCACAACCCCTTCGCTCGTTGTTCTGCCACATAAAAGTAGGCCTTGTCAAGCTGGATTCTGGATCTCTGGCTTGAAATTCCCAGCCGTTCGGCTGGATTCCTCATCTCTGGCTTGAAATTTTCAGCCCCTCGAGTTTTGGTCCTTTTCGGGGTTTCATTTCTATTTGTTTGTGATGCTCCAAAACCCTTAGATCGACCGGCTTTTGCTACCTCGATTTCCATTTATCTTGCTACATTCATGGTGTAGTAGAGGGTTGTGGCCTTCGAACTCTACCTCATATCATATGACATTTATTAACCCAGCACAAAAGTGCCAAATGCTTTGTTCGGGTGTTACTCCTGTTTTTCGACCTAGTACTGATTCGAAATTTTCGCAATAATCCTCCACAGTGCTTAGTTGTGAAAGTCCCGTCAGCTCTTCTAACGGGTTCATGCTCGTCGGGTGACCAAAATGGATCTTACACTCCTCTGTGAACTCATCCCAGTTCAAATGTTCTTACATTCTTCTAAGGTTTTGGTATCATCTGCTTTTTCAACCCTGCAATGTGAAGCTTGCTTGGTGTACCTATGCCTCTAGTAGGGTTTGTTGTTCTTCAAAAAATCTTTGCACTTCTATAACCATTCAAGATGGGAACTTCGTCTTAGTGGATTTTGGAACCGGTTTCCTTCATCCAATCTTCCCAGCCCTTTTGCATTTGTTCATGTTCTCGATAGCTCGACCTGGATCCTTGGTTTTAGAACCTTGGTTTTGTAACATTATCAATGGTGTTTGAATGGTTGTGGTTCTATTGTAGATCACGATTAATGTCCTTTTCTTACTCCTCTTCCCATTCCAACATGATTTCCACCGCTTGGTCCTTTGCCCCCGAGCAATTGTTGTAACAAGGCCAGGATCCTTACAACTTGGTCCTTTGCCCCCGAGCAATTGTTGTAACAAGGCCAGGATCCTTACAATCCGGGAAGCTGTCAGTCCCTTCCTCGTCTAACTTCACTATGGTCTTTGAATTTTCACATCTCATTTCTTCCTCTGCGCTGATCTATGATCCTCCTTGTTTTGGTGCGGCTCTGAGCCACTAAACCTGTTGGGGATTTATATTGCCAATGTTATTTAAGTGTTATGGATTAACTTGTTGACCAAATGACAAACATTAAACAAGTAAGGAAGGTGCGGAGTGCACACTTGTTTGAGTTTGATCAAGATTCAAAATACACTGTCATTTAGGGGTGAAGCCCCTGAACTGATGGGGTTCCAAGGGAAGCTCCCCTAGTTGCGAGGTCTAAGGGGTAGAGTCCAGGGTCGACTCGTATGGGTATCACACGACCTGTGTGCGTGTCAAGCAGATTCTGACCTTTGTGATGCATCATAAATTTGTTTTTTCTACAAATAGCCCCGTTTCTGACCTTTGTGATACATAACTTCACACGACCCGTGTAGGTATCACACGACCCGTGTGCGTGTCAAGCAGGTTGCAGTCAAGAAAATCACACAGCTCGTGTGGGTATCACACGACCTGTGTGTGTTATGTAGTTTGCAGTTAAAGAAATGACAAGATCCGTGTGAATCTTACACGACCTGTTTGGAAAATTTCACGGAAGGCTGTATTAAAGTACACGACCTGTGTAAAAAAATTTCAAGTGCCTTGTGGACAGTTTCTTGTTGGTTTTCAGACAAGGAAGTTAAATTTGGTTTTGGTCATTATTTCATGGTACACACAGAAAACGTATCTGCTTCATTCTTGCTTCTAAATCTCATCCGAGTCTTATCCAATTGAGATTTCGGAGTGCCACCGAAATACTTCAATTTGATAGTGTTACACAATTCTGAGATTTCCAAGTGATCTTTCAAACCCCAAATTTCTAACAAAACCTTCCTCTATTGCCAATTGCTTGGCTTGCAAGGCTTCTACTGCCACCTTCGGTTTGCACGTGCTTTCGCCTGCAGAGTCATGAAAGCTTCAAACTTTTTCATACATTCTTCCAATGGGTTAGTCATCATGAGCGACTCTGATACCAAATTTGATACGGCCTAAGATCTTGACCTCGTCATCGGTCTAGTATTGGTACTTCTGGTTGTCGTCTACTTCTTCCAAGCCTAGCCTCCCTTTTTAGAACTCTAAGTAGGCTAAACTAAGGTCAATTGAGAGATAATTTTAAGTTAAGCATACTCTATTCCTAAAACGATGCCCTTTAAATAAGGAAAACCTAGACACTTTTCAAGATAAACAAAATTAAGGAAACAAGGACTCCGAATTACTTAAAGTCCAAAACTGAATCAAACACCAATAATGCATTAATATCAAAACTAAAAAAATATGAAGATAAGATAATTACTCCCAATACATCAAATCTCGACTGCCTTGGTTTTGGACCCTTTATCCCTTCGATGATAAACATTTCCCTACTTAGCGTCCATAACAAAGATTTATGGTTTGTTCGTGTTGTATTTCTAAAGTGTTCTTTATAGAATAGAATTTATTTTCGTAAGGTTTCGTTTGTTTAGTTATTGGTCAGTAATAAAAGAATTTAATGGTTTTTTACGGAATTTGTAATTTGAGTCAATGTCTTTATATGTATAATTTAATATTCTGCAGACATTTGTATTTGAGTAAAAAATATTATTGTATTTAACTAATTTACCAATGTCGTTTTTTACTAATATCACTCACAAAAACCGACTGACGAAAAAAATGTTCAACTTTAGAATAGATGTGTAGACAAAGTGATTACCAAAATTTCTTTTCACTTTTATTTTTCCCTATTTTTCGTGTATGTATACACAGCGGGAGACATAAGAGAGGGGCCAAAATATTTGACAGTTTTGAAGCAATTCTTGTTCAATTCATTCCTCAAACACGATCACATACACATTAAACACGTCACTTCATTAAAATGATATATTTCATGATGTTATAATAAAAATACACGAAAAGTTTCTTAACCATGAGGCATTCAAACACGATGACATACACATTAAACACGTCACCTCATTAACATGATATATATCATGATGTTATAATAAAATACACGAAAAGTTTCTTAACCATTAGGCATTCAAACTAATAAATATTATCATAATGCATCATAGGAACGTATTACACTTAGAATTATGTTCCTCATGACTATCGTCTAGGAAGAAAAAACGAATTTTGGAGGACTTTCACGTCCATAATGAGTGAATGGGTCAGTGGGACGGGGTGTGTAGGTCCCTTTAAAAAAAGTTAAAGTGAATGAATCTTGTGCAGTGACTACAAAAAATTCATTCGTAAAACAAATTTACAGTTAACGTTTGACTGCTTTCACTACTTCAAAGCATAAAACAAATCAAGAGAATTTATGAAACGTCATTAGAGAAATACACAGCTTCTATCATCATTCTTAATGATTCTTTTGCTACAATGGTTTTCACCGGTCCTCGATCGTTCCTCTGATTTAGCCAATTACATAATATCTTTGAGCCTACCTGTTTTTGTACGATCACCGGATTTTGTGATCAATTCTTCATCTTATGGTTCCTATGTTTACACGATGGATCAAGTTTTTCTTGCACATCAACTGTTCGATAGTTTGTTCAGTGAAGATTTTTTTTTCTAGAGATCTGATCAGTGATCATGGCGCCAGTTCAGAGCAATATGCAACAATTGCTCCTTCTCGTATTTTTATATTCATGCTCTATTGGAAGAAAAAGTCTCGACCAAAATCGTAGAAAATGCATCAATGTAAAATAGATTGGTTTCTTTTGTCGTTTTCTTTTTCCTATCGACTTCCGAAACTCCATTCAGGATTATTTACACATGCTTGTTACAAAACAACAATTGTTTAAAATGCATACCAAATGTTTGATGAAGTGCCTGAAAGACTTTTTATTTATTTATTTATTTTTTTGTAATTTAATTCCACATTAGCCTTATGGTTTGTTAATTTAATTACACATTAGCTTTTCGGCATGTAATACACGTTGTCCAGGAATAAAATGGTGTGGTGATATTGACGGATATATTCTTCTTGAAGGTATGAAGTCATTATAATAATTATTAATTTTAAAACATGCAGTAAGCTTAATGAATACACAAAAACTGAAATAAATATAAGAAGCATACAAACAAAATTTTACATAATTTATTGTTTGGGGGATGCGTAACATGATACGTATAGGAAACTTGAGAAAAACAAAGAACAGTAGCAGGCAAGAGACCAGTGGCGGAGCCAGAAATTTTGATACGGGGATACAATAGTCAAAATAATATTTACACAAAATTGTCTAATATTTAGGGATGAGGCGAAAGTCCAAACTTCAGGATCATCAAAGAAAGATAACTTGGTCAAAAACTACAACTTTATGCCAACTAGGGATTATTCCTGTAATTTACTCCATAATTTTTTATAAAACAAAAAATAAAACTGATAACAAAAAGTATTCATTAAAAAATGTTTAATGTTGGTCTTTTTTCTTAACAATATTGACGAGATATATTTATTAGCATAATTTAATTTATATTTGACTATATTTTTTTTGTTAAGGTGTAAAACAATTGTATAGAGGGCAAGGGAGAATTCTGGAAATTGAAATCACATCTATGCATATGCATGAGACCCATTCTTGAGAAGAAAGTGGTTAGCCTAACATGGTATAAGTTTTAAAGCTAATTGTACAATATGATTAAGCATGTTTGCATATTAAAATGTAAATATGTAATATCTTAAAATTTTCTTTTATGGGGGTGCAAGTGTACCCCCACCGCCCCAACTGAATACACCACTGCAAGAGACGCCAATTCAAAGCAGATCCTTCATTAATAGATTTGAAGCTTCTTGCATTGTCGGTCTTTCATGTGGATTGGAGTTTAAACATGCTCTTGAGAGACTCAGTACCGACTTAACTTGTTTCTCAACTTGTGATGAGGGTGGCGGTATCCGACTATCTCCCACATTTGCTGCCACCATATAATTCACAGACAATGTTGGTAAAGATGTTATTAGTTCTCCAGGATGCTTTCCCATGACCACTTCAAGTGCAACAACTCCAAAGCTATACACATCGCATTTCTCAGTTGCCACCATCGTATAAGCAAGTTCTACATCCAAAGAAACATGAGATCAAAACAAACAAAAAAGATATATCAACCCCACAAGATTTAAACATAGATACATATATGTAGATTTACATATTTATATATGTCATGAAAGAAGTTATACGACTACCATCACAAGATTACGTTACCTGGCGCCTGCAATTGCCGTCCAGGTGGATGAGTCTAGCTTTAAAAGCTTCGACATGCCAAAATCAGAAATATGTGCCTCATAATCAGAATCAAGAAGGATGTTGGTGATGGAAATGTCTCTATGAATTATAGGAAGTGAGCAGACATGATGCATATAAGCCAAACCATTAGCTACAACCTTTACAATATTGATCATTTTCAACCAATCTAATTCTCGTGCTAAAAAATCACTTTTTAAAATTGATCCAATGCTTCCTTTTTCAAGGTATTCGTATATCAAAAATGAGTGGCAGACATGGGAGCAATATCCATAGAGTTTCACTATGTTTCGATGCCTTATATTTGTTAATGCCTGTACCTCGTTAAGGAATCCATTATGATCAACATTCTCAGATGATGAGTGAAGTTTCTTGACAGCTTGTTGTTAGTTTGTAGCTCGGCTTTGTAAACAATACCATATCCTTCGGTCCCAATACAGTATGCTTCATCGAAACCATTTGTTGCCTTCAGGATATCATCGTAAGCTAGTTTTCCATCAAAACTTGTAATTGAGAAATAATCACCAATTTCTTGGTTCAATGGTATTCGGGGAGACTTTTTCTTTTGTTGTCGATAAGCAATGAGGCGATACATGAATAATGCAAGTAAAATTGCCCCGATAAGAGGGAGCATAGTTGAAAGGATGAGCCTATGATGAAAGGAATTGTTTTTCTTCTTCATGGATTGACTTGCACAAAGTTTTACTACTGTAACATTTCCACACAAGCCTGGATTGCCTTGTATGGAAGCATTCACAAAGTTGGCGGAAGAGGGAAGCGGACCTGTGAGTTCATTGTAAGAAAGGTCAATAGCAATCCCGCGAGGCAAACTTGTAAAAGCATCAAGAATAGAACCAAATAGCCTATTATGACAAAGATCCAATTTTTGTAAACTTTGCAAACTTTGAACCTCAGATGGTATCTCTTCCATGAGAAAATTATGAGATAAATCAAGTTCCGTAAGTTGAACTAACTTGCCAATCTCGGATGGAATTTTCTCAGTGAGCTTGTTATTACTAAGATTCAAGTAGTGGATATGATCCCATTGACCTATATCTTTGGGTATCGACCCATTCAATCTATTTGCTGATAGATCGAGTACTTCAAGGCTTTCATAAAATCCGAGCTCCGGAGGTATAATACCTGAAAGTTGGTTATTTGCTAAGGACAAATTCAACATATTTTTCATATTCTCAAACTCCTTTGGGATCTCACATGTTAAGTGATTTGAAGAAAGATCAAGCCTTTGTAGTTGAGTTGAATTTCCAAAATCTAGTGGTATGCGACCACTGATGATGTTGTTATTGGCCATCACCAAACTTCTTAGACTCTTGCATTTACTCCAGTTTTGAGAAAGCTGACCGTGAAAATTATTATGACTGACATCAAGGAAATCTAAGATTGGATAGACCCCAAAGCTATTTGATATGTCTCCACTGAATTGATTATGATTAAATATGGCTCTTATTACGCGAGGACAATTTCTTAAGCCTCTTGAAATAGGACCAGTGAGTTGATTACCAGATACTGATATAATTTGAAGCCTTCCCCCATGACACAAATTTTCAGGCAAATGGCCAGACAAATTATTGTTAAACAGGATTAGATATTTTAGGTTGCTCAGGTTTGCTAATGATGAAGGAATTGAACCACTAAGTTGATTGTTACTCAACAGAAGACTAGTGAGAGACATCAAATTCCCAAGTTCAATAGGAATTGGACCAGAGAGTTGATTTCCATACAAATTAAGGACTTTCAAAGATTTCAAATTACCAAATAATGAAGGAATGGAACCAATAAGTTGATTATGGTGCACTGAAAGGTTAGTGAGAGACTTCAAATTCCCGAGTTCAATAGGAATGGGACCGGAGAGTCGATTTTCATACAAATAAAGGACTTTCAAAGATGTCAAATCACCAAATGATGAAGGAATGGAACCACTAAGTTGATTGTTGTACAACGCAAGATCAGTGAGAAACTTTAAATTCCCAAGTTCAATTGGAATGGGACCAGAGAATTGATTTTGGTGCAAATAAAGGGTATTCAAAGATGTCAAATCACCCAATGATAAAGGAATTGAGCCAGATATATTATTTGAGTTGAGGTACAAGATGGTTAGCTGGTGCATGTTTCCTATTTCGGGCAGGATTACTCCAGAAAATGGGTAAGAGCAATGACCGAGGAAATGAATTCGATCGAGAAAAATGGCACGTGGAAGCTAGTCGAGCAACCATGCAACTCGACTGTGATTGGATTAAAATGGGTTTTTAAGGTAAAAAAGAGATGCGAGTGGGATCGTAAACAAATACAAAGCGAGGCTCATGGCCAAAGGATATTTACAACAACCCGGCATTGATGTTGATGAGGTTTTCGCACTAGTAGCTCATATCGAAACCGTTCGAATTCTCATTGCCCTTGTTGCCTCGAATGGGTGGGAATTACATCATTTGGACGTAAAGTCAGCATTTTTGCATGGGGAACTCCAAGAAGAAGTGTTCGTTCACCAACCACCTGAAGGTTTTGTGAAGAAATGGAAAGAAAAAGATGTATACAAACTAGTAAAAGCGTTGTATGGGTTACGTCAAGCCCCTCGAACGTGGAACTTAAAGCTAGATGGAATTCTAAAAAATATGAATTTTCAAAGATGTGTACAAGAACAGGCGGTATACAGAAGGAAAATTAATTCTGATCTAGTCCTGGTTGGAGTATATGTAGATGACCTGGTTGTTACGGAACGAGCATTCTACTAATAAACAAGTTCAAGCGAGCTATGGCAATGAACTTTGACATGAGTGATCTAGGAATCCTGCGATATTACCTAGGTATAGAGGTGTATCAGAAGATGGATCACATATTAATCACGCAAGAAGGGTATGTCAAAAAGGTATTTAAAGACGCGGGGATGATTGACTTTAATTCCACCTTAGTTCCAATGGATTTGAATATGAAGTTCTCGAAAGGAGAAGGTGAGGAAGAAACCGACGCTACTAAATATCGAAGCCTTGTTGGACGGTTGAGGTACTTTCTCCAAACAAGGGCAGATCTAGCGTATTTTGTTGGAATTGACAGTCGCTATATGCAAACTCCGAAGAAGTCACATATGGCTCCCATAAAACAAATACTCCGATATGTAAAAGGTACCATCGGTTATAGGATTTGCAATAATCACAGTAATCTATTGAGCATAGTCGGTTATTGTGATAGTAGTCACAATATCGACCCGGATGATGGAAGAAGTACTACCGGGCATGTTTTTTATTTTGGCGAATCACCAATCAGATGGTGCTCTCAAAAGCAAGAGACGGTGGCGTTATCATCATGTGAAGCCGAGTATATGGCTGCCTCTGCAGCAAGTTATCAAGCAATCTGGTTGCGAGATCTTTTGGGAGAAATAATTGGGTCTCAGATGAAGGAAATAACACTTAGAATTGACAACACATCAGCCATAGCGTTAATCAAAAACCCAGTGTTTCATGGCAGAAGTAAGCATATCAAGTCAAGGTTTCACTACATACGAGAAAGATTTTAAGATAAAGAGATTATGGTGGAGCATGTCAACGGAAAGGAACAAAGGGCTGACATATTGACAAAGGCTTTAGCTAATGTGAAGTTCGTTGAAATGCGGAAACTCCTTGGTGTGGAAGACCTCCAGATTTCCATTCGGAAATTTGGGGGGTAATTGTTGGTAATTTCCTAGTTTTAAGGAGTTAGAGATTAGCCTTCACGATGAGGTGTTAAGGATAAGTCTCATCTATTAATGCAAGTCGGTATTATCTAGATTCAAACGTTCTTGATTTAAGGGTTATCTACAAGTCTAGATCTAGTATAAATAGATGAGTAGATATCGAGTTATGTCAGGAGAGTAAGGAAACGATTGTAACGAAGTTTTGAGCTATTTTCTTTGCTATAATAAGAGCTTTCCTGTGATAATTTATGTTCGTTTATATGGTTCTTGGCATTACACCTGTGCTCCCTTTTAAATTCATACATCGACTCTTCAAATCCACTAATTTCATAACTCAACTCAATAATACACTGAAATTACAGAACGGATACCATAACTTTTCCAGTTTACAAATCACACAGCAGCTACTGGTTATCTCAATTCTATTACATATATGAATTTAAAACACATTACGATCTCAAAGCAATATTCAATATCTATTTTGTAATAACGATTCAGTTTTCTTATCCAATTTTCCCAAACATCATCAATAATTCATAATTACTTAAATTCGTATGTCAATACGACTTTAGATCATAATCAAACATAACCTCTTAGTAGGTTACAATCCTCTACACATCCCGAACATAAATCATGATATTCATCATCAATTGACAACTTTCACGCTTCCTCTTTACACTACAAACATTATGTCCCATGTTTCCTAAACGAATTCAAAATAACACTACCCACCATAAATAGCATGGTACTAACGTACAAGTTAAAAAAATGATTTTTTACATCGAACAATTTCTTATATTATTGGGCAATGATAATACACTGCATTCCTGGTTTAGATGTGTGTATTGTTTTGCCCCTAATCTTAATACCATGCTCTTATGTTAGTGTTATAAGATTCTTCAACATGTAATTGTTAGGTATACTTTTATTTGGTGTTAAGATGAATTGCAACTGATACCAACAGAATATGTAAATACTTTTGTATGCATCATGTAAAACTCTAGTGGCATATGCATTTGAGTCTATATCTATTTGACATGCATTGGAGAAAAATATTATTGCATCAGGTCACGTATTTGTTGAAATAAGTGACTGAATTAGTGCTTATTCAGTAACTTGTCAAGCATAACATTTGGTTGTAGGATTAATTTGGTTACTTATTTTGTTGTATGAGGTTTTGTGCGGGATATTAAAGTTGAGGGGCTAAAATGACGAATAAAGTATCTTGGACAGAGCTGCTTTGGAGTCTTGTACCTGGGAGCTTCGGAAGAGGTGCATTGGAGCAGCTGTAGCAGTTGTACATTTCGCTTTGGAGTTTGTGTTGCAGATGGGAGACTCCGTGGTTTGTCGACCCGACTGTTACCAGACTTAATCTATCCTCTTGAAAACAACTTTTTCTTCTTAATTACCAATCAAGCATCCCACATTTATTCTTCATTTTAAGGTATGGTGTCATTTAAATAATCCTTGACATATAATTTGTTAGAGAATGGACACCTCTCAAATTTTGGTGCATAAAAGTGAGATTACCTCTTCCAAGGAAACCTTGAATATAAGTTCAAATCTCGTGATTTATAAGCTTGATGTAGCAATATATAAAAAAAAATGACATACAAAGATCTCCTCTCCTCTAGAACAATGAGATAACCAAAATGAAATAGCAAGTAAAAGGGAGAAATTGGAAAGTTATATTGTTATTACTATTACACCTATTTTGATTCCTAATATAGTAATATAGCACTAACAATAACAATAAGCATCCATATGATCTCATCCATATGATCTCATACATCAGTTTTAGGATTCCAATCCCAAAGATAGCTTTTTATATATTATAAAAAAATGTCCGGTTTGCTGGTTAGCAAGTGAAAGGGAGAAACCGGACAAAACTTACATGAGTAATACTGAAAAATAAAAAGACATACTTTGAATAAAATCGTAATAAAGTATACAAACTTAATTTTTTTTCTTGTGAGTTTCACTTCAGGGAAATAGAATAAGCCAACAAAATGGTAAAAATGTTAAAATAAATTTAGAAAAATTAAAACCATAAAAACTCAAAAAATCCATTTTCTATTTGACAATACCCCAATTCCATACTTTCCTCCCATCAGACACGACCAAAATCAACTAAATCGCACCACTCCTTACAACCATCATTGATCTCGTCGTCGGCTCTCTTGACCGTGGTTATTCTCCTCTTCGATTTTCATAGCTCGAAGCTTGCTCTTTGATTCCCACTACCCCACTCACAGCCCTCCGCTTTCCTTCTCCGGTTTGTCCATTCTCAAGTGCAGAAATTGCAACCAAATCATCTAAACACTTTGTCAATCTTTCAATCATTTTGACGAAAATTTATCGAGTTAAAATAGATTGGAGATTTTTCATTAGTGTGAACCATTTTGATGTTAGTTTCTTTGCTCGTTCTCTTTTTCTTCTATAGACATTTGACACTCCAATCATGTTCATTTGTACATGATTGTTACAAAAAGCTGTTTTTCATGCATGCTAAATGTTTGATGAAATATCTGAATAGTTTTTTTTAATTTAATTCCACATTAGCTTTATGGTTTGTTAACTTACTTCCATAATAGCTTTAGGCATGTAACCACACGTCGTGCGAGAATAATATTGTGTGGTAATGACAGATATATTCTTTTTGAAAATATAAAGTCATTATAATAATTACTAACTTTTAAAAATATTAAGCTTACTAAATAAATAAAAATTGAAATAAATATAAGAAGCATACGACAAAATTTTACATAATTTCTTGTTTGGGGGATGCGTGTATGGCCTTGTCCTTGGTTTCCAGCAGTGATTTTTAGAAGTATAGTAATCTTCATTGACTTATTTGTTTATCTACTAAAACATATGTAAACTTTCTTACAGTAAGGCGTACAAACGAATTCAGATTGACAGGATACATATAGGGAACTTGAGAAAAACAAAGAACACTGAAAGCACACTTACCATGAAAGAGAGGTCAATTCAAAGCAGTTCCTTCATTAAAAAATTTGAAACTTGTTGCATTGTCGGTCTTTCATGTGGATTGGAGTTTAAACATGCTCTTGAGAGACTCAGTAGCGACTTAACTTGTTTCTCAACTTGTGATGAGGGTGGCGGTATCCGACTATCTCCCACATTTGCTGCCACCAGATAATCCACAGACAATGTTGGTAAAGATGTTAGAAGTTCCCCCAGATGCGTTCCCATGACCACTTCAAGTGCAACAACTCCAAAGCTATACACATCGCATTTCTGAGTTGCCATCAACGTATAAGCAAGCTCTACCAAAACATACAAAAATATATATCAACCCCACATATATATATATATATATATATATATATATATATATATATATATATATATATATATATATATATATATATATATATATATCATAAAACTTAATAAGTTGTATAATAAGTTGTATAACTACAACCATATATATATATATATATATATATATATATATATATATATATATATATATATATATATATATATATATATATCATAAAACTTAATAAGTTGTATAATAAGTTGTATAACTACAACCAAAAGATTATGTTACCTGGTGCGATATAACCATATGTGCCTACAATTGCGGTCCAGGTGGATGAGTCTAGCTTTAAAAGCTTGGACGTGCCAAAATCAGAAATATGTGCCTCATAATCAGAATCAAGAAGGATGTTGGCTATAGAAATGTCTCTATGAAGTATAGGAGGTGAGCAGTCGTGATGCATATAAGCCAAACCATTAGCTACAGCCTTTACAATATTGACCCTTTTCAACCAATCCAATTCTTCTGCTAAGGCATCACTTCTTAATATGGATCCAAGGCTTCCTTTTTCAAGGTATTCGTAAATCAAAAATGAGTGGCGGACATGGGAGCAATATCCATAGAGTTTCACTATGTTTCGATGCCTTATATTCATTAATGCCCGTACCTCGTCAAGGAATCCATTATGATCAACATTCTGAGATGATGAGTGAAGTTTCTTGACAGCTACCACATTGTTAGGTTGTAGCTCGACTTTGTAAACAGTACCATGTCCTCCGGTCCCAATACAATATTCTTTGTCGAAACCATTTGTCTCCTTCAGGATATCATCGTAAGCTACTTTTCCATCAAAACTTGTAATTGAGAAATAATCACCACTTTCTTCGTCCAATGGTTTCCGTGGAGACTTTTTCTTTTGTTGTCGATAAGAAATGAGGCCATACATGAATAATGCAAGTAAAACTGCCCCAATAAGAGGGAGGATAATTGAAAGGATGAGCCTATGATGAAAGGAATTGTTTTTCTTCTTCATGGATTGACTTGCACAAAGTTTTAAACCTGCAACATTTCCACATAACCCTGGATTGCCTTGTATGGACGTATTCAAAAAGTTGGCGGAAGAGGGAACCGGACCTGTGAGCTCATTGTAAGAAAGGTCAATATCAATCCCATGAGGCAAACTTGTAAAAGCATCGGGAATAGAACCAGACAGCCTATTATGAGAAAGATCTAATTTTTGTAGACTTTGCAAACTTTGAACCTGAGATGGTATCTCTTCTGTGAGCAAATTATGAGATAAATCAAGTTCTGTAAGTTGAACTAATTTACCAATCTCGGATGGAATTTTCTCACTGAGGTTATTATTACTAAGATTCAAGTAGTGGATATGATCCCATTGCCCAATATCTTTTGGTATCGACCCATTCAATCTATTTGTGGATAGATCGAGTTCTTCAAGGCTTTCATAAAATCCTAGCTCCAATGGTATAATACCTGAAAGTTGGTTACCCGCCAAGGACAAATTCAACATACCTTTCATCTTCCCAAACTCCTTTGGGATCTCACCAGTTAAATGATTTGAAGAAAGATCAAGTCTTTGTAGTTGAATTGAATTTCCAAAATCTAGTGGTATGCGACCACTAATGTTGTTATAGGCCATGACTAAGCTTCGTAAATTCTTGCATTTACTCCAGTTTTGAGAAAGCTGGCCGTTCAAATTATTGTGACTGACATCAAGAAAATATAAGATTAGATATACACCAAAGCTATTCGATATGTCTCCACCGAATTTATTATCATCAAATCTCGCTCTTCTTAAGCGAGGACAATCTCTTAACCCTCTTGAAATAGGACCTGTGAGTTGATTACCAGATACTGATATATTTTGAAGCTTGCCCCCATGGCACAAATCTTGAGGCAAATGGCCAGACAATTTATTGTCATATAGGAGCAGAGATTGTAGGTTGCTCAGGTTTGCTAATGATGAAGGAATAGAACCATTAAGTTGATTGTTGCTTAAGTGAAGATGAGTGAGAGACTTCAAATTCCCAAGTTCAATAGGAATGGAACCACTAATTTGATTGGCGCTCAACTGAAGATCAGTGAGAGACTTCAAATTCCCAAGTTCAATAGGAATGAGACCAGAGAGTTGATTTTGATACAAATAAAGGGTATTCAAAGATGTCAAATAACCAAATGATGAAGGAATGGAACCACTAATTTGATTCTCATTTAATTGAAGATCAGTGAGAGACTTCAAATTTCCAAGTTCAATAGGAATGGGACCAATGAGTTGATTTTGGTACAAATAAAGGGTTTTCAAAGATATCAAATCACCCAATGATGAAGGAATGGAACCACTAATTTGATTGATGCTCAACTCAAGATGAGTGAGAGATTTCAAATTCCCAAGTTCAATAGGAATAGGTCCAGAGAGTTTATTTTTGCGCAAAAAAAGGTTATTCAAAGATGTCAAATCACCCAATGAGGGCGGAATGGAACCACTAATTTGATTGTCACTCAACTCAAGATCGATGAGAGACTTCAAATTCCCAAGTTCAATAGGAATAGGACCAAAGAGTTGATTTTGGTACAAGTAAAGGACTTCCAAAGATGTCAAATCACCCAATGATGAAGGAATGGGACCACTAATTTGATTGTTGCTCACCGCAAGATCAGTGAGAGACATCAGATTCCCAAGCTCAATAGGAATGGGACCGGAGAGTTGATTTTGGTGCAAGTCAAGGACTTCCAAAGACGTCAAATCACCCAATGATGAAGGAATTGAGCCAGATATATTGTTTGAGTTGAGGTACAAGATGGTTAGCTGGTACAGATTTCCTATTTCTGGTGGGATTACTCCAGAAAATTTATTCTCTGAAAAATCAAGATATACAAGTTTGGACAGGAGTCGAATTTCTGGCGGGATGGGGCCAAAGAAGTTGTTTACATAGAGATCAAAATGTGTAAGATTGTGTAGCAAAGAGAATGAAAATCCATGAAGCGTACCATTTAATCCAGATGTTGTGAGGTTCAACTTCTGGATGCTCCCATCAGCATTACAAATTATTCCGAACCAAGAATTGCACGTAAATGATGCACTGGAATTCATAGGGAGGGTATGCCATGAAGAGAGCTTGGAGTTGTTTGGGATTTGAAGGGTTGCTTTCCATTTAAGAAGAGCATTGCCTTCCTCCAAAGTAGCAGAATCAATATTTGGCATGAGGGAGAGTGTGATGATTAGTAGAGCTATAGAGAAAAGTAACAAGTTCGAAGAAGATATTATTTGCTTTGCCATGTTGCTTGTTGAAAAAAATGATGGTTTGCACGACATAATTTATAGTACTTGAGCAGCCATGTTCTCTTATTTTTTTTCACATAATCGAAAAGGAAATTTGGGCAATGCCATATTTTTCCACGAGTGTGTTTATATTGGAACCCAGTCTCGTATTTTATCACAAAGGAGTGTATTACACTTTGAATAGTATTCGTCAATATAATCCTTTTTCTTAGAACAATAAAATTTGTTTTAGCCCCAAATTTAGCAGAGCACTATGATTACAAAAAGGACAACAATATTATATGTTATTGTTGGATTTAACAGTGTAATAATATATTACTTTGAACTTCATTATTTGGACATTTATCTTTGTTTTATGATTAATGATAATAGAAGTTTCACTCAGAGTGTGTTTTATTCATAATTAATTCTGTAACTGATTACTATAATAATAAATGATCGTCACTGCTGTAAAAAAAAAAAGATGATTGTGACGTCAAAATTGTGTGAATGGGCAGAATGGACATAGAGGGAAGAATCCTTTAAAAAGAACCCAAAAAACGAATGAACATGGCGTATTTCTTGAACGTGTGTATGAGTAAAAGGAATATAAAAATATGAAGATTGGTATATAAAAACTGGTGTTTGTTATTGTTCCCTTCATTTGTTTAATATATTAATTCTTTTTACCCGCTGAAGCTTGCATTGACTCAAAAATGAAAATAATTAAATTAAAAGAAAATACAATTGTATTATTGTATGTTTCTCATATTTTCCACAACTGATTACTTTACATATCTTTAGAATTCTTCTGCACATCACACACGTCACATTTCCTGACCAATTTTTTCTCGTAGGGTCCACATATTAGTGACTAAATTGAAGACAGACTTTTTGACGGAATTAGAGACATATTCACGGGTCCACACGATAGTAAGGGGTCAATGAAGAAGACTTCATTAAACGTATGAACTGGGAAAAGCGGAAGATTCAGAAATTTGTTGTTAATAACTTTCTGGAGAGATTTTTGAAATAAACTATATTTTTTTTTAAAAAAAAGGGGCAAGTGAACAAATAATTAGAATACAATTGTTTCCTTTTAACTAAATGATCCACATAACATTAAGAATTCAAATTGATATAGCCAGACACAATTTTGTAGCCCATTATGGTGTAACTACGAGTCCACTAACATTTTACATTACTACCAACAACATCCAATAATTCATTACCCTAATAAAACCAACAGCCTTGCATAGCAGCCCAAAAGATTTGTGTTTTCATTTAAATTTTAAATATATATGACTTGGACCAATTCTTAGCCCAATAAACTTAGAAAATAGCAGTCCTCCTTAATATATGATCCAAGACTTGGTACATAAACAATCTGACAAATCCCTTTTTAATTCACAACTCAACTCGATAATACACAGAAATTACAGAATGGATATCATAACTTTTCCAATTTCCAAATCACATTGCAGCTACTTATTGGAGGTTATTACAGTTATGGCAGTTAGATGAAGCTTGTATCAGTTATAACACGTGTACATAGTTAGTTGTATTAGTTAGGCTTATGTTAGCTAGTTTGGTGTAGAATAGAAGCTGTATATATATTTCTTCTTTTCTGTATTGTAAAGTTCAGTTCAATAAAATGAGAATGAATTCTCTCTTCAACTCGTTTATCACTTCAATATGGTATCAGAGCATGTTCCGCCATTTTTTCAATTGACCTAGTCTCGTTTCAATTCTCATATCAATTGATATTGTTCATCAATTGATTTCTCTTCATTTCAATTTTTCATATCGATTGATATTGTTTATCAATTGATTCAGTGATTCTTCATCAATTGAGTTTACATTTTCTCGATTGACTCTGTTTTTAGTTCCTTTTCTTTCGATTTGCAATGTCTGGAGAAACACCTAATACAGCTAATTCGAACCAATCCTCTAATGATCCTTACTTCATTCATTATAATGATAATCCTGGATCTACTCTCGTTTCACAAATTCTTACAGGTGATAACTATACATCATGGAATCGATCCATGACAATTGCTCTCTCTGCTAAAAATAAATTTGAGTTTGTCGACAATACGCTACCTAAGCCAAATAATTCAGATCCAGAGAAGCTAAAATCGTGGATCAGAAACAATAACATTGTTATTTCATGGATCCTAAATGCCGTATCAAAAGAGATTTCAGCTTCAATCATCTATCTCGAAACTGCTGCAGACATGTGGAAAGAACTTCAAGAGCGTTTTCAACAAAGTAATGGACCAAGAGTTTTTCAAATCAAAAGGAATCTTATGAATCTCACTCAAGGTCAAGATACGATTAGCAATTATTACACAAAATTGAAGACAATTTGGGATGAATTGGCAAATTTTAATCACTGTGTATGTGGAAAATGTACTTGTAACGGTGCAAAAGATGCAGAACAGACTATGAGTTTTCTTATGGGCTTGAATGATAGTTATTCTCAGATTCGTGGTCAAATTCTCTTAATGGAGCCATTACCTCCTGTGAATCGCATCTTCTCTTTGGTGATTCAAGAGGAAAGACAACGAGACATTGGTAACACTTCTTCTAATGAATCTGCTTTAGCATTTAATATGCGTACAATCAATCAAAACAATAACATCAATAAGAATCGCAATTTTAACAATTACAACAAGAACAAGAACAACAAACGTGATTCTCCTTATTGCACTCATTGCACTCGAATTGGACATACTCAAGACAAATGCTACAGGCTACACGGTTTTCCTCCTGGTTATAAAACACAGAATCATCAATCTGACACTCGCGTTAATGCCACATGCTCCATGGATGAGATTTCTACAAATTCAAATGTTCAAACTACATCTTTTCAACCGTCGACTGATGTTGTGACTGGATTGACACAAGATCAATGCCAACAGCTGATTGCACTACTATCTGGCCAATTAGCATCCACAAATGCTTCAGTTAATGCTGTCAATTCTCTCTCGGTTCAATCTGGTAATCATTATATCTTAACTCTTAATTTTGGGAATTATAAGTCCAATGTATGGATCTTAGATTCAGGAGCAACTCGTCACGTGTGTAATAATAGAGACTTATTCACAAACATTAAAGACGTTTCAAATACAAGAATTAGATTGCCAAACAAGTCCTTGATTCCTGTACACAAAATTGGGGATATTCGAATCAACAAACATTTGATACTTAGAGAAGTATTGTTTGTTCCAAAGTTTGAATTAAATTTGATTTCAGTCACAATGCTAACAAACCATAATAAGGATCTTATGGCTGAATTGTACTATAATCATGCTATTATCCGACAGATCAAGACCAAGAATGTGATTGGCAGGGCTGATGTGCAAGCTGGCTTGTATCTTTTCAAAGAACAAACTTCATTGGTCGCGGTTAATGCAATCACCACTCAAAGGTGGCATGAAAGATTGGGACATCCATCTTTAGATAAAATCAAGTCTATTGATACTGTTTTAGCATTGAATAAGATTCATAATACAGATACTTGCTGTATATGTCCAATTGCTAAACAAAAGAGACTGTCATTTGTTTCTAACAATCATGTATCTGAATTTCCTTTTCAATTGGTTCACTGTGACATTTGGGGACCATATCATATTGCTTCTCATCAAGGTTTTCGTTACTTCATTACCATTGTGGATGATTGTACCAGGTTTACATGGATCTATTTGATAAAACATAAGTCTGAAGCTCAAATAGTCATTCCACAATTCTTCAAAATGATCTTAAATCAATTTGGTATTTCTATCAAAACCTTTCGATCTGATAATGCCAAAGAACTCCAATTTGTTGAATTTTTTAAAACACTTGGAGTATTACACCAGTTTTCATGCGTTGAAAGACCACAACAAAATTCTGTTGTGGAAAGGAAACACCAACACCTTCTAAATGTTGCAAGAGCCTTATTTTACCAAGCTCAAATTCCTTCTATATACTGGTCTGAATGCATTTCCACAGCTGCTTTCTTGATTAATCGCACTCCTTCCAAAGCTATTGACAATATTTCTCCTTACTTGAAGCTTTATAAGCAACAGCCCATATATGATCATTTAAGAACTTTTGGTTGCCTTGCATTTGCTTCTACCCTTCTTTCTCATCGACAAAAATTTGATCCAAGAGCAAAAGCCTGTGTCTTTATTGGTTATCAACAAGGCATGAAAGCTTATAAATTGCTTGATTTAGCAACAAATCAAATCTTTATGTCCCGTGATGTTGTTTTTCATGAAAACATTTTTCCATTTAAACAATCTTCTATTTCTAATCCCATTAATCCGTTTGTTTTACCTCAACCCATGCCTGCTATGCCTATTATTGATAATTCTAATCTTCATGTTCCCAATCTTCCTCCTGCTCCTAATCTTCCCGATCCTAACCTTCCTCATCCTCAAATTCAGATTCCACAACCTGTTTCAACTAGGCCAGTTAGACAGAAAGCCCCTCCTTCTTATCTTCGGGATTTCCATTGCAACTTAATTAATTGTGTAAAAGAGGAAACATCTACCATTCATCCTCTATCTGATGTTTTGTCTTACTCCCAGCTTTCTTCCCCACATCAGTCATATACGTATGCTATTTCTACCCAATTTGAACCTTCTTCTTTTAAAGAAGCCGTATTACATCCTGAATGGCAACAAGCAATGAATGATGAAATTCATGCTTTAGAATTAAATAATACTTGGACTGTTGTTCCTTTGCCATCTGATAGAAAGCCATTAGGCTCCAAATGGGTATTCAAGATCAAAAGGAAGGCAGATGGCTCGATCGAGAGATACAAAGCTCGTTTGGTAGCTAAGGGGTATAATCAACAAGAAGGGGTTGATTTTCTAGACACTTATTCACCGGTTGCTAAACTGGTTACAGTTAAACTCCTTCTAACCATTGCTGCACAAAAGTCTTGGCCTCTCTTTCAAATGGACGTAAATAATGCATTTCTTAATGGGGACCTTCTTGAAGAAGTTTATATGCAACTACCACAAGGTTATCATCCACCTTCTGTCTCTAATTCCAAAACCAAAATGGTTTGCAAACTGGAAAAATCGCTATATGGTTTACGGCAGGCTTCCCGGCAATGGTATGCAAAATTTTCTTCTTTCCTAATTTCTGAAGGTTTTAAACAATCTCAATCAGATTTTTCACTTTTCACAAAGGGTAGCAACGACAATTTTGTAGCTCTTCTAGTGTACGTTGATGATATCGTAATCACTGGATCATCTTTACATGCTATTAATGATCTTAAACACAGTCTGAGTACTGCTTTTCGTCTCAAAGATTTGGGAAAGCTTAAACATTTCCTTGGATTAGAAATCGCAAGATCACCAGCTGGGATAGTCATTTCTCAACGCCAATATGTGTTAGATCTTCTACAAGATGCTAAAATGCTAGCTTCGAAACCAGTTTCATATCCTATGGATCCTAAACACAAATCTTCTATTTTTGATGGTAAACCACTTGAAGATCCTTCTCAATACAGACGTTTAATTGGTCGTTTATTGTACCTCACTATTACCCGACCAGATATAGCTTATGCTGTCCATCGCTTAAGTCAATACATTTCAAATCCAAAAATACCTCATATGCAAGCAGCTCATCATCTGTTACGATTTCTAAAAAGCAATCCAGGACAAGGGCTATTTCTCTCATCAAAAGCTTCATTAACACTTAAAGCATTCAGCGATTCAGACTGGGCCGGTTGTGTAGACACAAGACGATCTGTCACAGGATTTTGCATATTTCTTGGTGATTCCCTTATTTCATGGAAATCAAAGAAACAAACAACTGTCTCGAGAAGCTCTACTGAAGCTGAATATCGTGCCCTTGGGTCTGTAACGAGTGAGATCATCTGGCTAAGACAATTGTTAAAAGATTTTGGAATATTTCTCAAACAACCAACACTTATCTTTTGTGACAATAAATCTGCTATGCAACTTGCAATCAATCCGATATTCCATGAAAGAACCAAACATATCGAGATCGACTGCCATTTTATACGAGATAAAGTTGTGGATCAAACAGTCAAAATAATGCCCATTCATACTTCCAATCAGTTAGCCGACATATTCACAAAACCCCTACCTTATTCTAAGATGGCTCCGCTTTTATCCAAGATGGCCCTTAAAAATATTTTTAAGGCTCCATCTTGAGGGGGGATATTGGAGGTTATTACAGTTATGGCAGTTAGATGAAGCTTGTATCAGTTATAACACGTGTACATAGTTAGTTGTATTAGTTAGGCTTATGTTAGCTAGTTTGGTGTAGAATAGAAGCTGTATATATATTTCTTCTTTTCTGTATTGTAAAGTTCAGTTCAATAAAATGAGAATGAATTCTCTCTTCAACTCGTTTATCACTTCAATACTACTGGTTATCTCAATTCATTACATATATGAATTTAACAGTTAACACACATTACGATCTCAAAGCAATACTCAATATCTATTTTGTAATAACAGTTCCATTTTTTATCCAATTTGCCCAAACATCATCAATTGTTGATAATTACTTAAATTTATAATGTCATTACGACTTTAGATCAGAATCAAACGTAACCTCTTAGTAGGTTACAATGAAATGGATCATTACCATTCAATTGTCATGTTTGGCTAGTCTATTGGAATGGAATGAATCATTCACCCAACTTGTTTGGTACGCAGAACTAGACGAAGGAATGGAATAAAATTCATACACAATGACAAAAGTACCCCTGGCACAAAATACATAAATATTTTAAATTTTCAAAATGTTATTTAATTAAAAATTATAATTAATGTACATTATGAAAAGAAACTATATTTAATGAAACAAAATAGAAAGCCAATTATTTATCTTGCTAAAACTATGAATAAACCAGAAATAACTTCTTAAAAATATGTCAATGTCATCGCAAGTTAAACAAATACGAACAATGGTTTTTTATTGTTACCCTTTACAGCAACTATCAATAGCATATGACAAAAACACAAAATGATTCCAATTTAAGAGTAATATTAAACTTTTACAGCAACTATCAATATTTAAGCTTTACATGACACATCAAATAACAATGTTGTATATTGCCCAAAAGTCTTAGACCCACCTTCTTCTATTCATACACTTGGGACAAAATAAGAATAAAAGACATTGCATTGAAGGGTCTTATAGTCTGAGCTTTAAGCAAACAACGAATATGATGCTACCTTAACAATAGCACTGTTTTTTTAACTAAAAAACGGTCAAATTGGGAATTTAATACACTAAGCAAACAATGAGTCTGATGAGACAGCAAGCGTACTTGAAAGCTTTAATCATAAAAAGCTATAGTCACAGAGAAACTTGAATGCCCAAATGTATATGAAAGCTATAATCACAAAAGAATCACGGCTATAATCACAGAAAATCTAAAAAATATATAATCACAGAGAAAGCTTTAATCACAAGAAGAGAAAAATCGTTTGACTCAGTTCTATACATTTGTGGATTCAAGTTTCAAAATACAACTACGTAATAGATTACAACTAGAAGCTTGGATGCAGATTCAAGCAGAAAAAACTCACGCATCAATAAACCCTTCAAATTCTCAGATTAAACTACTAACCTTGAGAAATCGATTGAGCCCTGCAACGGAATTGACAAAAGCTTCGATGCAGCTGATAAGCTTCGATGGAAGTGTATATGCTATCGATTAAAGACCTGCTCTATAGGATTCGATTTGGAGATTCGTAATTGCTTTGCCATTTGGAGCGAAATTGACAGCGGGTGTTGCTGAATCTGGCTTATTAGGGCAAAATCGGAAGTTGCTTCAAAGGAATGGGATTGCTTCTTAAATGAAGCTTTCCTTTCCTTAAACCAACCAAACGCATCCTTTTTCGTTCCCATTGCCTTCCTTACCTGCTTACTGCCTCCTGCCGTGCGTACAAAAGAGCACCTTCTTTCCTTTGTAAAAGAATACAATAGTTGACAATTTTCACCCTTCCTCTTTACACAATAAACATTATCTCCCTTGTTTCTTAAAAGAATTCAAATTAACACTACCAACCAAAAATAGCAAGGTACTAGCAAATTAAAAAAAAATGAGTTTTTACATGGAGTAATTTTTTATATTCTTGTCCAATAATAATACTCTATCAATCCCAAAATCAACCCATGAGGTCAACTCAAACACCTTGTATACATTTTGTGTTCAAACACATGAGTGTTACAACTTTAACCACCTTAAAAAAATATCATCATCGGAATCTTTATAATATGAAGCCACTCAATTCTCATGTCTCTTATCTTTACCTCCTTTAGGTTTTCCTTTCTCACCCCACTTTTCTTTTAATTCGCTACCTTACACATACCGACCTTTTTTCTCTCTCAAGATAAGTTTCCTCCTTTTCTATCTCTTTGCTCTTTCCATCTGAATTGTATATCCATGTCATTTCCCTCATTCCCTGCAAACATCGTGAGTTCAGCTAACGTGAAGGAAAGATAGGAAGCATCAGTTGTATATATAGTAAAGATGCAAGTATGTGATCAAGAGCTTTGTTACATTCTGTCATACATACACATTAGGATTTGTTTGTTCTTGATGTGCACTTTGCTTTTATTTGCTCATATATTGTAACCGTATTTTATCTAGCTTTTCTTTATTTACAGTTTCCCATAACATAGGTCTTAAAACTGAAGAACAAAAGAGAGAGGTCGATGAATTTCATAGATCGATAGTTGCAAAGAAAATATGGTAAACCAAATGAAGGATACTGATTATTTGCCATCGGAGCCTTGAAAGAAATAAAGTGTCGTGAGACATTAGAGATGGATTTTCAAAGATTTGGTTTTTGGGATCTGAATGGACCTTTTAAACCAAAGGAAATTGAAGAAATGGTAGATGATGATTATAGCGAGTCCATGTAAAATAATTGTATATGTTTGTATAATGATGTTTTGAGTACATTACCAAAATGATTGTGTTGAATGCATGTTTACATCCCATAAATATAGCATATCTATTTGTTTATGATTTTAATTATCTTTATCTTATTTAGGTGTATGCATAAATTTTTTTGAAGTTGTTTGAACGTGTTGTTCACAAGAAGCACAAATTACGTTTAAAGATCGATGAAAGAATGACAAAATTCCATGAGATTTTGAACATTGGAAATCAAAAAGTTTAGATTCTTTTGTGAATAAAGATGATGAAACAATTCCCGATAATGTAATTGTGAATAGAAAAGTTAATGAAGTTGATATAGATGGAGAAAGAAATGTTGAAACGTTTTAATAATACATACAAAACTGTAAAAATATTTTTTATTATGAGGTTATTTTTATCGTTATAGATTAATTTTATTTCATTCTTTCATATTTTTTACTTACCTAACAACATATATTAATGATTTATTTTATTACAATAGTGTAACCAAACAATATAATTAAAGATATGATAATGAACTATTCCGTTATTTAAATCATTCAATTACTTCCATTACCATTTTACCCTGTGATTTTATTGCAACTTCTTAATTCGACCATTTTACCCTTCTTACCGGTTTCTCCCTTCCTAAGGTGACACTTACTAGAACACTTTTAATTTTGTAAGAGTTTTTATGGTGTTACCCTATGCAATTTTTTCCGATTTTTGTTGATTTGTAATACCAAATCCGTGTCTTATAAAAATAGAAAGAGTGGTATGCATTTTTTTCTGGTTTTTGTTGATTTGTAATACCAAATCCGTGTCTTATAAAAAATAGAAAGAGTGGTAGACCTCATGGGCATAATACATGTACATTACCACTAAACCAAACGACATTTTTGTAACTAATGTTACTTTAAGTATAATTAATGTTATTTAAATTACGTTTTGGTAATTAATCCGGTGTAAATATCAAGGTTGTCAAGATTGGGATCCCATCTTGGATCGTTTTCTGCTTTTCAAAATCGTGATCGTAAGATCCTACCAAAAACAATGTAGTTATAAGTTTAAAACATGAAAACCACATCTTGATCCATCAGTTGACTATTCCAAAGTTCTAAAATGTTCAAAACATGCATCATAAGCTCACAACTAATAGATATTTCCAATCTAATCTAACATAACAAACAAGTCATCCATATCATTTCTATTTCCTAAATCTAAATCAAGAAAGTCTTCATCTTCACAACCAATATGCGTTTGAGTTTGACTAGAATTTGAACCATTAAAAAGGTTCATCCAATCTTCATTTGCATGATGATTAAAAGATTCTTCTTCAGATCCACTCATCATCAGAACTAACATCATCAAGATTCAATGTTTCATGTCCAGTTACATCGTGCTTTTTTCTTTTTTTTTATCATCTCTTCCAGTCAACTTCAAGTTGTACATTACATACACAATATCATTCATCCTCTGTTGATGTAGTCGATTTCTTCTCTTAGAATGTACCTAAACAACAAAATAATAGAATAAAGGAAAAATTAGATGATGGTATAATAAAACAATACTAGAACAATAATGTTGTTACTTGTAACATACCTTCTCAAAAGCACTCCAATTCCTCTCACATCCAGATGATGAACATGTCAAGCTCAAAATTCTCATAGAAAAATTTCTCAACTCTGGTGTCTCGGCTCCATATGAATCCCACCAATCAACGGGAGATTTGTCTTTCCTTGTATTCTTGGCTACGTTAATACCAAAGAGCCCTCTTGCATTAGTGAATTGATCATATTGCAAGTCCATCGTTTTTGCTAAGTTCTCATCAGGACACATTCTTTCAAGACACAAGTATAATCCAGTCTTGATCCAAGCTGAATTCTCAAAATCAGGGCTATATTGCATTGTTGGATTCAAGAAATATCCCGCTACATGGAGTGCCCTATTTAGTTGACTATACCATCTTTGATCAATGATTTCCAAAATAGGTTTGTACCTAAAAAGATTTGCAAACAAATATAAACAAATAAGTGAATAACTAAACAAATAAGTAAATAACTAAACAAATACATAAATACCTTGATTCATTATCTTTAAAGTTTTCTTTAATCTCTTTCTTTGCTAAGACCATATCTTGGTAAATGAAACCCATAGCCTGTTTAGAATCTACATCAACCCTTCTAAGAACCTTCATAAGGGGATGTGCAGCCCTAAGACATGCCGCAACTAATGGCCAAAATCCCAAACTATCTATGATTATAGCCTTATATTTTTTCCCGGTTCAGATTTTGCATAACTTGAAGTTAACCACTGTTCTGAGGAAAACATTGTGATTAATGCACTTTGCAGTTCATGCAGCCGACCAAGTGTAAGATAAGAAGTAGCAAATCTTGTTGCTCCAGGCCTAACGAGTTCTTTCCCTTTAGTGAACTCTTTCAACATGTAAATCAATCGTGACCTATCAATAAAGTATATCAAATTATCAATTATGAATACTTGTATTTAAAACATATAAAAATGAATAAAAATGAATTGTTACCTGTTGTAGATAAAGCTTTTAATCTTTCTTCCTTTCGCTTTGGTAGCCTTATGTTCTTCAATATGTTTTTCAAAATCCTCTAATAAAGGTCAATGCAATGAACTGCGCACGGTGTCTAAAATAGTTTCTTCCTTTTTGCATTAATAATTCCTCGGCAGCCTTATAATTAGTAGCATTATCGGTCACTACTTGAACAACATTTTCTTCTCTTATCTTTTGAATAAATTCATCTAGCATTTCAAATACAAGTTCCTTTGTCTTGATAATGTCAGACTTGTCCACTGATGCTAAAAAAATAGTTCCTTTTGGACTATTCACAAGAAAATTGCAAATTGAGCGATTTTTTCTATCACTCCACCCATCACTCATTAATGTGCAACCGGTTTTTTTCCATTCCTTTTTATAGTCTTCAAGTAAAGCCTTGGTGTAATCAACTTCTTTTTTCAACAACGAAACTCGTATTTCATGGTAAGAAGGTGGATTAAGCCCTCTACCAAATTCGCCAACCATTTGGATCATTTTATGAAACTCTGGATTGTTTACACAATTAAAAGGTACTGCACTTGTGTAAAAGAATCTCGCAATTTGTTGGCAAACTCTTTCTCGGTCTTCTTTCTTGAAAATCGAATTCATTGTGTTTTGAACCTTCCCCTTCTTTGTAACAAAATTCTGCATATTTCCTCTACTATTTTTTTATATATCTCTCTCTTAATCTTCATCCATTGGGAAGACACCTCTTTTTTTCTTTGTCACTATGCTATTTTCTGCTAACAAAGTGGCAAATTGAACTCTAACATTTTCGGGGACCAGTTGACAAGGTGCGACATTGTTACTAGTTTGTGCTAAGTGATGTTTTAATATGTAGATCCCACCACTAAATACTAATTTACAATGTTTACACATCACCCTCCTCTCACCCATTTTTGTACCATGCTCCCATGCGACATCCGTTCTAGCCCCGGAAGCATTTTTTTTCTCATGTGTTTACTACTCGTAGATGATGGTCCAGAACCACTATTCATCCTATTAAGAACAACATCAGAAATATCATGAATAATTCTGATTAACTGATTACACTCCTACAACTTAGAACATAATCACATATACTTAAAAGCATTTGATCATAACATAATCTCAAGGCTGTTAGTTACTTAGGTCTGTTGGAACTTAGAAGTTAGAACTTAGAACCAGAAGAAAGCTTAGAAGTTAGAACATAATCACGTAAAGAGAGCTTAGAAGTTAGAACTTAGAACCAGAAGTTTAGACTCTAAAAGATGATGATATTCCAAGTTTTCACATACCTGTAATCGCAAGGTTGTTAGTTACTTAGGTCCGTTGGAGGGTGTTGAGGCTTGAGGGCTTACGCAATTTACTGATGCGCAATCATTGTTGATCTCTCGTGACCGCCAATTGAGAGTTGAGACATCGAAGAATAGAAGCTTGAGTGTAATCAGAGACGAAGGGGGGAGAAAACGAGTCTAGGGCACATCAACGAATTTTAAAACCTCTGGCCTGCTTTTCCTTTTTACTTTGCGATTGGATCTTTTCGTTTCCCATAACTTTCCGATTTTGCCCTTTTAGGGTCAATGAAAATAAATAGTCGACATGTAGGATCGGCTCGCTATCGTCTTTACGATCCCAACACCGATTTTACGATTCTAGTACGATTCTATCAAAAAACGAGTTTATTAAGATCGGGATCGAAATACAAACGTAGGATCGTAAGATCGCACGATCCTACGATCAGGATCGTATTTTTGATAACCTTGGTATATACAATTAATGCTACTTAGGATAATGAGTATGTCTTACACTAAAAGAGTCTCTATACTTATGTCTATTTTTCTTAACACTTGTATATAGGAAATGAAATTCAATCTTTTATTGCAAATGTATAAGCTTGATATACTAATATATAAAAACAATGACATACAAAGATCTCCTCTCCTCTAGAACAATGTGATAACCAAAATGAAATAGCAAGTAAAAGGGAGAAATTGAAAAGTTATATTGTTATTACTATTACACCTATTTTGATTCCTAGTATAGCACTAACAATAAGAATAAGCATCCATATGATCTCATACACCATTTTTAGGATTCCAATCCCAAAAAAATGTCTGGTTTGCTGGTTAGCAAGTGAAACGGAGAATCGGACAGAATTTACATGCGTAATACTGAAAAATAAAAAGACATACTTTGAATAAAATCGTAATAAAGTATACAATCTTAATGTTTTTTTCTTTTGAGTTTCAATTCAGGGAAATAGAATAAGCCAAAAAAATGGTAAAAACTTTAAATTAATTTAGAAAAATTAAAACCTTAAAAACTCAAAAAATCCATTTTCTGTTTGACAATACCCCAATTCCATACTTTCCTCCCATCAGACACGACCAAAATCAACTAAATCACACCACTCCTTACAACCATCACTAATCTCGTCATCGGCTCTCTTCACTGTAATTATTCTCCTCTTCGATTTTCATAGCTCGAAGCTTGCTACTTGATTCCCACTACCCCACTCACAGCCCTCCGCTTTCCTTCTGTCATTTGTCCATTCCCAAATGCAGAAATTGCAACCAAATCATCTGAACACTTTGTCAATCTTTCAATCATTTTGATGAAATTTTATCGACTTAAAATAGATTGCGGATTTTTCATTAGTGTGAACCATTTTGATGTTGGTTTCTTTGCTCGTTTTTTTTTTTTTTTTTCTATCGACATTTGACACTCCAATCATGTTCATTTGCACACGATTGTTACAAAAAGTTGTTTTTCATGCAAGCTAAATGTTTGATGAAATATGTGAATGATTTTTTTTAATTTAATTCCACATTAGCTTTATGGTTTGTTAACTTACTTCCACAGTAGCTTTAGGCATGTAACCACACGTCGTGCGAGAGTAAAATTGTGTGGTAATGACGGATATATTCTTTTTGAAAATATGAATTCATTATAATAATTATTAAATTTTAAAAATGTTAAGCTTACTAAATAAATAAAAAATTGAAATAAAAATAAGAAGGATACGAACAAAATTTTACATAATTTCTTGTTCTGGGGATGCGTGTATGGCCTTGTCCTTGGTTTCCGGAACTGATTTTTTAGAAGTATAGCAATCTTCATTGACTTATTTGTTTATCTACTAAAACATATATGAACTTTCTTACAGCAAGGCATACAAACGAATACAAATTGACACGATGCATGTAGGGAACTTGAGAAAAACAAAGAACACTGAAAGTAAACTATAGTATACCACAAAAGAGAGATCAATTCAAAGCAGATCCTTCATTAAAAGATTTGACACTTGTTGCATTGTCGGTCTTTCATGTGGATTGGAGTTTAAACATGCTCTTGAGAGACTCAGTACCGACTTAACTTGTTTCTCAACTTGTGATGAGGGTGGCGGTATCCGACTATCTCCCACATTTGCTGCCACCAGATAATCCACAGACAATGTTGGTAAAGATGTTAGAAGTTCTCCTGGGTGCGTTCCCATGACCACTTCAAGTGCAATAACTCCAAAGCTATACACATCACATTTCTCAGTTGCCACCATCGAATAAGCAAGCTCTACCAAAACATACAAAAAAGATATATCAACCCCACAAAATTTTAACATATATATATATATATATATATATATATATATATATATATATATATATATATATATATATATATATATATATTTATATATATATATATATATATATATATATATATATATATATATATATATATATATATATATATGTATATATATATATATATATATATATATATATATATATATATATATATATATATAACTACATATCATGAAACTTAATAAGTTGTATAACTACAACCAAAAGATTACGATACCTGGTGCGATATAACCATAGGTGCCTACAATTGCGGTCCAGGTGGATGAGTCTAGCTTTAAAAGCTTAGACGTGCCAAAATCAGAAATATGTGCCTCATAATGAGAATCAAGAAGGATGTTGGTTATAGAAATATCCCTATGAAGTATAGGAGGTGAGCAGTCGTGATGCATATAAGCCAAACCATTAGCTACAGCCTTTACAATATTGACCCTTTTCAACCAATCCAATTCTTGTGCTAAGGCATCACTTCTTAATATTGATCCAAGGCTTCCTTTTTCAAGGAATTCGTAAATCAAAAATGAGTGGCGAACATGGGAGCAATATCCATAGAGTTTGACTATGTTTCGATGCCTTATATTCGTTAATGCTCGTACCTCGTCAAGGAATCCATTATGATCAACATTCTCGGATGATGAGTGAAGTTTCTTGACAGCTACCACATTGTTAGGTTGTAGCTCGGCTTTGTAAACAGTACCATGTCCTCCGGTCCCAATACAGTATTCTTTGTCGAAACCATTTGTCGCGTTCAGGATATCATCGTAAGCTACTTTTCCATCAAAACTTGTAATTGAGAAATAATCACCACTTTCTTCGTCCAATGGTTTCTGTGGAGACTTTTTCTTTTGTTGTCGATAAGCATTGAAGCCATACATGAATAATGCAAGTAAAACCGCCCCGATAAGAGGGAGCATAATTGCAAGGGCGAGCCTACGATTAAAGGAACTATTTTTCTTCTTCACGTATTGACTTGCACAAAGTTGTACTCCTGTAACATTTCCACACAAACCAGGATTGCCTTGTATGGAAGCATTCAAAAAGTTGACGGAAGAGGGAATCGGACCTGTGAGCTCATTGTAAGAAAGGCCAATATCAATCCCGCGAGGCAAACTTGTAAAAGCATTAGGAATAGAACCGGATAGCCTATTATGAGAAAGATCCAAGTTTTGTACACTTTGCAAACTTTGAACCTCAGATGGTATCTCTTCCGTGAGCAAATTATGAGATAAATCAAGTTCCGTAAGTTGAACTAATTTACCAATCTCAGATGGAATTTTCTCACTGAGGTTGTTATTACTAAGATTCAAGTAGTGGATATGAGCCCATTGACCAATATCTTTTGGTATCGACCCATTCAATCTATTTGTGGATAGATCGAGTACTTCAAGGCTTTCATAAAATCCAAGCTCCGGAGGTATAATAACTGAAAGTTGGTTATCCGCTAAGGACAAATTCAACATACTTTTCATCTTCCCAAACTCCTTTGGGATCTCACCAGATAAATGATTTGAGGAAAGATCAAGCCTTTGTAGTTGAGTTGAATTTCCTAGATCTAGTGGTATGCGACCACTTATGTTGTTAAAGGACATTACTAAACTTCTCAAATTCTTGCATTTACTCCAGTTTTGAGAAACCTGACCCTGAAAATTATTGTGACTGACATCAACGAAATCTAAGATTGGATAGACCCCAAAACTATTTGATATGTCTCCACTGAATTGATTACGATCAAATCTCGCTCTTATTAATTGATGACACATTCTTAAGCCTCTTGAAATGTGACCGGTGAGTTGATTACCAGATACAGATATATTTTCAAGCTTGCCCCCATGGCACAAATCTTCAGGCAAATGGCCAGACAATTGATTTTCAGCTAGTTGTAGCGTAAACAAGTCTAAATTCACCAATTCTTGTGGAATCAAACCAGATAATTTATTATTATGGAGGACCAGTTGTTGTAGGTTGCTCAGGTTTGCTAATGATGAAGGAATAGAACCATTAAGTTGATTTTCGCTCAAATCAAGATCAATGAGAGACTTCAAATTTCCAAGTTCAATAGGAATGGGACCAAAGAGTTGATTTTGGGACAAATAAAGGAATTTCAAAGATGTCAAATCACCCAATGATGAAGGAATGAGACCACTAATTTGATTGTTGCTCATCTCAAGATCAGTGAGAGACTTCAAATTCCCAAGTTCAATAAGAATGGGACCAGAGAGTTGATTGTTGTACAAATAAAGGAATTCCAAAGATGTTAAATCACCCAATGATGAAGGAATGGAACCAGTAAGTTGGTTCTCGCTCAACCAAAGATCAGTGAGAGACTTCAAATTACCAAGTTCATTAGGAATAGGGCCAGAGAGCTGATTTTTGTACAAATAAAGGAGTTTCAAAGATGCCAAATCACCCAATGAAGAAGGAATGGGACCACTAATTTGATTGTTGCTCACCGAAAGTTCAGTGAGAGATTTCAAATTCCCAAGTTCAATAGGAATGGAACCAGAGAGTTGATTTTGGTGCAAGTCTAGGACTTCCAAAGATGTCAAATCACCCAATGATGAAGGAATTGAGCCATATATATTGTTTGAGATGAGGTACAAGATGGTTAGCTGGTGTAGGTTTCCTATTTCTGGCGGGATTACTCCAGAAAATCTATTCTCTGAAAAATCAAGATAGACAAGTTTGGACAAGTGTCGGATTTCTGGTGGGATAGGGCCAAAGAAGTTGTTTACATTGAGATCAAAATGTGTAAGATTGTGTAGCAAATAGAATGAAAATTGGTGAAGCGTACCGTTTAATGCGGATGTTGTGAGATTCAATTTCTGAATGCTTCCATCAGCACTACAAATTACTCCAAACCAAGAATTGCAAGGAATTGATGCGTTGGAATTCATAGGGAGGGGAAGCCATGAAGAGAGCTTGGAGTTGTTTGGGATTTGAAGGCTTGCTTTCCATTTAAGAAGAGCATTGCCTTCCTCCAAAGAAGCTGAAGCAATATTTGGTATGGGGGAGAGTGTGATGATTAGTAGAGCTACAGAGAAAAATAACAAGTTCGAAGAAGATATCATTTGCTTTGTCATGTTGCTTGATGAAAAAAATGATGGTTTGTGTGACATAATTTATAGTATTTGAGCTGCCTTGTTCTCTTTGTTTTATTTTTTCTTATTTTCACATACTTGAAAAGGAAATTTGGGCAATGCCATATTTTTCCACAAGGAGTGTTTTTACATTGGAACCCAGTCTCATATTTTACCACAAAGGAATATATTACACTTTGAATAGTATATGTCGATATAATCATTTTTCTTAGAACAATGAAATTTGTTGTAGCCCCAAATTTAGCATATCACGAGGATTACAAAAACACAACGATATTATATGTTATTGTTGGATTTAATAGCGTAATAATATATTACTTTTAACTTCATTATTTAGACATTTATTTTTGTTTTATGATTAATGCTAATAGAAGTTTCACTCAGAGTGTGTTTTATTCATAATTAATTCAGTAACTGATTACTATATTATAGATGATTGTCACTGCTGTAAAAAAAAGATGACTGTGACGTCAAAATTGTGTGAATGGGTCAATGGAGATAGAGGGAAGAATCCTTAAAAAGAATCAAAAAAATGAATGAACATTGCATATTCCTTGAACGTGTGTATGAAGGAAAGGAATATAAATATGAAGATTGGTATATAAAAACTGATGGTTGTTATTGTTTCCTTCATTTATTTATTATATTAATTCCTTTTACCTGCTGTAGCTTGCATTGACTTAAAAATGAAATTAATGAAATTAAGAGAAAATACAACTGTGTATTATTATCTGTTTCTCATATTTTCCGCAACTGATTACTTTACACGTCTTTAGAATTTTTCTGCACATAACATTTCCTGATCAATTCTTTCTCTTAGGGTCTACACGATATTAAGGGGTCAATGGAGATGACTTCATTGAACGTATGAACTGGGAAAAGCAGAAGATTCAGAAATTCCTTGTTAATAACATTCTGGAGAGAATTTTTGAAATAAACTAACAATTTACAAAAAGTGGCACATGAACAACACCAACTTATCATATTTTCAACTTTTATTACAAAATAGCCATCTATCTCCAAAACAAAAAAAAAAAAAAAAAAAAAAAAAAAAACGTGAATCCCTTTTTTCATAAAATGGCTTTTTCAGCGCATATTTTCCAAAAATGATGTCATTTATAAATAATGATGTCATTTTAAAAGCTGGAAAATTTATTATAAGATTTCTCTGAGCACAAATCTTCTAGAGAGAGAAATGGAAACAACTTCTAGTGACATCAATTATTAGGATGAGGTTATCTCAATTGAACTAACCTCATGCCAATTGAGCCCTCAACACAACTAATCCCATATACACCTGTACATCAAAACAATAATCATAAATTAATAACCATAACTAATTTTGAAAATTGAGACCCACCTATTTGTTAATTCCCTTTAAACATTATTACTTACTCTCAATTTTACAATACCATAACCTTCACATTTTAAGCATAATAAATTAATAACATTACCCGTTGATCCCCAAAGCCCAATCCAATTTAATATTTAGATTAAGAGAATAATCTAAATAACTAGAATACAATTGTTTCCTTTTAAATAAATGATCCACATAACAATAACAATCCAATTTAATATAGCCAGACACAATTTCTAACCCGTTATGGTGTAACTACGAGTCCACTATCATTTTACATTAGTCCTATGTACCAAGTCACAACAACATCCAGCAATTAGAGGTGCACATCGTGACCGGTTTTTTTAAAAACCAAAATCCATACCCGAACCGGTTTTTCCCATAACCGGTTATATAAAAACCGTTCCAGTTAAAACCGAACCGCCGGTTAGGATCCGGTTAGAGGTGCACAGCGCGAACCGGTTTTTTTCACCGGTTTTTTAACCGGGTTTTGTTAACCGGTTTTTTAACCGAAAAAAAACCGGTTTTTTTCCGGTTTTTTTTTTTGTAGCCGTTAAAAAACGGGATTTTTTGGTTTTTTGGATTCTTGTGCTCGGTTTATAGCCGTTAGGAGCCGTTAAAATGTCCAAAATACCCATTTTACCCCTCATTTGTTAGTATAAATAGATGTTGGTTCATTTGGTTTCAACACCCCGCAAAAAACGCTCACAAATCTCGACGTTTTTCGCATTCCCGACCTATTTTCTAACAAATTCAAGATGGCTTCGTCATGTTCCGCTACCGGTTCCGCTTCCGTTGGTACTTCGGGAATAACACGAAACTATACCAACGATGATGTAGCGGAAATCAAAACCACAACGCGATCCGCCGATGTTTGGTCGAATTTCGATTATTGTGTTATGAGAGATGGTGCGAAAAAAGCTCGGTGCAAGAAATGTGGGAGATTTTATTCGTCAACGAGCAACTCAACGTTGAGGGCACATATAAGTAGCGGTTGCAAAGCGCTCCAACAAACTAGTACCGATCCGTCGCAAACTACAATTGGATCGGACGGCGCTTTATTTGTGTACAACAACGATGCCATAAGAGAAGCCTTTGCCAAGTTTGTCATCCAAGAAGCACTTCCATTCGACCACTTCGACAACCCGCGGCTTACGGAAATCATCAAAACGAAACTTCAACCTCGATACTCCGCTGTAAGTCGTACTACTCTTCGACGTGATGCTATTGCACTTTGGGCCAAAGCGAAATCCGAAATAATTGTAGGATTTGCAAACTACAAAAATTCGATTTCGCTAACTTGTGACGTTTGGACCGCCCCCCACGGAAATGCAAATTCCTATTTAGCCGTTACCGCTCATTGGTTTCATCCCGATAGTTGGCTAATGATGAAACGGACAATAGATTTTAAATTATTTGGTTATCCACATACCGGTGCAAACTTATTAAAAATATTATTGGACGTTATGGCGGAATATAAAATAGACGATAAAGTCTTTTCTATGTCCCTCGATAACGCGTCAAACAACACAAACGCCATCAATCGAATGAAATTAAGACTAAAACCAATTTTAGATGGCGACTTTTTTCATACCCGATGTATTGCACATATTATAAATATAAGTGTGCAAGCCGGGCTTCAAGTTTGTGATGATTTACGTACGAAATTTAAAAATCTTTTAACCACAATTTATGGCACAAGTAACCAACGACAAGCAAATTACCGGTTTTTTTGTGCACAATGTAACGAACCATGTTTAGGCCCTAACTTTGACACACCCACAAGATGGAACTCAACTTGTTTTATGTTTGAAAGCATTTTACGTCAAAAACTCACACTTAATGCGTTTAACGAAATACTTGTTGAAAAACGTCGATCGGTTTCAATCCCCGAATCGGATTGGAATTTGCTTCAAGAACTAACACATTTTCTACAAATTTTCAAGGAGGCAACAACTTTGTTGTCGGGCGTTTACTATCCCACGAGTCCGTTGGTTTTAAATCAAATTTTTCTTATGACGGAAAAAATGGCAAATTTCGAGTATTCTTCGATCACATTGTTTCAAAATATGGTTATTGCTATGAAAAGCAAATTTTTAAAATATTTTTGGGAATTGCCTTTAGTCTTCACATGTGCCGCCGCCCTAAACCCGACTATAAATGTGGGTGGTGTAAACGTTTTAATGGGGCAAATTTATGAAAACTTGGGATTAAGTGAACTCGAACCAAATTTCGTTCAAAATCAAGTTTTTAAATTCAATGACTCTTTCAAAAAATTATTTGAAATGTACGCTACCAAATATGGTCAACCAACTAATGTAATAGTTGATCATATTCGTAGAGGTATGGCCGGTTCATCTTCATCGGGAAGAAACGTTAACATAAATCTTTATAACACTTTGATGGAGGATGCCACAAAACGCCAACGTACTTCCGCCCCAAGTAGCGAATTGGGCAATTATATGGCCACAAACTTTTTAGCCCACTTTACCGTCGAAGAATTTCAAAACTTTGACATTTTGGCTTGGTGGAAAGAAAAGGAAGTGCAATTCCCGATTCTAGCCGCCATGGCCCGCGATTTACTAACTGTCCAAGCTTCCACGGTAGCTTCGGAATCCGTTTTTTCTTTTAGTGGCAGGGTCATCACGGAAAGAAGGTCCAAACTCACGGCCGAATCGATGGAAGTATGCGTTTGCTTGAAGGACTACTTGGATGGCGTCGAAAGGATACAAAATTGCGTTTCGCTCGAAGGGCCGCTTTTACCACCGGTGGAAGAGTATATCCACGAAGAAGAAGTTGCAATGGGGATATCACCTCCAACGACCGAAGTTGATGAGGGTGAGATTGAAGAATTTTCGGAATAAAAGCTTGAAGATTTGAAGACGACAAAGTTGAAGACTATAATTCCTACTATTATTATTATTGACGTTTATGTAATTTGAATTTTAAAACTTTGGTATTTCTAGATGAAGACTATCATTCCTAGTTTATGTAATGTGTTGTAGATTGACCTAGGTTTTTCGATGTTGAACCTCGGTTATTCGAAAACTATCATTCCTAGTTTTTTATAATACGTATTTGGTCGTTCACGTTTGTTTTTTTCATTTCAATTTCAATCAATGTTATTCAAGTTCAAAAATTGTTGTTTCTTATTGTATATCATAACCAAAGACAATATAAATTTTTATGTATTTTTATAGTATTTTTTAGTATTTTTTTTGTATTTTTAAATATTTAATTCATTAAAATCGGTTTTTTTACCGGTTTAACCGGAACCGGTTATATAAAAACCGGTTTTAACCGGAACCGGTTATACCGGTTATACATTCCAAACCCAAAAAACCGGTCTAAACCGGTCCGGTTTTACCCGAAACCGGTCAAGCCAAAACCGGTTATATCAAAAACCGGTTCTCATTTTAAACGAAACCGGTTTTAACCGGTAAATGTGCACCTCTACCAGCAATTCATTAACCTAATAAAACATGCAGCCTACCATAGCAGCCCAAAAGATTTGTGTTTTCATTTAATTTTTAAATATATATGACTTGGACAAATTTTAGCCCACTAAACTTACAGGCATTTAGAAAATAGCTGCCCTAAATCGTTCAATATGATCCAAGACTTCGGACATAAACTATAAGACAACTACGCGTTATTCTCCAAATAAAAATAAATTTAATAATATCAAAATCGGCCTGAATCAGCCACCTTCAGTAGTGAGGGAAATCTACGATTTCTCCTATATCACCTTGAAGAATAAACGAATCAGTTTTCCTTAGATTTAGGGTCTGTTTGGTACGAAGGAATGAAATGACAAAGTAATGGAATGGAGGAGGTAATGAAATCGATCATTATCATTTCATTGTCATGTTTGGTTAGTCTATTGGAATGGAATGAATCATTCATGTAAATTGTTTGGTAGGCAGGGATACACGAAGGAATGAAATAAAATTAATGCACAATGACGAAAATACATTCGACACAAAATACATAAAATTTATAAATTTTCACAATGTTATTCAATTAAAAATTAGAATAAATTACAGTTTTCGTCCCTGTGGTTTACCCCTTTTTTCACTTTTGGTCCAAGATTTTTATTTTCACACTGATGGTCCTGTGGTTAAAAACACCAAACTACCCCTTTTAATTTCTTTTTCTTTTTTCTTTTAATCTATTATTTATTTTATTAATTTAAAAAAGAAAAAAAATACACCCCACCCACAAGCTTATGTTGTTTATCACCGACGATATCATTTTCCGGCAGAAGGCGGAGATCGAAAATGCATTCATCGAAGGTGTTGCTCTTCATCTTCTTTTCACTGCTTCAAATATGGGCGTTGAGTAGCGATTGTTGCAGGGTAAGAGCAATAAGGATACTATCATCATCATCATCATCATCGAGCCAAGATTCAGAAGAGATTAAAAGATTAGAGCTTTACAAGTTCTTTAATGGCAGACTCCTTCAAATCATCAACACTAGTACTGATTTAGAGGGCAAAAGAAAACAAAAGAAAAGTACCCAGTTGCCCAGATGCTCTGGGTATTTTAGTCCTTTTACATAGAGCAAGACCAATAATGCAAGATTTTTGTAACCAAAAAACATGCACCAAAACTGAAAAAAAGAGTAAACCACACGGACCAAAACCGTAATTTACTCTAAAAATTATAACTAATGTACATTATGAAAAGAAACTATATTTAACAAAGTAAAATAGAAAATCAAATCTTTATGTCGCTAAAAATTATGAATAAACTGGAACTAACTTCATAAAAATATGTCAATGTGATCGCAAGTTAAACAAATAGGAACAACGGTTTTTTATTGTTACTCTTTACAGCAACTATTAATAGCATATGATATGACAAAGAACACAAAATGATTCCAATTTGAGAGTAATATCTAACCTTTACATGACACACCAAATAACAATGCTGTATATTGCTCAAAAGTCTCAGACCCACCTTCTTCTATTCATACACGTACTTGGAACAAAATGGGAATAAAAAACATTGCATTGAAGGGTCCTTATAGTCTGAGCTTTAATCAAACAATGGGCATGATGCTACCTCAACAAAACCACTGTTTTTTTAACTCAAAAATGATCAAATTGGGAATTTAATAGGCTAAGGAAACAATGAGCATGATGAGACAGTAGGCGCACATGAAAGCTTTGTTAGTTCTATATGCCCAAGGATGATCATAAAATGATATTACTAATAATACATGATCCTATAGGGTCACACCAACAACAAGTTTGACACCAATTGATCATTTAGAACGTTAAATTTGATTTAACATCAAATGATACTAAACTTGCAATTTAATCTTGTAGGTTATTATTATTTGAGGTAAATAATAATAACTACAAAATTAAAGGTTGATTAGTAATTCATATGTGATGAATTAATTAAGTAACAATTAAATTGTTTAAATTGTTAAACGATTTAATTGATTTATAAGTAAGCCTTTTATTTAATTTAATTAGTAAATTAAATAAAATATATATATTGTTATATATATATATATATATATATATATATATATATATATATATATATGTATATATATAATTATACAATTAAGATTGTATATTTAGATGGTTTATTTATATATTTGATTATGGGTTAAATGTTATTCCATTAAAGAAATGAGAAGATGTATTATTTATAAACTTATAATTATCTAAGTTTTATAAATAATAACAACCCACTAGCACTTCATTAGTCATCATATAACTAGCCATATTGGAAGGAAAAGAATGCATTAAGAACTTAAAAGAAAAAGGAAGATGCCTTGTGTCTTCTAGCTTTTGATTATAGAAATCAAATGGATCTTTCTTTTAAGCTAGTTGCATGTGCTTTTCTTTTGCCTTTGGTGGGATATAATGTGGACGATTTTGAGGGCATGTGTACATCATTCTTGCTTCAAGAAATCAGCCAAAAACTCTCCTAAAGTTCTTAGAAAGAATTGGTCTTTGGTTTCATAAGAAAAGGAGTCATATCTTGCAAGTTGTGGAACTAGCATTCAAGGGTGTTCAAGCTTGTGGTGGATCAACTATAGAGGGATTCTAATTTGATTCCTAGCTATCAAAATCATCCAAACCAAACCCAAGAACAAAGGTTATGATCTTGAACTTAAACTATGTTTGTTCTTCATCTTATCTCTACATGCATGTAGCATGATCCTCTTGAAAATGGAATTTGTGTTCATGATTTTATGCTTCCGTTGCAAACTCTTGTTTTTGAAACTAACTACATGAACCATGATTTCCAACAATTGGTATCAGAGTCATGGCTATATTGCATGTTTAGATAATAAGTTTATTTGGATAAACTTGGTTTTTGGAAGCCATGAATGTTCATCTTCTTGAATGAAAGTTTCATGCATGGCTTCTTTGGCAACATGAATATATATCATCTATGATTTTATGTAACCAACTATATTTTATGTATGCATGCATTTGGTTACATAGATGTTGCCTTAGAAAAACAAAATGTTGATTTTCTTATGATTTTATGTGATAAAATGGTGCATAAACAAGCCAAGGACCATATGATGCATGTTTTGTGTTTGTGTTCGATATGGTTGTAATCTATTGATTTATTCAAATGGTTTGTAATAATAATTAGTTATTTCCTTCTTAATATTCATTTTGTAAATATTAGAATAGTTGTATTTTATTTATTTCACAAAATGTAACAAGAGAAGGAAGTAAAAGACCAAGAGAAGATTGCACCCAACAGCAGCACTTTCTGAAGAGCTGCTGTCCAGATTTCAAAATTATTTTGGAAGTGTTTTATAAATTCATATCTTGGTCATTTGGTGATATACTTGTTGGTAACTTTAATATCTAGTATATACATTAAGTTTCAACAAGTATTAGCATCAATATAGCCAAGAATGAATTGAAAAATGCAACAAAAACAACAAAAATTCCTTCCTGCTGCCCCCGATTTCGAAAATTTTGAGGGCTCCATAGAAAAATCACATGTCACTCAATGATGTCTAGAAATGGTGGTTCAAGTATCATTTGATGTTATAAAAGGCTTGGCAAAATTGTAGCCAAATCGAAGATCATTTGGTTGAGTTTTTGTCACCCTTTTGTCCCTAGGTTTGGACTTGATATTTCATGTGTGGCTCACATGAAATATCAAACTAGTTGGCTTGTGTTTATGCACCCATGCATGCTTGTGATGTTTGAATGTTTTATTATGTTATGTTGTGGATGAAAATAAGATTTTGCATGCTAGACAACCTAGATAATTAAACATAATCATCAAGGAGTTTGTATTTTCAAAAGTTGACATTTAAATCATAAGATGTGATAAAATGGGTTTTATTAAAATGGGTTTTGTTTAAAACCTATTAAGTCAAGTTTTGAAAATGATTGAAACAAGAAATAAAATGGAGATTTTATAAACTCTTACAAACTCCAACCCTAAGTAATAATGGTAATTATTTAGGATTATAAATTGGTTCTAATATATGTGATCAAACTCAAACTTAATATTGGATATTAATTGTAATCTTGACCACAAACAAAGAATCAATAAAATGGAGATTTTATGATTTAGGAACCAATTAACAAAATAAGATTTAATGGTACCATGTTCATTGGATGCATGCAATCTACATGATACCATATGTTTTTCAAAATTAGAATTGTAAAACATTCAAATCTCTTATGAAATACGAATCAATGCCGTCCCTCTTAAAGACACTCATGTATCACTTGTATTTCCTTGTGGGATAAAGGATACCTAACCACTTGGAATCTTCTTGTGATACAAGAAGTAGTTTTGCAATATTGATGGGATAAAGGACACCTAACCATTAATAGTTGTCAAAACTACACGTCCGTTTAAGTAGGATGATTCGTTTGGAATTCTCTTGTGATAAAGGTCACCTAAGCATTAGAAATCCAAGGCATAGATGGGATCAAACATGCCAAACTTATAAATGTTATAATGGGATCTCATAACTCTAGAAATTATATTTGGATATAATTGGTAAACCGTTACCTACCTTGTTGATTCGAATAGGCGGGATAAAGGATACCTAACCACTTATTCGTGATGCAACTTGGATTCTAGACCTTAATTAATTAAAGTTTATGAAACAAGAAAGGGTATTAATTATTAAGGACTTAATATCATAATTTACTAAATAGAACCTTGTTAAAATTTTATAGATGGCACCAAACAACACACACTCGGCTCCTAACAAAACCTCACTACGGTCTCTCCTTGAAGGAGAAAAACTTAACCATACCAACTTCTTGGATTGGTACCGTAGTGTGAGAATTGTTCTCAAACAAGAAAAGAAAGAATATGTTCTCAATGAACCACTTACAGAAGAGCCCCCTGCCACTCCTAAGCCCGCACACGATGCATGGCTTAAAAAGATGGATGATTCCATCGATGCATCATGCCTCATGTTGGCAACCATGATTCCCGACCTTCAGAAGGATTTGGAGAATCATTCAGCCTATGACATGATTAATCAACTAAAGGAAATGTTCTAACAACTTGCAAGAACGGAAAGGTTCGAAACTGTTCGGGCTTTCCATGCTTGCAAGATGGAGGATGGGCAGACGGTAAGCTCTTATGTGCTCAAAATGAAGAGTCACATTGATCATTTGGCACGTCTTGGAGTTGTGATGCCCGAAGAGCTAGAAACGGATATGATCCTTAACTCCTTGACAAAGTCCTTTGATCCTTTTGTCATGAATTTTAATATGAATGGTTTAAACAAGACTATCCCGGAATTACATGGGATGCTAATTACCGCGGAAAAGAATCTGCCTAAGAAAACCACTCAAGTTCTCATGATCAAGGAAGGTGGCACAAAGAGAACTAGACCTGAACACCCCACCAACTCCAAGGGCAAGGGGAAAGCAAAAGCTTTCAAAGGTAAGGGCAAGAAAGTTGTCCAACCTTCCCATCCACCCAAGAAGAAGGCAAAGGTTGCCAAAGATGAAACATGCTTTGAATGTGGCAAAGCTGGGCATTGGAAGAGAAATTGCCCTACCTATCTTGCGGAGTTGAAGAAGAAGAAGGCCGATGAAGGCACTTCAGGTATCTATGTGATAGACCTAGAACTTTATAATTTATATCCTAACACATGGGTATTTGATACTGGTTGTGGAACTCACATATGTAATATGTTGCAGGGGTTCAAAAGGAGTAGGCGACTGAAGGCAAATGAGGTAGTACTTCGAGTTGGAAACAATGCAAGGGTTGCGGTGGATTCAATTGGAAGTTTTAATTTATTACTACCTAATGGCTTGTGTGTGACATTGTTGAATGTTTACTATGTTCCTAGCTTGACTAGGAATATTATTTCAGTTGCTAAATTAAGACAATGTGGATTTGATCTTTCCTTTAATAATGATGATATTTGTGTTTACAAAAATAATGTATTCTATTTTGAGGCTAGGCCTTTAAATGGAATTTATGAAGTAAACCTTGATGAAAAGACTAACAATGGCTCTTTATACCACACTTTCACCAAGAAACCCAAATTTGATTTGAGTCAAACCTATCTATGGCATTGTCGCCTTGGGCATATAAACAAGAATCGCATATCCCAACTTCAAAAGAGTGGACTTTTGAAGGCAAATGAGAATGACTCATTTGATATATGTGAATCTTGTTTACATGGCAAGATGACTAAAGCTCCTTTCTCTGGAACCAATAAGAGAGCAAAGGACTTGTTAGGAATCATACATACGGATGTATGTGGTCCTTTCAAGCCAATGACTAGATATGGTGAAAGATATTTCATCACCTTCACTGACGACTTTAGTCGTTTTGGATATGTTTATTTAATTAAACATAAACATGAGGCGTTTGAAATGTTCAAAACGTTTCAAAGTGAAGTGGAAAATCAACTCAACAAAACAATTAAAGTTCTTCGTTCTGATAGAGGAGGTGAGTACTTAAGTACAAACTTTATGGATCATCTTAAGACTTGTGGAATTGTTTCACAACTTACTCCACCTGGAACACCACAACATAATGGTATGTCTGAGAGGCGAAACCGAACACTATTGGATATGGTTCGATCCATGATGAGTAAAAGTACTCTACCTTTATCATTTTGGGGTTATGCTATACAAACAGCTGCTCGTCTCCTAAACATGGCACCTACTAAGAAGGTATATAAAACGCCTTATGAGATATGGCATGGAAGGGTTCCATCTTTATCCTATCTAAAGGTATGGGGTTGTGAAGCTTATGTTAGACAAGAAGCTTCAAACAAATTAGAACCCCGTTCAACTAAATGTATCTTTGTAGGGTATCCGAAAGATTGTCTTGGATACTATTTCTACAATCCCATCGAGAATAAGATATTTATTTCTCGAAAAGCTGAATTCCTAGAAAACAAGTTTCTGACGGAAGAGGCTAGTGGGAGGTTTGTGGAACTTGAGGAACTTCAGGAACCACAACCTGATACACAAGAAGTTGAATCTAGTATTCAACAAGAAATTGTTGAACCTGAACAAACGGTTGATCAGGAACAAATTGTAACACAAGGTGTTCGCAAATCTGGTAGGGTTCGAATTGAACCAGAAAGGTATGGTTACCTTTTGATGGAAGAGGAATGTTATACGATAGATTCTGATGAACCCGTCAACTATCAGAGTGCAATATCAGATCCTGAATCTGATAAATGGCTTGAGGCCATGAACACTGAGATGCAATCCATGCACGATAATCAAGTTTGGAACTTGGTTAATCTTCCCACCAATTGTAAGACTGTTGGGAACAAATGGGTTTTCAAGAAGAAAATCGACGTGGATGGAAATGTTCACACTTTTAAGGCTAGACTTGTCGCTAAAGGATACTCACAGACTCATGGTATTGACTATGATGAGACCTTTTCTCCAGTGGCAATGATCAAGTCGATTAGGATACTTTTTGCCATAGCAGCATACTATGATTATGAGATATGGCAAATGGATGTCAAGACCGCTTTCCTTAATGGATACTTATTGGAAGATGTCTATATGGAACAACCTGAAGGTTTTGTCGATCCCAAGCATCCAAACAAAGTGTGCAAGCTTAAAAGATCTATCTATGGATTAAAGCAAGCGTCTCGAACATGGAACATCCGTTTTGATGAAAAGATTACGAGTTTTTGATTCATCAAAAATGAGGATGACTCCTGTGTTTACAAGAAAGCTAGTGGGAGCATTGTCATAATCCTAGTATTGTATGTAGATGACATACTTTTATTTGGAAATGACATCCCAACCTTAAAAAGTGTCAAAGCGTTCCTTGAGAGTTGTATCTCAATGAAGGATCTAGGGGAAGCTGCTTATGTATTAGGCATAAAGATCTATAGAGATAGATCTAAGAGACGTATTGGTCTTAGCCAAAGTGTATATATTGATAAAATCTTGAAAAGGTTCAAGATGCAAGACTCCAAAAGAGGATTCTTGCCAATGCCTCATGGCACCATCCTAAGCAAGTCTCAGTGCCCAAACTCTAGGACTGAACTTGAAAGGATGAAACATGTCCCATATGCTTCGGCAATTGGGTCCATCATGTATGCCATGTTATGCACTAGGCCCGACGTCTCATGTGCCTTAAGTATGACTAGTAGGTATCAACAGAACCCAGGTGAAGCCCACTGGACTGCTGTAAAGAACATTCTTAAGTACTTGAGAAGAACTAAAGATATGTTCTTAGTTTACGGCGGTTTGGAAGAAAGCTTAAAGGTAAAGGGTTACACTGACGCAAGCTTCCAAACAGATAGGGATGATTCGAAATCTCAATCTGGGTATGTCTTTATTTTAAATGGAGGAGCCGTGTCTTGGAAGAGTTCCAAACAAGAAGTGATTGCACAACCCACTACAGAATCAGAATATGTTGCTGCTTCAGAAGCTGCTCAAGAAGCTGTCTGGATGAGAAAGTTCATAGAAGATCTAGGGGTTGTTCCTTCCATTCGGGACCCTATAGAAATCTTCTGTGACAATCTAGGTGCTATAGCTCAAGCAAAGGAACCTAGATTGCATCAAAAAACCAAACACATTCACCGAAGGTATAACTACATTAGACATGAAGTTAAGAATGGTGAAATAAGTATTCACAAGGTTCATACAGATCAAAATTTGGCAGACCCATTCACGAAACCTTTACCTCAAACTAAGCATGAAAGTCATGCTAAGGGTATAGGACTCCGTTTTTCTAATGAATGGATTTGATTTGTGTTTAATGTTTTATGAATATGAACTTATGTAAACGACAAGAATTATGTAATATGTGTGACGTGATGTTTCATTCATAATTATTGTGTTTTATTAGCATGTTTAATCCTTGAATAATTTAGTTATTCTAAACGTCCATAGTCGATCATAGTTGTGGGAGCAATTATGAAGTAAGACTAATATGAATTGGATTGGTTGACTTTTATGGGTAAAAGTAGCAAAAGGTTGCAACCAAATTCATAGGTACTTGTCAGTGAACAAGTATTGGACTTGACCCGTTTCAAGATCACTCCATGGATCATCATCATAAGTGATTCTTGAATAAAGGTATTATCATTGTATCCTATGACCTGAGATACATATTTGGGACTCAAGTGTAGAGTGTACTATGCTTTGATATGGTTTACTGTTGTTCTTGAAATACAGACAACCATAAAGGCCATACTCATGCATAGTACTAACTATATGAGGGGCGTATGTAGTCAAGACGGGATTTGTTCCTCTTATGTGTTAAGAGTTAGACATCTAAGGCGCCTGTTTGAAAGTTGAACATAAAATGAGAATGATTAAGATCCATGTCTCATGTTCAACATGATGTCTGTGACAAAGGGATAATTGATAAGATAACTTTATACATCAATTAGAGCCTCGTGTTTTCTGAAGAATTGAATGTTGTTGAATGGCACAATGTCATGTGTTATTGGGGGCAGTAAAATGTTGCTAGACGTTTACTACTGTCGATATCATTCTATGATACAACCTTGTGCAAGTGGGAGATTGTTAGTTCTATATGCCCAAGGATGATCATAAAATGATATTACTAATAATACATGATCCTATAGGGTCACACCAACAACAAGTTTGACACCAATTGATCATTTAGAACGTTAAATTTGATTTAACATCAAATGATACTAAACTTGCAATTTAATCTTGTAGGTTATTATTATTTGAGGTAAATAATAATAACTACAAAATTAAAGGTTGATTAGTAATTCATATGTGATGAATTAATTAAGTAACAATTAAATTGTTTAAATTGTTAAACGATTTAATTGATTTATAAGTAAGCCTTTTATTTAATTTAATTAGTAAATTAAATAAAATATATATATTGTTATATATATATATATATATATATATATATATATATATATATATATGTATATATATATATAATTATACAATTAAGATTGTATATTTAGATGGTTTATTTATATATTTGATTATGGGTTAAATGTTATTCCATTAAAGAAATGAGAAGATGTATTATTTATAAACTTATAATTATCTAAGTTTTATAAATAATAACAACCCACTAGCACTTCATTAGTCATCATATAACTAGCCATATTGGAAGGAAAAGAATGCATTAAGAACTTAAAAGAAAAAGGAAGATGCCTTGTGTCTTCTAGCTTTTGATTATAGAAATCAAATGGATCTTTCTTTTAAGCTAGTTGCATGTGCTTTTCTTTTGCCTTTGGTGGGATATAATGTGGACGATTTTGAGGGCATGTGTACATCATTCTTGCTTCAAGAAATCAGCCAAAAACTCTCCTAAAGTTCTTAGAAAGAATTGGTCTTTGGTTTCATAAGAAAAGGAGTCATATCTTGCAAGTTGTGGAACTAGCATTCAAGGGTGTTCAAGCTTGTGGTGGATCAACTATAGAGGGATTCTAATTTGATTCCTAGCTATCAAAATCATCCAAACCAAACCCAAGAACAAAGGTTATGATCTTGAACTTAAACTATGTTTGTTCTTCATCTTATCTCTACATGCATGTAGCATGATCCTCTTGAAAATGGAATTTGTGTTCATGATTTTATGCTTCCGTTGCAAACTCTTGTTTTTGAAACTAACTACATGAACCATGATTTCCAACAAGCTTTAATCACAAAAAACTATAATCACAGAAAATCTATAATCACAAAAAGATATAATCACAGAGAAAGCTTTAATCACAAGAAGAGAAAAATCGTTTGATTCAGTTCTGTACATTTGCGGATTCAAGTTTCAAAATACAATTACTTAATAGATTACAACTAGAAACTTCGATGCAGATTCAAGCAGAAAAAACCCACGCATGAATAAACCCTTCAACTCCTCAGATTGAACAACTAACCTTGAGAAATCGATCGAGCCCTGCAACGGAATTGACAAAAGCTTCGATGGAAGTGTATATGCTATCGATTAAAGACCTGCTTTATAGGATTCGATTTTGGAGATTCGTAATTGCTTTGCGATTTGGAGCGAAATTGACAAGAGGACGTCGCTGATTTTGGCTTTTTAGGGAAAAATCGGAAGTTGCTTCAAAAGAATGGGATTGCTTCTTGAATGAAGCTTTCCTTTCCTTAAACCAACCAAACCCAACACCTCCTTTTTCATTCCCTCTTTCATATTGCCATTCCTGACCTGCGCGTACCAAAGAGCACCTTATAGGATTAGCATGGTGCGGTTTGGTGCGGTTTTCGGCTAAAATCGTACGAATAACCGCATAGTTCGGTTTTTAGATTGTTAAATCGCACCGTTCAGTTTTTGTATTTGGTGCTGTTTGCGGTTTTTAGATGCGGGTTCGGTTTTTATGTGGTTCGGTTTGGTTTATAAACCATAATAACTACGGTGCAGTTTTTATATTGGGTGGTTTTAAAACCGCAAAACAGATAGATTATAATCATATTTTTTGGGCTTATAACAAATCGAACACAAATGTAAAACGATTTTATGACGAGTTAGTTGTTAAAGTGCTAAAAAAGATCAAATTTATGCTTAAACACATTTGAGAAGACTTCAAATAATATTTACGTAGTGAAAAATGCAAATTTTAAGTATTGAAACTAAATATTCGTCTATGTTAGAGACTTAGATTGAAACTGAAATCCGCTTAGAATATTTATAGTCAACTTTATTTCCAAAAAAACATAAATATGCTATTAATCAAATATTTAAAAGATCATATGGTGCGGTTTGCGGTGCGGTTTTTAAGAATGGTGCGGTGCCGTTTTTGCGGTGCGGTATATAATGCAAAACCGCACCGCACCACAAATACTTGATTTTTAAAAAATAAAAAACCACATCATCGGTTAATTTATTCGGTTTCGGTTTTTCGGTTACGGTTTTACGGTTTTTTGCAGTTTTTCAGTTTGTGGTTCGGTTTTTGCTCACCCTTATCACCTTATATCATTTGTAAAAGAATATAATACTTGACAACTTTCAACCTTCCTCTTTACACAATAAACATTATGTCCCATGTTTCTTAAAAGAATTCAAAACAACACCACTCACCAAAAATAGCAAGGTACTAACAAATTAATAAATGATTTTTTTACATCAAATAATTTCGTATAAACTTGTGCAGTGGTAATACTCTTTCAATCCCAAAATCCAACCCTTAAGGTCAACTCAAACACCTTGTATACATTTTGAGTTCAAACTCACGAGTGTTACCACTTTAACCACCTTAAAAAAATTCATCATCGGAATCTTTATAATATGAAGACACTCAATTCTCATCTCTCTTATCTTTCCCTCCTTTAGTTTTCCTTCCTCACCCCAATTTCCTTTTAATTCGTTACCTTACATATACCCGACTTTTTTCCTTTCCAAATAAATTTCCTCCTTTTCTATCTCTTTACTCTTTCCATTAGAATTGTATATCCATGTCATTTCCCTCATTCCTTACAAACATCGCGAGTTCAGAAAATGTGAAGGAAAGATAGGAAGCATCAGTTGTATATAGTAAAGATGCAGATATGTGATCAAGAGCTTTGTTACATTCTGTCATACACACACATTAGGGTTTATTTGTTCTTGATGTACAGTTCGCGTTTATTTGACTATATATTGTTATCTCTTTTTATTTGGCTTTTCTTTATTTAGAGTTCCCCGTAACATAAGTTGTGTCTCTTAAAACTGAAGTACAAAAGAGAGAGGTTGATGAATTTCATAGATCGATAGTTGCAAAGAAAATATGGTAAAGCCAATGAAGGATGCTGATTACTGTGTATTAATGTGTGTGTATATAAGTAATAAAGATACATCGAGCCATTAAAATACAAGGCATCGAGCGCCTAAACTCGTATTTGTTGAAATAAGTGCTTATTCATTAACTTGTCAAACATAACATTTTGTTATAGGGTTAATTTGGTTTACTTATTTTGTTGTATGAGGTTTTGTGCAGGATATTAAAGTTGAGGGGCTAAAATGGGGTATGAAGTATATTGGATGGAGCTGCTTTGGAGTCTTGTACCTGGGAGCTTTAGGAGGTGGTGCGCTGGAGCAGCTGTAGCAGTTGTATATTGAGCTTTGGAGTTTGTCTCAAACTCACAAGTTACAACCACATATTAATTAATATAAAAACTATATAATTATTAATTATACGGTTAGCGGTGCGGTTATATTTGCGTTTATTGAATGCGGTGCGGTTGCGGTTATTTCGGTACGGTATATGTCATATAACCGTCCCGCACCGCAATTTTGCGGTTAATTCAAAATTGAAAACTTCACCGTCGGTTATTGTTTCGGTTGCGGTTAATTGGTTTCGATTTTTTTGGTTTTTTGCGGTTTTTCTACCATGCGGTTTGGTTTTTTCTCACCCCTAGTACTCACGGGTCTGTCGACCCAGCTGTTACCCGACTTCATCTATCCGGGTTAATACTAAGCGTATTAGGGGTTCATTTTAGCGAGTTAATCAGTTTTAGTTCCCTTCAATTAGATATTTTTGGTCTCTCGTCTGTGAGAAGATTAGGGTTTGTTCATGTTGTATTTCTGAAAAGTTCTTTGTAAATTCAAATTTATTTTCGTAAGGTTTCGTTTGTACAGTTGTTGGTCCAGTATTACAGTTTTTGTAATTTTAGTCGGTGTCTATGTATATATTATTTATTATTCTGTTGATATATACTTATATTTGAGGAAAAAATATTATTGCATTTAATTAATTTACCAATGTCATTTTGTTACTAATTTTACTCACAAAAGCCGATGACAGGATAAAAGTTTAACTTTAGCATAGATGTGTACATAGTGATTACCAAAAGTTATTCTCACTTTTGTTTTTCTCAATTTTTTGTGTATTTATGCACAACCAGAGACACAAAACAACAGAGCAATTCTTGTTCAATTCATCTCTCAAACGCGATCACGTACTCATTAAACACGTCACTGCATTACAATGATATATTACAGGATGTTATGGATAAATACACGAAAAGTTTTTACCCATTAGTATAGCAATCTTCATTGACTTATTTGTTTATCTACTACAAACATATGTGAACTTTCTTACAAAAAGGCATTCAAACGTATACAGATTGACATGATACATATAGGAAACTTGAGAAAAACTAAGAACACTGAAAGCACATCATAGTATACCGGCAGGCAAGACAGGTCGGTTCAAAGCAGATGCTTCATTAACAGATTTGAAACTTGTTGCATCGTCGGTCTTTCATGTGGATTGGAGTTTAAACATGCTCTTGAGAGACTCAGTACCAACTTAACTTGTTTCTCAACTTGTGATGAGGGTGGCTAATAAGTATCCGACTATCTCCCACATTTGCTGCCATCAGATAATCGACAGACAATGTTGGTAAAGATGTTATCAGTTCTCCTGGATGCTTTCCCATGACCACTTCAAGTGCAACGACTCCAAAGCTATACACATCGCATTTCTCAGTTGCCACCATCGTATAAGCAAGCTCTACATCCAAAGAACCATGAGAGCAAAACAAATAAAAAAGATATATCAACCCCACAAGATTTAAACATAGATACATATCTGTAGATGTACATTTTATATATATCATGAAACTTAAGAAGTTGTAGAACTATAATCACAAGATTACGTTACCTGGAGCGATATAACCATAGGTGCCTGCAATTGCGGTCCAGGTGGATGAGTCTAGCTTTAAAAGCTTGGACGTGCCAAAATCAGAAATATGTGCTTCATAATCAGAATCAAGAAGGATGTTGGCTATGGAAATGTCTCTATGAAGTATAGGAGGTGAGCAGTCGTGATGCATATAAGCCAAACCATTAGCAACAGCCTTTACAATATTGACCCTTTTCAACAAATCCAATTCTTCTGCTAAGGCATCACTTCTTAATATTGATCCAAGGCTTCCTTTTTCAAAGTATTCGTAAATCAAAAATGAGTGGCGGACATGGGAGCAATATCCATAGAGTTTCACTATGTTTCGATGCCTTATATTTGTTAATGCTCGTACCTCGTTAAGGAATCCATTATGATCAATATATTTGTTAATGCTCGTACCTCGTTAAGGAATCCATTATGATCAATATTCTCAGATGATGAATGAAGTTTCTTGATAGCTACCACATTGTTAGGTTGTAGCTCGGCTTTGTAAACAGTACCATATCCTCCGGTCCCAATACAGTATGCTTCATCAAAACCATTTGTTGCCTTTAGGATATCATCGTAAGCAACTTTTCCATCAAAACTTGTAATTGAGAAATAATCACCACTTTCTTCTTCCAATGGTTTCTGGGGAGACTTTTTCTTTTTTTGTCGATAAGTAATGAGGCCATACGTGAATAATGCAAGTAAAACTGCCCCGATAAGAGGGAGCGTAATTGCAAGGATGAGCTTATGATGAAAGGATTTGTTTTTCTTCTTCATGGATTGACTTGCACAAAGTTTAACTCCTGTAACATTTCCACACAGACCTGGATTGCCTTGTATGGATGCATTCACAAAGTTGGTAGAAAAGGGAACCGGACCCATGAGCTCATTGTAAGAAAGGTCGATATCAATCCCGCGAGGCAAACTAGTAAAAGCATCAGGAATAGAGCCGGATAGCCTATTATGAGAAAGATCCAATTTTTGTAAACTTTGCAAACTTTGAATTTTAGATGGAATCTCTTCAATGAGCGAATTATGTGATAAATCAAGTTCCGTAAGATGAACTAATTTACCGATCTCGGATGGAATTTTCTCACTGAGCTTGTTATTACTAAGATTCAAGTAGTGGATAGGAGTCCATTGGCCGATATCTTTTGGTATCGACCCCGTCAATCTATTTGTGGATAGATCGATTACTTCAAGGCTTTCATAAAATCCGAGCTCCGGAGGTATAGTACCTGAAAGTTGGTTATCCGCTAAGGACAAATTCAACATACGTTTCATCTTCCCAAACTCCTTTGGTATCTCACCGGTTAAGTGATTTGAAGAAAGATCAAGCCTTTGTAGTTGAGTAGCATTTCCAAACTCTAGCGGTATGCGACCACTAATGTTGTTATATGCCATCACCAAGCTTCTCAGATTCTTGCAATTACTCCAGTTTTGAGAAAGCTGACCGTTAAAATTATTGTGACTGACATCAAGGAAATCTAAGATTGGATAGACCCCAAAGCTATTCAATATGTCTCCACTGAATTGATTATGATCAAATCTCGCTCTTATTAAGCGAGGACAATTTTTTAAGCCTCTTGAAATAGGACCAGTGAGTTGATTATCGGCTACTGATATGTTTTGAAGCTTTCCCCCACGGCACAAATCTTCAGGCAAATGGCCAGACAACTGATTTCCATCTAGTTCTAGCTCGAACAAGTTTAAATTCCCCAATCCTTGTGGAATTACACCAGATAATTTATTGCCTTGTAGGTACATATGTTGTAGGTTGCTCAAGTTTGCTAACGATGAAGGAATATAACCACTAAGTTGATTGTGGCCCAACTCAAGATGAGTGAGAGACTTTAAACTCCCAAGTTCAATAGGAATGGGACCGGATAGTCGATTTTCATACAAATGGAGGACTTTCAAAGATGTCAAATCACCAAATGACGAAGGAATGGAACCACTAAGTTCATTGTTGTGCACTGAAAGGGTATTCAAAGATGTCAAATCACCCAATGATGACGGAATGGAACCACTAAGTTGATTGTTGTACACTGCAAGATCAGTGAGAGACTTCAAATTCCCAAGTTCAATAGGAATGAGACCAGAGAGTTGATTTCCGTCCAAATAAAGAGTATTCAAATATGTCAAATCACCTAATGATGAAGGAATAAAGCCACTAACTTGATTGTCGCTTAACTCAAGATCAGTGAGAGACTTCAAATTCCCAAGTTCAATAGGAATGGAACCAGAGAGTTGGTTACTGTGCAAATAAAGGACTTTCAAATATATCAAATCACCCAATGATGAAGGAATAGAGCCACTAAGTTGATTGTGGCTCAACTCAAGGTTAGTGAGGGACTTCAAATTCCCAAGTTCAATAGGAATAGGACCACTAAGTTGATTGTTGTACACCTCAAGATCGGTGAGAGACTTCAAATTCCCAGGTTCAATAGGAATGAGACCAGATAGTTGATTTCCGTCCAAATAAAGGGTATTCAAATATGTCAAATCACCCAATGATGAAGGAATAAAGCCATTAATTTGATTGTCGCTCAACTCAAAATCAGTGAGAGACTTCAAATTCCCAAGTTCAAGAGGAATGGAACCAGAGAGTTGGTTACTATGCAAATAAAGGACTTTCAAATATATCAAATCACCCAATGATGAAGGAATAAAGCCACTAAGTTGATTGTGGCTCAACTCAAGCTTAGTGAGGGACTTCAAATTCCCAAGTTCAATAGGAATGGGACCAGATAGTTGATTTTTGTACAGATAAAGGACTTCTAAAGATGTCAAATCATGCAATGATGAAGGAATTGCGCAAGATATGTTGTTTGAGTTGAGGTACAAGATGGTTAGCTGGTGCAAGTTTCCTATTTCGGGCGGAATTACTCCGGAAAATTTATTCTGTGAAAAATCAAGATAGACAAGTTTGGACAGTAGTCGAATTTCTGGTGGGATGGGGCCAAAGAAGTTGTTTGCGCTGAGATCAAAATGTGTAATTTTGTTTAGCAAAGAGAATGAAAATGGGTAAAGCGTACCGTTTAATCCAGATGTTGTGAGGTTCAACTTCTGAATGCTCCCATCAACATTACAGATTACTCCTAACCAAGAATTGCATGGAAATGATACGTTGGAATTCATTGGGAGGGGAAGCCATGTAGAGAGCAAGGAGTTGTCTGGGATTTGAAGGCTTGCTTTCCATTTAAGAAGAGCGTTGCCTTCCTCCAAAGAAGCAGAAGCAGTATTTGGTATGGGGGAGAGTGTGATGATTAGTAGAGGTACAGAGAAAAATAACAAGTTTAAAGAAGATATTATTTGCGTTGCCATGTTGCTTGATAAAAAAAAAAGATGGTTTGCATGACATAATTTATAGTTGAGTTGCCTTGTTCTCTTGTTTTTATTTTTTTATTTTCACGTATTCGAAAAGAAAATTTTGGGCAATGCCATATTTTTTCCACAAAGAATGTCTTTACATTGGAACCCAGTTTTATTTTACCACAAAGGAGTGTATTACACTTAATTTGAATAGTATTTGTCAATATAATCATTTTTCTTAGAACAATGAAATTTGTTATAGCCCCAAATTTAGCAAAACACTAGGACTACAAAAACACAACAATATTATATGTTATTGTCGGATTGAACAGTGTAATAATATATTACTTTTAACTTCATTATTTAGACATTTATTTTTGTTTTATGATTAATGCTAATAGAAGTTTCACTCAGAGTGTTTTATTCATAATTAACTTTGTAACTGATTATTATAATATAGATGATTGTCACTGCTGTTAGAGAAAAAGATGATTGTGACGTCAAAATTGTGTGAATGGTTCAATTGAGATAGAGGGAAGAATCCTTTAAAAGAATCCAAAAAACGAATGAACATGGTGTATTCCTTGAACGTGTGTATAAGGTAAAGGAATATAAATATGAAGATAGGTACATAAAAACGGGTGGTTGTTATTGTGCCCTTCATTTGTTTAATATGTTAATTCATTTTACATGTTGAAGCTTGCATTGACTTAAAAATGAAAATAATGAAATTAAGAGAAAATGCAACTGTGTATTATTGTCTGTTTCTCATATTTTCCACAACTGATTACTTTACACATGGTTAGACTTCTTTTGCACATCACATTTCCTGACAAAATTAGAGATAGACTTCCAATGGTCCTTCAGAAATTCTAAAATAAATGAATGAACCTTAAGCATTCATTGAACGTATGAACTGGGAAAGCAGAAGATTCAGAAATTCGTTGTTAATAACTTTGTGGAGATATTTTTTGAAATAAACTAAAATTTTACAAAAAGTGGCACATGAACAACACCAACTTATCATATTTTCAAATTTTATTACAAAATGGCCATCTATCTCGGAAATATAAAAACGTGAAAAGCACTTTTTTCGTAAAATGTCTTTATCAGCGCACAGTTTCCAGAAACGATGCCATTTAAAAATAATGATGTCATTTTTAAAAACTGGAAAATTTATTATCAGATTTTTTTGAGTACAAATCTTCTAGAGAGAGAAATGGAAACAACTTCTGGTGACATCAATTCTTAGGATCAGGTTATAATCAATTGAACTAACCTCATGCCAATTGAGCCGTAAATTAATAACTATAATTAATTTCGATAATTGAGACCCACCTATTTGTTAATTCCCTTTAAACATTATTACTTAGTCTCGATTTTAAAAAGCACAACCTTCGCCTTTTAAGCATAAAAATTTAGATCACATTACCCGTTGATCCCCAAAGCCCAATCCACTTTAATATTTAGAATAAAAGAATAATCTAAATAATTAGAATACCATTTTTTCCTTTTAACAAAATGATCCACATAGCAATAACAATCCAATTTAATATAGCCAGACACAATTTCTAGCCCGCTATGGTGTAACAAGTCACCATAACAGCCCAAAAGATTTGTGTTTTCATTTAATTTTTAAATATATAAGACTTGGACCAATTTTTAGCCCATTAACTTATGGGCATTTAGAAAATAGCTGCCCTAAACCTTTCAATATGATTGAAGGCTTCGTACATAAACAAACAACTATTTGGTTAGTCTATTTGAATGGAATGAATATTCGTCCAAGTTTATTGATAGGGAGGAATACACCAAAGAATGGAATAAAATTCATGCACAATGACAAAAAATACCCCTTACACAAAATACATAAAATTTATAAACTTTCTAAATGTTATTTAATTAAAAATTATAATTAATGTACATTATGAAAAGAAACTATATTTAACAAAATAAAATAGATGATCAATTCTTTATCCCGCTATAATATGAATAAACCAGAAATAACTTCATAAAAATATGCCAATGTCATCCCAAGTTAAACAAATATAGGAACAACGGTTTTTATTGTTACCCTTTACAGCAACAATCAATAACATATGAAAAAGAACACAAATGCTTCCAGTTTGAGAGTAATATTTGAAATTTACAGCAACTATCAATATTTAACCTGTACATGACACATCAAATAACAATGTTGTATATTGCTCAAAAAACTTAGGCCCACCTTCTTTTATTCATAAAATAAGAATAAAAGACATTGCATTGAAGGGTCTTATAGTCTGAGCTTTAAGCAAACAATGAGCATGATGCTACCTTAACAATAGCACTGTTTTTTTTAACTCAAAAACGGTCAAATTGGGAATTTAATACGCTAAGCAAACAATGAGACAGCAAGCGTACTTCACAAAAGGGTCACTAATCACAGAAAATCTAAAAAAGATATAATCACAAGAAGAGAAAATTCGTTTGATTCAGTTCTATAAATTTGCGGATTCAAGATTCGAAATACAACTACGTAATAGATTACAACTAGAAGCTTGGATGCAGATTCAAGCAAAAAAACCTCACGCATCAATAAACCCTTCAAATGCTCAGATTAAACTACTAACCTTGAGAAATCGATTGAGCCCTGCAACGGAATTGACAAAAGCTTCGATGCAGCTGATAAGCTTCGATGGAAGTGTATATGCTATCGATTAAAGACATGCTTTATAGGATTCGATTTTGGAGGTTCATAATTGCTTTGCCATTTGGAGCGAAATTGACAGAGGATGTCGCTGATTTTGGCTTTTTAGGGCAAAATCGGAAGTTGCTTCAAAGGAATGGGATTGCTTCTCGAAATTGACAGAGGATGCCGCTGATTTTGGCTTTTTACTGCCTCCTGCGTACCAAAGAGCTCCTAATTTCCTTTGTAAAAGAATATAATAGTTGACAATTGTCACCCTTCCTCTTTACAGAATAAACATTATGTCCCGTGTTTCTTAAAAGAATTCAAAATCACACTACCAACCAAAAATAGCAAGGTACTAACAAATTAAAAAGAATGATTTTTTACATTGAGTAATTTTTTATATTCTTGTGCAATGATACTACTCTATCAATCCCAAAAGCCAACCCTTGAGGTCAACTCAAACACCTTGTGAACATTTTGTGTTCAAACTCATGAGTGTTACAACTTTAACCACCTTAAAAAATATCATCATCGGAATCTTTATAATATGAAAGCCACTCAATTCCCATCTCTCTTCTCTTTACCTCCTTTAGTTTTTCCTTTCTCACCCACTTTTCTTTTAATTCTTCACCTTACACTTATCGGCCTTTTTTTCTCCTTCCATATAAGTTTCCTCTTTTTCTATCTCTTTGCTCTTTCCATCTGAATTGTATATCCATGTCATTTCCCTCATTCCTTGCAAACATCGCGAGTTCACCTAATGTGAAGGAAAGATAGGAAGCATCGGTTGTATATATAGTAAAGATGCAAATATGTTATCAAGAGCTTTGTTACATTCTGTCATACACATACATTAGGGTTTGTTTGTTCTTGATGTGCACTTTGCGTTTATTTGATCATATATTGTAACCTCTTTTTATTTGGCTTTTCTTTATTACAGTTCCCCATAACATAGGTCTTAAAAGTGAAGAATAAAATAGAGAGGTCGATGAATTTCATAGATTGATAGTTGCAAAGAAAATATGGTAAACCAAATGAAGGATACTTATTATTTGCCACCAAGGCCTTGAAAGAAATAAAGTGTCGTAAGACATTAGAGATGGATTTTCAAATATTTGGTTTTTGGTATCCGAAGGAACCTTGTAAACCAAAAGAAATTGAAGAACCGGTAAATGATGATTATAGCGAGTCGAAGTAAAATAGTTGTATATGTTTGTATGATGATGTTTTGAGTACATTACCAAAATGATTGTGCTGAATGCATCTTTACATCCCAGAAAAATATCATATCTATTTGTTTATGATGTTAATTATTTTTATCTTATTTAGGTGTATGCATAAAAATTTGTGAAGTTGTTTGAGCTTGCGCTTCACAAGAAGCACAAACTACGTTCAAAGATCGATGAAAGAAGGACAAATTTCCATGAGATTTTGATCATTGGAAATTAAAAAATTTAGATTTTTTGTGAATAAAGATGTTGAAACAATTACTGATAATGTAATTGTAAAGAGAGAAGTTGATGAAGTTGATACAGATGGAGAAAGAAATGTTGATGCGTTTTAATAATACATACAAAATTGTAAAAATATTTTTTATTACGAGGGTATTTTTATCGTTATAGATTAATTTTATTTCATTCTTTCATATATTTTTACCTACCTAACAACATGTATTAATGATTTATTTTATTAGAATAGTGTAACCAAACAATATAATTAAAGATATGATAATGAACTATGCCATTATTTAAATCATTCAATTACTTCTATTACCATTTCGCCCTTATAGATACTTAACCCTGTTTTCTATTAAAATATTCACAAAAAATGTAAGACCCGTATCCTGATTAAAACATATACTTAAAATAAGAGTGTTATGAATTATATGATTTTTGGTAGTTATAAAGCTAAGAAAAACTTTAGTTACAATTTCATATGAAAATCAGCATTTTGTGCCATTTTTAGAAAAATCATAATTAATTCTAGGAAAAACGTTTGGACCTCAAACCAGTGCACAAAGTTTACAAATTGAGTGTAGTACAATTACCAAAAATAATAGTAAGCTTGAAAATGACATTATCTATGGTAACAAATGCAATCTTCACTGATTAGTTCGGAATTGACATATTAGATAGTCTGTTTTCAAAATTTCATAATAAATCATAGAAAAATCGTATAAATACATACAATACGTCCCTGAAAAGGTATTGAGATGAATCTTCAGAATATCAGATACAAATCTGACTTTAATGGATTTAAAATCGGCTAAACCACCCTTGAACAGGCTGCTTCTAGAATGCCTTAAAATTCAACAATATATATTAATAAACTCTTTTGTCAAAAGTGGCATTCAATTGTTAATTCAAGAATTCAAGTATAAATACCCCCCAAAACATCTCATAAACCACACAAACAAATCTCAATCAAATATATAGAGGTTTCTAAGCACTAGAGTGTAAGCAAGTGAGCGGAAGGAAGCTTAAAAGTCTAACGCATGAGTTCTAGATTCCGACGAACTGTCATAAGGTAACTACAAACCTTTCTATCGCTTAATTAGTTATTGTAAAATAATTTTTGTGTTAAGAAGTAGAATATTTAATAAGTATAACATATGTTATATTAGACTCATTTCCAACAATAGTAAACAAAAACCTTAAAAACGTCGTTATTATAACAATTCGTAATTCCGAAAATAATACCGATTGATTTACTTACGAGGACGGTGACTAGGCCGATTACTTGGGATTTGGTTGTTGGATTTTCCGAAAGGCTAAAATGTTGAAAGGATTCTGCCATCCCATCTAATCTTCTACCTGGCCGTTCTTTACTTGATAAATCATGGAGTATCATGTTGGAATTATTGAAGGGTTTTATGATGCAACTATAATATAGTTAAGGATTAAGAAATGATAGATTTCTTATTCTGTTAACAGTTAAAGTTGAAAGGGAATACAAAGCAAAGAAAGATAAACATCATAGTCAACTATAATCAGGTGAGTCTTCTCACTATACTATAGGTGATATTGCATGGGTAGGAAGAAAGATATGTTAGACTAAGGTAGTCTTAGATGTTATGATAATTGTATGAATTATTGCTATGACAATAATTGTTTGTGGATGGAACGGGAACAGCCCGTGAGCCAATAGGTGGAACGGGAATAGCCTGCGAGTCATTAGACGGAACGGGAAAAGCCTGCAAGCTATAAGACGGAACGAGACCTGCTCGTGAGTCTTCAGGCGGAACAGGGATAGCCCGCGAGTCTCACAGACATATGAATGGTTATGATGTGTTGTATGTTATGTGATGGATCGTATGGTATTTTGAGGAACTCACTAAGCTCTGTGCTTACCCTTTCCCTATATAAACTACTGTTTCAGGTACATCAGGTACCATGGATGGCAAGGCGTGACGTGTATATACTGTGTTGCTTCATTGGAGGACTGTTTTTGAATTGATGTTTCGCTATATTGTGATTTCGTTAACGTTTGTTAATCCCGGGATGTTTTCATTAAACTTATAAGTTATGAAATTTTATCAAAATTAATTAAGTGGCTTTTCTTATATTGAAGTGTTCGTTTAATTTTTTTTTAAAATTTACCCTAAAATTTTGGGATGTTACAAGTTGGTATCAGAGCACAGCTTGAGAGATTCAGGCTCATTTAGTGAGTTATGGACTCAAGTTGAGGCTTAAGAGTTTTCTTAGAACATTTTTACGAAAGAAAGATGTTTTATGAAGGGTGAAATGAAGACACAGTGTATACCGCCAGCCGACGCCAGTATGGGAAAAGGGTTAAGTATTTAATATTGTGGATGTTAAAAAAACATATGGTATATGTTTGCTGAAATGCCTGGTAGAGATCACACATTATTGTATTATTATCTGCTATTTGCTAATAGAACTGTATGCTAGTGCCTATAGGTTGCTTAGGGATTTCCACTAAGTTGTATACAATAGGGAATGAATAATCATAGAATGTGTGAGTTGGCCTTATTGCATGTTCCTTGTTTGGTTGTTGCCTTAGGGTAGATTCTCTTATTTGAAAGACTATTTAGTTCGATATTGTATACAACTACGTTCGCGAAACAACCTGTCATCACTGGAGGAAGTTCCGTCTTAGTTAGAATAGAAGGGTGGGGTGGGATTCCAAGTATTCCTAGAAGGGTTGACATATGCATTGTAAGGGCATATGTGTTAAAATTATCGGTGAGAAACGAATTGGATATTTAGAGACGGGTCTTGGAACGGACATGGATAGGTGTGGAAGGTAGTAGTAGAGCTCCTACTATCGAAAGCACAGGATCCGTGTTCGAGTCGGGAGTTGGTCACGAAGGATCCAAGGAGCTGAGTATGTGAGTGTCTAGCATAATTGACGTAAATGCTAGTGTAATGTGGTAAACCTTTATCCATTCGATTGTTGAATGTTGATTGTGAGGTTCAGTAGGAACAATTAAGATGCGATCATACCAGTTTGGTCGGACCGATCATGCTGAAGTTGATTACTGAGCTTGAAGACTGTTGAAAGGGAGAATGCCAAAATGCTATTATGGTAGCTCTTTTTCGTGCAACTAATGGGCGCACAAGTCAGGCAGGGACTAGAGGATGCAAGGGTGAGTTTTCCAACTCACGGCAAGTGGCGCCTGAGATGATGGCGGGTATTTTTGAGTCGACTCTGTACTTGCCTCAATGTTGTGTAATAGTAGGGCTACCTACTCTTATACTGATCTTGCTTGAGCAATTGATCAGGTCGTGTGGGTTGAGAGTCTGGATCACTCACTTGTGATTGAGGTAACTGACGATAGAGGTGTTGACTAGGGTCGCAAGCGGATGAGTAACATATGGTGGTTGATGTAAACGTCTTTACATAATCGAAACAAGTTTATTGAGATGATGTTTGCCCTCGATGCAAGTTGTTGGCTGAGCAGATTGGGCTTAGTTATCGAGTAAGGGCTCGTAAAAAAATTATAAATCGAATAAACAGACTTGGACTTTAGTCCAAGTGGGGGAGGAATACAAAATTATGGGAACATGGATATTGTATTGAATCGATGAAATTATTAAAATTATAGTAACACGTCGATATATTTAATTCATTACTACAACTTTATATTAATACATTAAGAAAAGTTTACAGAACTACTAACCTAAACCGGAGAATCAGAAAGAAGCGAGAAAAGATCTTCTACACTCCACTCTTTGTCATCATTAGGTTGACTTGTACCTTCTTGAGGATTTGGAAGGGGTATGCTTTCAGTTATTAAAGGAGGAGCTCCAAGGTATGGGGTCTTAATAAGGTTGGAACCCGTAACCCCATCATTAGGGGCTAAATATTGACCCATTTGGGGCGTGTGTAAGTAGTGTAGTGATGAGGAAGGGTTCCAATTCGGAACCAGTTGGGGGGTAGAAGGAGGAAACTAGGCTAGGTCACATACAAAGCCTCCAAAATTCTCTTCATTCGTAGACACGAGTAAATCAGGGTTCATACTACTCATACCAGAATTAGATGGCAGAGATTGTCGCTGTGTATGAGTTTCTGATGCAGTTTTCTCCATTTCTTGAATTTTTCTTTTCTTAAATGCAACCTTATAAGCCGCCTGTCTCAACTTCTTTATGTTGTCTGTTAGACCCGATTGTGACCCTTCAATTATTGGTTCTTTTTTTTAGGTTGGGTATTAAATCTCTCGATAATTCTATTGCCTCAATAAATTCATTACCAAATTCCTGTGGCACAAATAACTTTAGTAATTACAACCTTATGATATAAAGGAATTAAAAAAATGTAGTTCTTTACCTCAGCACGATCAATAAGAGTTTGCAGACTCTTAAGTTGTCGTTGGGGCCAACGATTGATACCTAAATCTCTGCAACGTTTTTTTAACTGTGTCGTTCCAATGTTGAGTTCCTTCGCAGCTTTCTCAATTGCTTTGTTAAAGAGTTCAGCTATTATTTCCCTACTTAATAAATGTCTGAAACCTCTTCCACCGCCACCTGCTATGTTTTCTGAACTAGAAGGGTCGAATCCAATTGTATTGTTATCATTCTGGATCATTTGAACATGATCCTGATTTTCTGACCCAAAGATGAACATTGATTCATCAAAATTAGTGGCTTCTATCGGTAGTAATTGTTGGTTTTCAACTAAAAACCCAGGATTCTGAAATCCTTCTAGATTCCTTTGAATCAACTGAAGGTGATCTTGATATTGAAAACCAACCCCAAACTCGGGATTCATATCAATATTAATGTTATCAATCGTCTGTAATTGATTGTCATTTTGAATGTCAGCCATGAATTCTTGATTCATGGGGATGATCTCACTACTCGTTGAGGGTACGCCGATGAATGGATTGTAATCGGATAGACCATCCACAAATGGGTCTATAAATAATAAATGTCAGATGATAAAACAAAATTTGAATATTCATAAAAGCATCATTTAAAAGAATTTAACCTTGAAGAAGGTATGGATCTTGCTCAAGTGCAAAATCTAAAGATGTATGCATGGGATCTTCTGAATTAATGATCAGCTCAGAAAAAGCGTCCAGTCCACTTTGGAGTTGCCCCATTGTTGGCATATCGGGAAATCTATACCATAATTCAGAATTAATCAAAACATTAGAAAGATGAAAAATAGATAATAAGTATATAGAATGTTAAAGTCACCGAACTCCAGTAAAGGTGCTTGATTTGAAGTACCCTCTTCTCGTGGAAAGCTAATACCAGAGTTTGACAGATCGCCCATTGAAGATCTGTTTTCCATGACTCAGCTTTAAATATGAGTTCGTTTACGAACAAACTATTGATAAGAGAGGATGAGACTGAAAATGAATGTGGAAATGAATGATACTACATACCTATATATATATATATATATATATATATATATATATATATATATATATATATATATATATATATATATATATATATATATATATATATATATATATATATATATATATATATATATATATAGCATCTTGCAGCTGGAACCAAAAGGACACACGAAACTGAAAGAACACCTCACGTTTTTAGTACCAAAATTCAAACCAACTATAGTAGGTGCGACTTTTCACTACCCCAAGTGACATTTTTTAAAAAATTCGCTGCTTGAATCCGGTGAGAATGAGATAATGAAGAGACTCTTGAAATAAAACAAAATTTTATGTCTCCTGATAATGGAAACTGTTTAAAGAGTGTTCGGTACTCCAAAAAAAAAAGAAACTTACGAAAGATGATGTAAATTTTATATTTTTCGGTGAAACACAAAATTTTGGAGATTTTACAAAAATAGATTTTTTTAGCCAAAAAGTATTTAAAAGAAATGATGAATTGAGGCAAATGTGTGTTGAAATATGACGAATTCATATAAATACGAAATAGTGTTAAAAATTATGTGTTGCAAGTTAACTAGGTTAACTATGAATATATGAAGATTAGAAGGTACTAAATGTGTACTGTAGATAGTAGTCGGTCAAGTCGATGTGTGGGACTGTGAGAAATAGTTAGAGTTATTTTTTATACATCTAGAGTAACTAAAAGAAAAGAAGTATGGAGTGAATGAGAATAATAGAAGGTACTAAATAGGTTAACTATGTATATAGGTAGATTAGAAGGTACTAAATGTGTACTATAGATAGTAGCCGGTCAAGTCGATGTGTGGGACTGTGAGAAACAGTTAGAGTTATTTTTTGTACATCTAGAGTAACTAAAAGAAAAGAAGTATGAAGTGAATGAGAATAATAGGACCTTAAGCATTATTACAGAGGTATGTGAATGTTGAAGGGAAAAGATAATTAAACCTTGTAAAGGTTCGACAATAAGACGAGGAGGATTTTTGAAGGACATAAGGACTCGATAGGAAATACATAGAGGCGTTCGAGAATGCGGATTTCGGGACGAAATCCAAATTAGTGGGGGAGACTTGTAAGACCCGTATCCTGATTAAAACATATACTTAAAATAAGAGTGTTATGAATTATATGATTTTTGGTAGTTATAAAGCTAAGAAAAACTTTAGTTACAATTTCATATGAAAATCAGCTTTATGCCATTTTTAGAAAATTCATAATTAATTATAGGAAAAACGTTTGGACCTCAAACCAGTGCACAAAGTTTACAAATTGAGATCAGTACAATTACCAAACATACTAGTAAGCTTGAAAATGACATTGTCTATGGTAAAAAATGCAATCTTCACTGATTAGTTCGGAATTGACATATTAGATAGTCTGTTTTCAAAAATTCATAATAAATCATAGAAAAATCGTATAAATACATACAATACGTCCTGAAAAGGTATTGAGATGAATCTTCAGAATATCAGATAAAATATGAATTTAATGGATTTAATATCGGCTAAACCATCCTTGAACAGGCTGCTTCTAGAATGCCTTAAAATTCAACAATATATATTAATAAACTCTTTTGTCAAAAGTGGCATTCAATTGTTAATTCAAGAATTCAAGTATAAATACCCCCCAAAACATCTCATAAACCACACAAACAAATCTCAATCAAATATATAGAGGTTTCTAAGCACTAGAGTGTAAGCAAGTGAGCGGAAGGAAGCTTAAAAGTCTAACGCATGAGTTCTAGATTCCGACGAACTGTCATAAGGTAACTACAAACCTTTCTATCGCTTAATTAGTTATTGTAAAATAATTTTTGTGTTAAGAAGTAGAATATTTAATAAGTATAACATATGTTATATTAGACTCATTTCCAACAATAGTAAACAAAAACCTTAAAAACGTCGTTATTATAACAATTCGTAATTCCGAAAATAATACCGATTGATTTACTTATGAGGATGGTGGCTAGGCCGATTACTTGGGATCTGGTTGTTGGATTTTCCGAAAGGCTAAAATGTTGAAAGGATCCTGCCATCCCATCTAATCTTCTATCTGGCCGTTCTTTACTTGATAAATCATGGAGTATCATGTTGGAATTATTGAAGGGTTTTATGATGCGACTATAATATAGTTAAGGATTAAGAAATGATAGATTTCTTATTATGTTAACAGTTAAGGTTGAAATCGAATACAAAGCATAGAAAGATAAACGCCATAGTCAAGTATAATCAGGTGAGTCTTCTCACTATACTATAGGTGATATTGCATGCGTAGGAAGGAAGATATGTTAGACTAAGGTAGTCTTACATGTTATGATAATTGTATGAATTATTGCTATGACAATAATTGTTTGTGGACGGAACGGGAACAGCCCGTGAGCCAATAGGCGGAACGGGAATAGCGTGCGAGTCATTAGACGGAACGGGAAAATCCTGTGAGCGATAAGACGGAACGAGAACTGCTCGTGAGTCTTCAGGCGGAACAGGGATAGCCCGCGAGTCTCACAGACATATGAATGGTTATGATGTGTTGTATGTTATGTGATGGATCGTATGGTATTTTGAGGAACTCACTAAGCTCTGTGCTTACCCTTTCCCTATATAAACTACTGTTTCAGGTACATCAGGTACCATGGATAGCAAGGCGTGACGTGTATATACTGTGATGCTTCATTGGAGGACTGTTTTTGAATTGATGTTTCGCTATATTGTGATTTCGTTAACGTTTGTTAATCCTGGGATGTTTTCATTAAACTTATAAGTTATGGAATTTTATCAAAATTAATTAAGTGGCTTTTCTTATATTGAAGTGTTTGTTTAATTTTTTTTTTTTGAATTTACCCTAAAATTTTGGGATGTTACAAAAAACCTTTAAATTTTTTTGAGTTTTTATAGTTTTTGCAAATTTGTCCCCGTTTACCCTGTGATTTTATTGCAACTTCTTAATTCGACCATTTTACCCTTCATACCGGTTTCTCCCTTCCTAAGGTGACACTTACTAGAACGCTTTAAAGTTTGTAAGAGTTTATGGTGTTACCCTATGCAATTGTTTCCGGTTTTTGTTGATTTGTAATACCAAATCCGTGTCTTATAAAAAATAGAAAGAGTGGTATGCATTTTTTTCCGGTTTTTGTTGATTTGTAATGCCAAATTCGTGTCTTATAAAAAATAGAAAGAGTGGTGAGAGAAAGGCTCGAATTATGGACCTCATGGACATAATACATGTGCATTACCACTAAACCGAACGACATTTTTGTAACTAATGTTACTTTAAGTATATTTAACATTATTTTAATTACACTTTGGTAATTAATCCAGTGTATATATAATTAACGCCATTTAGGATAATGAGTATGTCTTACACTAAAAGAGTCTATACTTATGTCTACTTTTATTGAAATTCAATCTTTTATTGCAAATGTATAAGCTTGATATAGCAATATATAAAAACAATGACATACAAAGATCTTCTCTCCTCTATAACAATGTGATAACCAAAATGAAATAGCAAGTAAAGGGGAGAAATTAGAAAGTTATATTTTTATTACTATTACACATATTTTGATTCCTAATATAGCACTAACAATTAGAATAAGCATCTCATACACCATTTTTAGGATTCCAATCCCAAAGACTGCCTTTATATATTATAAAAAAATGTATGGTTTGCTTGTTAGCAAGTGAAAGGGAGAATCGGACAAAATTTACATGCGTAATACTGAAAAATAAAAAGACATACTTTGAATAAAATTGTAATAAAGTATACAAACTTAATTTTTTTTTATTGTGAGTTGCACTTCAGGGAAATAGAATAAGATGTTTTTCATGCATGCTAAATGTTTGATGAAATATCTGAATGATCTTTTTAATTTAATTCCACATTAGCTTTGTGGTTTGTTAACTTACTTCCACAGCTTTAGGCATGTAACCACACGTTGTGTGAGAGTAAAAGTATGTGGTAATGTTGGATATATTCTTTTTGAAAATATGAATTCATTATAATAATTATTAGATTTTAAAAATGTTATGCTTACTAAATAAATAAAAAATTGAAATAAAAATAAGAAGGATACGAACAAAATTTTACATAATTTCTTGTTCGGGGGATGCGTGTATGCCCTTGTCCTTGGTTTCCAGTACTGACTTATTTGTTTATCCACTAAAACATATGTGAACTTTCTTACAACAAGGCATACAAATGAATACAGATTGACACGATACATATAGGGAACTTGAGAAAAACAAATAACACCGAAAGTAAACTATAGTATACCACAAAAGAGAGGTCATTTCAAAGCAGATCCTTCATTAACATATTTGAAACTTGTTGCATTGTCGGTCTTTCATGTGGGTTGGAGTTTAAGCATGCTCTTGAGAGACTCATTACCGACTTAACTTGTTTCTCAACTTGTGATGAGGGTGACGGTATCCGACTATCTCCCACATTTGCTGCCACCAGATCATCCATAGATAATGTTGGTAAAGAAGTTATCAGTTCTCCTGGATGCTTTCCCATGACCACTTCAAGTGCAACGACTCCAAAGCTATACACATCGCATTTCTCAGTTGCCACCATTGTATAAGCAAGCTCTACATCCAAAGAAACATGTGATCAAAACAAACAAAAAAGATATATCAACCCCACAAGATTTTAACATAGTTACATATATGTAGATGTACATATTTCTATATATCATGAAACTTAAGAAGTTGTAGAACTACAATCACAATAATACGTTACCTGGCGCGATATAACCATAGGTGCCTGCAATTGCGGTCCAGGTGGATGAGTCTAGCTTTAAAAGCTTGGACGTGCCAAAATCAGAAATATGTGCCTCATAATCAGAATTAAGGAGGATGTTAGTGATGGAAATGTCTCTGTGAATTATAGGAGGTGAGCAGTCGTTATGCATATAAGCCAAACCATTAGCTATAGCCTTTACAACGTTGACCCTTTTCAACCAATCCAATTCTTTGGCTAAGACATCACTTCTTAAGATAGACCCAAGGCTTCCTTTTTCAAGGTATTCGTAAATCAGCAATGAGTGACGGGCATGGGAGCAATATCCATAGAGTTTCACTATGTTTCGATGTCTTATATTCGTTAATGCTCGTACCTCGTTAAGGAATCCATTATGATCAACATTCTCAAATGATGAGTGAAGTTTCTTTACAGCTACCACATTGTTTGGTTGTAGCTCGACTTTGTAAACACTGCCATATCCTCCGGTCCCAATACAGTATGCTTCATCGAAACCATTTGTTGCCTTCACGATATCATCGTAAGCTACTTTTCCATCAAAACTTGTAATTGAGAAATAATCACCAGTTTCTTCGTCCAATGGTTTCTGTGGAGACTTTTTCTTTTGTTGTCGATAAGCAATGGGGCCATACGTGAATAATGCAAGTAAAACTGCCCCGATAAGAGGGAGCATAATTGCAAGGATGAGACTATGATGAAAGGAATTGTTTTTCTTCTTCAAGGATTCGCTTGGACAAAGTTTTACTCTTGTAACATTTCCACACAAACCTGAATTGCCTTGTATAGAAGCATTCACAAAGTTGGCGGAAGAGGGAATCGGACCTGTGAGCTCATTGTACGAAATGTCGATATCAATCCCGCGAGGCAAACTTGTAAAAGCATCAAGAATAGAACCAGATAGCCTATTATGAGAAAGATCCAATTTTTGTAAACTTTGCAAACGTTGAATGTCAGACGGTATCTCTTCCGTGAGCAAATTATGAGACAAATCAAGTTCTGTAAGTTGCACTAATTTACCAATCTCGGATGGAATTTTCTCACTGAGCTTGTTATTACTAAGATTCAAGTAGTGGATATGAGTCCATTGATCAATATCTTTTGGTATCGACCCATTCAATCTATTTGTAGATAGGTCGAGTACTTCAAGGATTTCATAAAATCTAAGCTCCGGCGGTATAATACCTGAAAGTTGGTTATCCGCCAGGGACAAATTCAACATACTTTTCATATTCCCAAACTCCTTTGGGATCTCACCAGTTAAATGATTTGAAGAAAGATCAAGCCTTTGTAGTTGCATTGAATTTCCAAAATCTGGTGGTATGCGACCACTAATGTTGTTATAGGCCATCACTAAGGTTCTCAAATTCTTGCATTTACTCCAGTTTTGAGAAAGCTGGCCGTGAAAATTATTGTGACTGACATCAAGGAAATCTAAGATTGGATAGATACCAAAGCTATTCGATATGTCTCCACTGAATTGATTATGTTCAAATCTCGCTCTTCTTAATCGAGGACAATTTCTTAAGCCTCTTGAAATGGGGCCAATGAGTTGATTTCTAGATACTGTTATAATATGAAGCTTTCCCCCATGACACAAATCTTCAGGCAAGTAGCCAGACAATTGATTTTCAGCTAGTTGTAGCTCAAACAAATCCAAATTCCCCAATCCTTGTGGAATCAAACCAGATAATTTATTATCCATGAGGTACAAATATTGTAGGTTGCTCAGGTTTGCTAATGATGAAGGAATAGAACCACTAAGTAGATTGTCACTCAACACAAGATCAGTGAGAAACTTCAAATTCCCAAGTTCAATAGGAATGAGACCAGAGAGTTGGTTTCCGTCCAAATAAAGGGTATCCAAAGATGTCAAATCACCCAATGATGAAGGAATAGAATCATTAAGTTGATTGTCGCTCAACTCAAGATCTGTGAGAAATTTCAAATTCCCAAGTTCAATAGGAATGGGACCAGAGAGTTGATTTTCGAACAAATAAAGGGTATTTAAAGATGTTAAATCACCCAATGATGAAGGAATAGAGCCACTAATTTGATTGTTGCTCAACTCAAGATCAGTGAGAGACTTCAAATTCCCAAGTTCAATAGGAATGGGACCAGAGAGTTGATTTTGGAACATATAAAGGGTATTCAAAGATGTCAAATCACCCAATGATGAAGGAATAGAGCCACTAATTTGATTGTCACTCAACTCAAGATCAGTGAGAGACTTCAAATTCCCAAGTTGAACAGGAATAAGACCAGAGAGTTGATTTCCATCCAAATAAAGGGTATTCAAAGATGTCAAATCACCCAATGATGACGGAATGGAACCACTAACTTGATTGTCGCTCAACTCAAGATCAGTGAGAGACTTCAAATTCCCAAGTTCAATAGGAATGAGACCAGAGAGTTGATTTCCGTCCAAATAAAGGACTTCCAAAGATGTCAACTCACCCAATGATGAAGGAATAGGGCCACTAAGTTGATTGTCGCTCAACTCAAGATCAGTGAGAGACTTCAAATTCCCAAGTTCAATAGGAATGGGACCAGAGAGTTGATTTTCATACAAATAAAGGACTTCCAAAGATGTCAAATCATGCAATGATGAAGGAATTGAGCAAGATATGTTGTTTGAGTTGAGGTACAAGATGGTTAGCTGGTGCAGGTTTCCTATTTCGGGTGGAATTGCTCCGGAAAATTTATTCTGTGAAAAATCAAGATAGACAAGTTTGGACAGGAGCCGAATTTCTGGTGGGATGGGGCCAAAGAAGTTGTTTACACTGAGATTAAAATGTGTAAGATTGCGTAGCAAAGAGAATGAAAATCGGTGAAGCGTACCGTTTAATCTAGATGTTGTGAGGTTCAACTTCTGAATGCTCCCATCAGGATTACAAGTTACTCCGAACCAAGAATTGCACGGAAATGACGCGCTGGAATTCATAGGGAGGGGAAGCCATGAAGAGAGCAAGGAATTGTTTGGGATTTGAAGGCTTGCTTTCCATTTAAGAAGAGCACTCCCTTCCTCCAAAGTAGCAGAAGCAATATTTGGTACGAGGGAGAATGTGATGATTAGTAGGGAAAATAGTAAGAAGTTTGATGAACTCATTATTTGCTTTGCCATGTTTTCTAAAAAAAAAATATGGTTTCTGACCCCAATTTATATTGGGAATGTCATATTTGTCCACAAGGAGAGTCCTTTACCTTATGTCAATGCAATATTTTTCCACAAAGGAACGCATTACACTTGGAATTATGTTCCTAATGATTATCTAGGAAGAAAAACCGAATGTTGGAGGACTTTGACTTCCATATTGAGTGAATGGATCAGTGGGGATTGGGTGGGTAGGCCCTTCCAAAGGATTTAACGTGAATGAATCTGGTGCAGTGACTACAAAATTAAGTGTTAAAACAAATTAGCTTTTCACGTTTGACTTCTTTCACTACTGCAGTTCTGCAAATCTTGAAAAGCCAAGTGAATATATGAAACGCCATTAGAGAAATACACAGCTGCCATCATCATTCCTAATCATTCTTTTACTACAATGGTGTTCACCAGTCCTCAATCGTTTCTCTGATTCAGCCAGTTACATCCTATCTTTGAGCCTACATTTTTTTTGTACGATCATCACATTTCGTGATCAATTCTTAAACGTACAGTTCCTACGTTCACATGATGGATCAAGTTTTTCTAGCACATTTGTTTTGCTCACCAACTGTTCGACAGTTTCAGAGCAATCTGCAACGATTGCTCCTTCTTGTATTTTGATCTTCATCATGCTCATTGGAAGAGTCTCGTGAGATTGTTTTTGTTGCTGTATGAGTTTTGAATTGAAGGCTTCGAAGAGTTTCCAGGTTTCGTATTTAACGGAATGCAGATTGCAGAATGATATTGCAAAATTGTCTACTGGGCCACATAATAACCCTAATGTTAGGCTTTACAATAGTTATGTGGGCCATTAAAAATAGACTTTATTTTATGTTAATATTAGCCAATCTGATGATCCACACAGACCATATACATACTATGATACTACATACTTAAAGAATCACTTAAATGCTTAAAAAACTTAAACCTCTTTCAACTCTAAATCTTCATTAAACCATACACATTATAATAGCAAATAACTTTCAATAATAAAACAAATACACTTGATAATTAATTTTTCTACACAGAAGTAAACTATTTCACCAATAAAATACCAACCAAAAAATTTCTAGAAACTTATTTTCATTGTGAATAATGGATGTTATAACTTGTCCACAAACCAACATGATTGTTAGTAAATAGTTATTACTAGATAGAGCAGAGTCAGTTATCATAACGAACTTTGTGACCTTGGTATCGTAACAAACCTACTTATGTATAAATAAATAAGTATATCCAATTTGATGCAATAGTTTAAACAAGAAAATGCAACAGAATGCAAGATTCTTTCTAAAATACTTTTCTTTGAAGTGTCGCACTTTTAGCACCCGTTTATGTCTTATAAGATTCATGTACATATTATATACACGTACACATATATCTTTATTTGACTAACTTATACATATTATATACATACGTACATGTTGTGTGCATCATCGGAACCCCACTATTCAAAACATATACACGTACACATATATACTGTTGGAAATTACAAAAGGAAATAACAAGTTTACTAATATCCTAATCATGCATTGGTGGGAGGAAGAACATTTGATGGGTTTTTAAGTTTTCTATGCCCGTATCCTTCGGAGGCTTCAGTGGGGGTGAAAGGATGAGCCAAGCCCACATACGCACCTAGCCAAGCCATGGATGTGTGTTGAGTGTCGTAACCAACAAAATAAAAGAGTTGAAATATGGTTTAAAAATGAATTGTTGATTACCAATATTTCGTGATTACACTACTTGTTATAAATACTAACTAGGTAGTATAAATGGCAAGTAGGGTCGATCCACAGGGAACAATGGTCTAATGGATTATACATTGACTTTCACGAGGTTTACACTTTAAAAGATAGTAACAAAAGGGGGGTTTTGATGTTGAATATAAATTGTAAATTTGACTTGGGACAAAATATAGAAAAATTGTTTTTGTGTTTTATAATTTGGGGAGAAATTCTGGTTTTGTATTTGTAGTCATATGATTGGAAATAACAATAAGAATGATGTTTATAACTTTAATCTTTCCAAGTTGGTACTTTGTGTATGCCGAAAGCTCGCACATACACCATTCACCTAATATACCTTAGTCAAGAGAAGCTCGTTAACTAAGACTAATCTTACTAATCAAATCTATTTTAGTCAAGTGTATGCCGAAAACTCGCACATACATCATCATAGAATTTGAATGAAAGATTGCATTATGTTTTATGTGAATGTTCCCAACAATGTTCAATACTCCTAAACAAGCGTTGGAGCGTCAAAACATGTGATATGATTTTCACCAATGAAGATGATTGTCACAAATAACATTTTATAAAACAATTACGGATTTCATAAGTTGTATGACAAGATTGATAGTTACTTGAGATCAAATGGCCAATATGAAATAAGTAAAAACCAAACACTTGTTAAGCCTCAAAATCATATCACTAGAAGGATATAAAATCAAACATCAAACTTTATATTAAATCACAATCATAATCCTTAATACAAAACCAGAAAATAAGTTTACTAGCCACTCATGACTAGTAAAAGAGAAATAAACTTACAAAATGAAGACAATCCACACTTGAAGTTGCACACAAACACAAACACAATGTATCTAGAGAGTATTCAGAAAATAATGGTAAGATGGGATGGTTCTAAGACTAACTAGACACATCTATTTATACTAACACACCAAGGGCAAAATGGTAAAATGGACAATGGCAAACATCATCATTCCAAGATCCACTTTCTTCATCACATGGCCTCAAATCCAGATGGGATCTGGATATGGTCGTGTAGCATGAGGATGACAGCACAAGAGGGAATAAACAACTCAAAGTGGGCCAAAAAGTAGATCTGGTCACCAGGAAAAGTTACACGGCCGTGTAACTTTTAGTACAAAAATTACACGGCCGTGTAATATTACACGGCCAAGTTACACGGCCGTGTAATTCTGCAACACTTTCTGGACAACTTCCTGAGCTGACTTGGCATCCACGTGGCAAAATAAAGTTACACGGCCGTGTAACTTCTAGGCCTAAAGTTACACGGTCGTGTAATATACTGCTTTGTCTTTGGGTCGTTTATTTCATAACTCTTCCGTTTGTGATCCGTTTCTTCTGAAATTTGACGTGCAGCTTCCTAATGATATATAATTAATGTTCCAAGTCTCAAAATACCTGCAAAACATACCATTTTACCTAAACAAATGGTATTACTCCGAAATAAACACATTAGTACGAAAACATGCATATAGCATGCTTTTATTGGCGAAATACGATGTCAAATGAAGTAAATAAACGTGATAAAAGGTGTATATTAATACACCTATCAAATATCCACAAGCTTAAATTCTTCTTTGTCCTCAAAGAAAACAAGAAAGAACTAGACTAATGGGTAAAAAGAAGGAAATAAAAAGAAGTGAATCCTTTTGAGTTAAATCGTGCCAACATCATCACTAGCAATTATATGGTTAGCATATCGTCCATGTATTCGCCTAAAATCTCACAATTGTGAAACAATAGATTGTACTAAGAAACAAATACACGTTAAACAATAGCATAGCCACGTCATATATCGATTATAAAAACACTACCGCGACTTTCACTGTCTTTAGCAAGGACGACACAATACAAAGTCAGTGCTCACAATTGTTCGCTCTCCTCATATATGCACACAATTCGCTGATTGCGACTCACAAATGTCTTCCGCCACTCATATGGAAATAGGGTGGTGTTTACACTCGGATATCGTACTTGGACTCGTGTTAATATGACTTTGCCTCAATTATCATACCGTTCACGTTTGTCATAACTTGTCAATTAAGAGAATGATCTTCCCGGAATTAAAGTACAAGAATGAAATTACAACTCGATAAATAGAATACAAGTACAAAAGAAAATAAATACTCTATTTTTGGATTTTCTTTCAAATGAGTAAAACAATTCTCTATATGGAAAGAATTGTAAAAAAAAAAAATCGTAAGATATTTCATTTGATGACTTTTGAACAAGCAACGTGCTTTATTCTATTTTTTTGGAATTTAATTTCTTTAAACACACATGTTTGGTTCTTGGTTTTCTTTTTTTTCTTTTTTTTAATATTCTTTTTTTATTAATTGTTTTTAATAAACCATTTTTTTTTTTTAGAACCAAACAAAATATTTCTGGAATTTCACCATTTATTGGACTCAAAATACAAATATAAAAATTTTGTTTTTTTTTTTTTTATTTAAAAATGACCAAAATGGTCAAAAACCAAAAATGGGAATATCGGGTAATTGACGTGTTATGAACAAATGTGTTGGTCAATATATGATTACGAAGGCAAAACCTGTAACATTAACCAAGCCGATTGCACACATTGAAGTTCTCACGGGGTAGCTGCACTTTGTATTGCTGTACTTGCTAAAAATAGATTCGGTTAAAATAGATATCTTATAATTTCATCATACGTGCGTATGCTAAGTAAATTTAACAAAAAAAAAAATGTCTTTTAATTCAATCTAGAATTTCACAATGTGAAAATATTTTTGAATACAAGGAAAATAAGAAACTATAATATTGAAAATAAAGATGTAGCATGTTTTAACAATTAAAAGATTTCACAAAAGTTAAAAAAAATGCAAGAAATAACAAATGTTTTAAATAATTTTTTTTTTATTTTTCAAGATTTTCGGTAAACATAAAGAAAAATAACATAAAAAGAAAATGCGATGATACCGGACATCGTATACCTCCACAAGCTTAAATGTAAGCGTCGTCCTCGATGCTTGCGGAAGGTCTAATGCGGACCCGGAGGTGGTTTTGCATTTCGAACACATCCAAACACTTTATTAAAAAAAAATCAAATGAAACACAAAACTTAAACATACAAATACCATAAAATCAAAACTAAATCGGTTTGTCTCTTTAGAGGCGCACTTGTTAGGCAAAAGAATTTTTTTTTTTTTTTTTTTTTTTTAAAGTTTTTTTTTTTTACCACATTTTTAAGTTACACGGCCAAGTTACACGGCCGGGCCAAAAGTTACACGGCCGTGTAACTTAAAAACGATTTTTCAAGTTACAAACGAAGTTTTTTTTTTTTTTTTTTTTTACCAAATTTTCAAGTTACACGGCCGTGTAACTTAAAGGGCAAAAGTTACACGGGCCGTGTAACACACTGTCCCGTTTTTTCATTTTTCGTATCTTGAGCCTCGGTAGTCCGTTTTCAGTTTCGATCGTTTTCTCACGTAGGTAATTGAAAGTTACACACAGAAAAATTATAAAAACACAAAAATTCACACTTTCAAAAATTGACTAAAATACCCCCGGGTTGCCTCCCGGTTAGCGCACTTGTTTAACGTCGTTGGCTCGACGCATGGCCCTTTTTGTTTCGGTTGTTTTTTTTTTTAACTTCTTACTCGCTCTCTAGAGGTGTACCTGTATGTGAAGATCTTGGTATAAAATATTAGTAATACCGCGCTCCCCGGCAACGGCGCCAATTTGTTGAGTGTCGTAACCAACAAAATAAAAGAGTTGAAATATGGTTTAAAAATGAATTGTTGATTACCAATATTTCGTGATTACACTACTTGTTATAAATACTAACTAGGTAGTATAAATGGCAAGTAGGGTCGATCCACAGGGAACAATGGTCTAATGGATTATACATTGACTTTCACGAGGTTTACACTTTAAAAGATAGTAACAAAAGGGGGGTTTTGATGTTGAATATAAATTGTAAATTTGACTTGGGACAAAATATAGAAAAATTGTTTTTGTGTTTTATAATTTGGGGAGAAATTCTGGTTTTGTATTTGTAGTCATATGATTGGAAATAACAATAAGAATGATGTTTATAACTTTAATCTTTCCAAGTTGGTACTTTGTGTATGCCGAAAGCTCGCACATACACCATTCACCTAATATACCTTAGTCAAGAGAAGCTCGTTAACTAAGACTAATCTTACTAATCAAATCTATTTTAGTCAAGTGTATGCCGAAAACTCGCACATACATCATCATAGAATTTGAATGAAAGATTGCATTATGTTTTATGTGAATGTTCCCAACAATGTTCAATACTCCTAAACAAGCGTTGGAGCGTCAAAACATGTGATATGATTTTCACCAATGAAGATGATTGTCACAAATAACATTTTATAAAACAATTACGGATTTCATAAGTTGTATGACAAGATTGATAGTTACTTGAGATCAAATGGCCAATATGAAATAAGTAAAAACCAAACACTTGTTAAGCCTCAAAATCATATCACTAGAAGGATATAAAATCAAACATCAAACTTTATATTAAATCACAATCATAATCCTTAATACAAAACCAGAAAATAAGTTTACTAGCCACTCATGACTAGTAAAAGAGAAATAAACTTACAAAATGAAGACAATCCACACTTGAAGTTGCACACAAACACAAACACAATGTATCTAGAGAGTATTCAGAAAATAATGGTAAGATGGGATGGTTCTAAGACTAACTAGACACATCTATTTATACTAACACACCAAGGGCAAAATGGTAAAATGGACAATGGCAAACATCATCATTCCAAGATCCACTTTCTTCATCACATGGCCTCAAATCCAGATGGGATCTGGATATGGTCGTGTAGCATGAGGATGACAGCACAAGAGGGAATAAACAACTCAAAGTGGGCCAAAAAGTAGATCTGGTCACCAGGAAAAGTTACACGGCCGTGTAACTTTTAGTACAAAAATTACACGGCCGTGTAATATTACACGGCCAAGTTACACGGCCGTGTAATTCTGCAACACTTTCTGGACAACTTCCTGAGCTGACTTGGCATCCACGTGGCAAAATAAAGTTACACGGCCGTGTAACTTCTAGGCCTAAAGTTACACGGTCGTGTAATATACTGCTTTGTCTTTGGGTCGTTTATTTCATAACTCTTCCGTTTGTGATCCGTTTCTTCTGAAATTTGACGTGCAGCTTCCTAATGATATATAATTAATGTTCCAAGTCTCAAAATACCTGCAAAACATACCATTTTACCTAAACAAATGGTATTACTCCGAAATAAACACATTAGTACGAAAACATGCATATAGCATGCTTTTATTGGCGAAATACGATGTCAAATGAAGTAAATAAACGTGATAAAAGGTGTATATTAATACACCTATCAATGTGAGACGCAAGTTCATGATTTAGGCACATTTTGCACGTCACTGGGAGCTGGGGAGCTTTTATTTTTTTCTTTTAGCAGAGTTCAAGTTGGATTAGGTTGGACCGACCCCATCAACGTTGACCACATGTTGACTTCATTGATACATCTAGAAAGCGTGTTGACTTCGTGGATAAGCACCCGGTCCAACCGCGTAACATATGGAAACAGGTGATAGTGCTACTCTTGTCACATTTCCACGTTTTCTGGAGTTTCCTAGGGTTTTCGCGACAATAAATAGAGTCCTCTTAAAGTTGCATTACACACACAAAAATGAGATCTCCTCTGCTCTAATCTCTATTTGCGAATTCAACAACTAGGTATTTGACATCGCAGCGGTCGTCATGCGGTCAAAAATAAAAAAATACCTAACACACACACTTAGCACAGTGGAAGTCAGGGTCGATCCGCAGGAGTTGGGTGGTTAGGACAAGACGATAGTATACCAACTGTAGTGTCACTCTACAGTCAGCGGTATTGTTTCTACTTTTCCAAAAACCAACTAAAAACACAATTCCAAAACCAATGCCAAAACCTAACTCAAGCATGAACTAAACTAACCCAAATCAAATCCTAGACTAAAGTTCCTTACTGAAATTAGAAACTAAATTCAGAATCCAGAAGCAAACAATCAATCCAATACAATCAAAACACATCCAAACATCAATAATGCAAAATAACATCAAACCGAATGATTACTTTTATAAATCCAAATCAAACATCAAACCAATATCCAAACAATCAAATCAGATCTAAACTACCAACTATTTACTACTGAAATCAGAAACTACAAATCTAAACGAACATCGAGTAATCGATGGAAATCCCGATTGCTGAATACCTCGATACCGAGTTGATAAAACAAGAGAAAAACTAAATTACTAACCAAAATAATGATTCCCACTGAAAAACTGACGAAATTGTGCCTTCGGATCCCTCCTTCGCGTCCCGGGATGAGTGAAAAGTCGGACGAGACTCCGGTATTTATAATGGTGCGAAATTAGGGTTTCCGCGTCGCGGCCAAGCTAAATCCGCGACGCGCGTGTTGCCTTATCCCGCAATCTCAGAATTTGAAATTCAAAAACGAAGATTTTATCCGGTCGCGAGATAGCGGCGCTATCTCAAGAAATAGCGGCACTATTGACGATAGCGGCGCTATCTAGGATAGATAGCGCCTCTATTTCTGCCAGATCCGATTTTTTGCCTTTTTTGCTCCACAACTTCTCTAGAATTGCACTAAAACCCCTGCATTTACACTAAAAACATTTCCAAGCACTTTGGCACAAAAGTAAGTGATATTAGCCAATTAATAATGATAAATTAACTAAAACACGGCTAAACAATGCTTAAAATACTTGATATTACTAGGCATTGTCAGTATTCACTTTGTGTTTACCGGTTCTTCAATAGTTGCTAGAAAGAATGATAACCTACATTACATCTTCGAGTTTTTTGTTAAAGCTTACAACCATCGAGCGACATAAAAACCTTTAATGAGAGAAGTTCTTTTGTGCAGATGCAATCAAAAATCTACAATCTTCAAGTTGGTTTTATATTCTGTTTCTTTTAATTCTTTTGCTGATAAGATAATATTCTTCTATATATGATTGTGAATGGTCAATCTGATTTTTGTATTAAAATTGGTAATCTAATAATAATAATAATTTGTTTTATTGACTCGACATTAATTCCCAATATTATTTGTTGGTTTGTTTCTTCTGATATTACTAAGATTTAATATTTGTTCACAATACCAATCGTTGGATTGTTTTTAAAGTTTGAAATTCAACAATCTTAAAGGTTTTTATTTGATTAAATTTTATACAAATGGACAGCGAAATCTGGTTACAACTCATGAATTAGGAGTTTGTCAAACTGGACCACTTCCACATAGACAATTACACTCGTTGAGCCAACAGGGTCAAGTTCATGTTTTTTGTGCTCAAACTTGGTTATGTCCTAGAACCTAAATTGTCCACTATTCTAGTCAACAGTAAACTATTTTTTATCAAGTAGGTCATTCTATTAAGTCAAAATATGGTCAACGCTAACTTTGGAAAACCAAACACGTTTAGTCCTTATGTTCAAATTTTCACTAATTGGTCTCATCTTAATTACAACTTAAACATTATCTAATTATAGTTAATTTCTTAAATTTTTTAGGTTTTAAAACTAGATTAAAAGTATTTTTCAATTTCTCGAATTTAAACATTTTCAGTCATTTTTCTCAGAATTTGTACTTTTAGCTATTTAATCTACTCTTTTAACATCCCCAATTGTTAAGTCTCCACTTCAAAAGTTTACTCATTCTTCTTGTCTTATTTCTTATGTAATTTACGACTCCAACAAATTAAAATCCCCTAATTTTTCTTTATAATTGTTTTTAAAATAATCTTTACGAATTCATCACGTAGATCAACGAATTGAACCAATCTTTGTAGACTCGGCTGTGACACCCATAAATTTTTTTCTTTTAAATCATTCTTTAAAAAAAGTCCCTTTTAAAACATTTACACTTAATATAAAAATATGGGTAATCACCAACTGCATATCATTACAACCATAGTAGTAAACAATAATTTACACAGATCATAATGATTGAATATAATAAATTACATTCCATAAATCTTCACTTTACTTCTATCTTTATTAATCATTGTATAACCTGGAATACAATGCATAACACATACGTACGTAAGACTATAAAGTCTTATGAGTTACATGAGTTTAGACTCATAATATATTTATACTTATGTTCATTTGCATGCACTTTACTCGTGAAGCCTTATTAACATATTCATATATACTTATCTTGAAATACAACTTCTTTACATATTAAGTCATAAGATTGACTCATTACATTATTCATACTTATAATCCATTTCACATTAGTGATAAAGATGACCCATTATGCTTTTAGTCATAACAATGACTACATACATTCATTAGTCATAAAAATGACTCGTAACATATATCATTCATTCTTTACATATTAGTCATATACACAACTCTTAATTCATAAGTCACCGATGTGACACTTATTCATTTAGTCTTAATAAAGACTTTCTACTTATTAACGTTTATAAACATTCTTATACTCATTACACATATAGTCTATACTTTATTCATTAAGTCATAATGATGACTTCTTTATATATATACACATATATTCACATACACGACACTAATTCCTACATCATTACACATACAACTAACCATACTATGCTAATCATATAAATGACTCTTATCACATTAAAAATATCATACATACATATCACTAAAATCATATAAATGATTCATATTACATTCAGCATACTAATAATACTACATTCAACATACTAATAATCCACAACACTTTAATCACATAAATGACTCATACATACCATATACATAATTGACTCGTAATACATTAATCCCATAATCAAAGTATCACGCGTCAATACATTCTATCACATAAGACTCATAACATACTAGTCATATTCTTGCCATCATATATTGAATTAGATTTATCTCTTTCATTACATAATAATTGATTGGTCTTATACATATCTTTACTTATGCATTCTTAGTTTTTAACTCACTACATGTGGTTCTTCCCCAAGTCTCTTGTACCAAGATAGAAAGAACATAAACAAACTACTTGGAATCATAGGAATCAATCCTCCTCCAACTTAGGAATTTCAATCGTCAGCCCTAAATAGGTTTCCTAGCTAGAAACGGTGAAATTATACTTTATATGAGCTACGAATTCAAAGAATTCGATCGTAGAACGTTGCTAGCCTCAAAAACTTCGCCATCTTCTTCCTCTCTCATAGCTGCCATCATTCCAGTGGACAAATGGGGAGAAGACTCCTGTTTATACCTCCCTAGTTTCAAGTAATGGCCCTTTGGTCCTTTAACTTTCATTCTTTTCATTTAAGGCACAAAACTCTACATTATTCTTGAAATTCTTAAATATTATAGTTTTGCCCCACAAATAAACTTACATATTAACGACATACTAACATATAAAAATCTTATTAAGAGATTACATACCATAAAATGACCAAAATGCCCGTTCGGGGATTTTGTCCATTTTCATACTTTTATCTTTATAGTCCTTATACATCATATTCATACTACATTCTACTTCCATTTACAACATTTTCTTAATGAAAACATGATTCTTTTCATTTCATATTAGTAATTGTAAATTACTAAAATACCCTTTTTACCTATAATATAATATGAATAATTACTTAATAATTATTCAATTACTTCTTAATTTCCGATTAGACCCATTTTGGGTTGTTACATCGACCCCCTTTTCCACTATACGTAATTTGTGTTAAAGATTTAGAGTTATTTATTTTGTTGCCTCGACAACCACCAACTTTCTATGCCTATATCTTGATAAGGCTGATATGTAGTTAGCCCAAAGTACTCCATACACTTTCTAAGCCCGATCAACTTTAAACTAGGTAACTTGTGAACCATCATACAAGTACCACATAAGGGGTTGCAAGTCCCTTATGCATGTAAGGCTTATTCAGAAAGCCACACTCAACTCGAATCAATGCAAGTTCGAAAGTGGATATCTATGAATCAAAGTTAAATTCAACTCAAAAGAATATTGCCTATATAGAGTAAAGCTTTTCAAAAAGAGATTTTATGAATGCACAAAATACATATAATAGTCACATAGCACATAAGTAGTTTATCATATGAAAACATCAACTCAAGTTATCAAATATGATAAGGATATATACTTTGGGTATAAACTCACCTTAAGTGGTTGCATAAGCTCGCTTCACTTCTAAAGTTGTTGGAGTACTTAGTGGTCAGCTAAAGGTAACAATAGTTGGGTTCATTATCTCTTAAATATTCTTTTAGTTCCTAATTAAGTTCTTAATCTCAAACTTAGAATTTTAGTCTTTAATTCATCCCTAAGGTCATAAGAAAGCATAAGGGTGCACTAGACATGATTTGGACTTCATTTGCAAAAGGCCATATCGAGTTAGGTCTAATGACCAAAAACAACTTTTCAAGTTCCTAATTCCCTTAGATCCTCCAAATCATTTCTAACATCATTCCTTTCCGTTCTAATGAGTTGGTATGATTTCTCAAAAACTAGGCATAATTTGGACTTCATTTGCAAAATTGCCTTGTTTCACCACTTTACAAGCACTCTCCCCATGTTTTACAATGTCACGTTTTTGGTATGGTTGTAAAACTTCCCACATTTTTCCTGCGTCTTTCATAATGCAAGAATGAAAATACACCAGATATCCAGGTTCGGGAAGATGGTTTAACTTTCACGACATTGACATTCGTATAATTTTTGAGGTTACATTGGTTCTACCGACGAAAGTGGAAGCGGAAGCTTATGAGGATGCCATTTTCAGTTCTGAAATTGAAGAGAAAAAGTTGACATTGCAAAAAACGTCGAGAGTAGTGAGTGTTTTTGGAGTATATTGAAACTAAATGAACCAACACCTATATATACCAACTCTAAAATGGCAAAATGGTCATTTAAGGGATCCAAATGACTATATGACAAATCTTTAATTCCGACTTTCCCGAGCCCAACGTCTATATTTCCGATTTCTCCGGATTTTATCCGCATTTTTCAAAACCAGAAAAATATCCGTGGTACAAATCCGATACTCAATTTTTTGTGTAACTGATCGCATCCGCCAGATGGTATATATCCGATTCCAATATCATAGGACCAGATTTTTAAAATTTCTGACAGGATATTTTTCGGATATGAAAAAAATCCAAATTCGGTTTGTGTACCTCTAGCCTGTACTGTAAGTTAAAAAGGTTGGTCAAACAAAATCTTTTGGAGGGAACGAGAAGTAAATCTACAATACTACAATAGTTTTACAATTTTACTCCTTGTTTAATTATTTGGTAGTCGTAATATACGAGGAAGGGTAAAAATACTAGCGATATTTGTGAGGACATAAAAAGTCAATTTTCTTAGAAAATAAATAATCAGAGTTGATTACCTCCATATGATATTAGGCATCACCTCAATATATTATTATCCAAATAATTAAATCACTAATTTTCTTCGAAACGTTTGAGATTTCGAGGGTTGTTTAGCACTTTTTGCAAATTGTAAGCACCAATTTGTTTTAAAATGGGTAGATCATAATCAAAACAAAGTAATGACAAGCAAATAAACTTATATTTCAACTAACCAAAAACCTAAAAAGCATAACATATCATTTTCAACTTCCTTTTCACATACAAACTTCAAAAACCAAAAAAAACATATTTTCATTTAATTCTAAATAAGACTCAAAACAAGTAAACCACCCACAACACCACCTCAATCGCGTCTCTTACTGTTAACCGTAGAATTTTGCTCCGTCAGCATTTTCAAAACATTAACCAACGCCCGCAAGCGGTCCCACACGTTCACCCCATACAAAGCCTCAACAAGCGACTGTTGAAACTCGAAACAATTTTCCGCAACCGGATACTACAAAAAATATTTTTATACTTTTAGACAAATATATATATATATATATATATATATATATATATATATATATATTATTCTTAAAGTAAATAATTTGAAAATTTTTACCTGAATTGGCTTTGGTATTTTTGTTTTTATCAAAGGCCACCATCTATCTTCAACAACCGATTTCACAAGGCAACAAGCACGCAACCCTTCAATACCAGCAAACCGCCCAAATCCACTGTCTTTCACACCACCAAATGGAAGAGACTGCCAAAAAGTACATATATAATTAATTTGTTGTGTAAATTACATTTTTAATCCCTGAGTATAGCTAATTTTTTTATTTTGGTTCCAAAGAATTTTCTATTGCAATTTAGGTCCTTATTTGAGGGTTTTGTAATGTTTTTGACCCCTGGTCCAAGTGATATGACTATAATTTAAGGACCAAAATTGTAAAAATTGGCTTCTACTCGGGGACCAAAAATAGTAATTTTACATGGAATTGGGACCAAAAATGTTAGAAGAACCTCAAATAAGGACCAATATTGCAAGAGAAAAATCTTTGGGACCAAAAATAATCAATTTACTTGGAACTGGGACCAAAAATGTTTCAAGAACCTCAAATAAGGACCAAAATTGCAAAAATCAGCTATACTCAGGGACCAAAAATAGTCATTTTACTTGAAACATAAACGAAAAACGTTACAAGAACCTCAAATAAGACCAAATTTGCAATAGAACTTTTCGGGACCAAAATTGCAAAAACCAGCCATACTAAGGGACCAAATTTACTTGGAACATGGATCAAAAACGTTACAAGAACCTCAAATAAAGACCAAAATTGCCAGAGAAAAGTTTTTGGGACCAAAAACTTAATTTAATTTAAAGAAATAGAAACAAGGGACTCTAAACTATGTTGCTATAAATGTAAATTCACCTGACACATGTAATTTGAAGCAAAATCATTAATAGCAGCAACTCCACAATGTAACTGTGAAGCTATATTTTTAGCGCGCTTTTGACTCCCGGAAAACACCGCACACCCAAGCCCGTATTTTGAGTCATTTGCAAGCATGATCGCCTCCTCATCGCTGCTAAATTTCATTATTGGCATAATCGGTCCAAAAGCCTGTAAATAAAATCACATATATAATAATCACCAAAATGCAAATAATACCAATGTAGTTTCTAATATTTCCTTGTTACAGCATTAACATTTTACTTTACAATTATTAGTTATTAGATCATTGTACTATAGAGATTTTACCCATCATAGCAATTCGTGACCTGATGACATGGCACAAATTAACATGTGCCACATCATCATAATTCAAATCCTCAGGTTACACATTGCTCTAACAAGCAAACTTTTTTAAAAAACTCAATGCTATAATAGCAAAAACCTAGAAACTACATTGCTAAAAAAGTCAAAGTCAAAGTCAAAGTCAAACAACTTACTTCCTCTTGCATCAACTTCATTTGATGATTCACATTTACAATGACAGTAGGAGGAAAATACTGGTCAACAGCACCTTCACTAATATCTCTCACACTTCCACCACCAACAATTTCAGCTCCTTTATCTAACGCATCATTTATTAAACTTTGAAGCCTTTCAGAATGGTCTTGCATGCAAATCGCACCCATGTCATATTTTCCAGATTGTGGAGGACCCTGTATATAATTTACTTACTAATTAAAAAAAAAAAAAAAAAATCATACGTCGTAAAGGGTAGAAGCGTAATTAGTTACTTACAGCTGTGACAGATTTGACTATCTTGACTACTTCAGCTACAAAAGAAGCGTAAATGTCTTTGTGGACATAAAATCTTTCTGCCCCTGCGCAATTCTGTCCACTAGATTGTAAAGCAGCCCTAACAGCAACTTGTGCCACCTGTATTCAGTTTTAAGAAATTATTAAGTTGCTGAAAATAGCAACGTACTTTGTTTTTTTTATCCATAAACCATAATAGCAATTAGCAACATATAATTTTTAAAAATACTAGAATTATATAGTCCATAATAGCAATGTACTTGCATTTGCATACCAAAATAGGCAAGTGTACTTTATTTGTTATATATTGCTATTATTGGTAAAAAGATGTAAAATGTGTTGGTATTATGGGTTTAAACGTGTAATTAAGTTGCTATGATTGGTAAGAAATAAAGTACATTGTTTATATTGGTAAAAAAGGTAAAGTAAGTAGCTGTTTTGAATACTTTGCTTTTTAAATTAGATAGAAAAGTCAAAGTTCTTTTATGAATTTGACCAAAAGTCAAACACGCTTACATGAGCGACATCGACATCTTCACAAACAATAAAAGGATCTTTTCCACCGAGCTCAAGTGTCACGGGAATCAATGTGTCGGCCGCTTTTCTCATTATCTGGATTTTTAAAAAAAATAATGTCAAATTACGTAAATACCCTTTACGTTAAAGAAAAGCGTACCATTCTACCAACACCAGGCGATCCGACAAATATGATTTTGTCAACTGATGACACTAATGCTTCTCCTGTTTCGGCAAATCTGGAAAAAAATAAAAGTTTGAAGGACATTGTAAAATTTACAAATTGATGAAATGACAAAAAAGGGCTTGGCTTACCCGGTTATTACTTCAACAAGATTTTCGGGAGCTCCAACGGCTGCAAGGGCAGTTTGGAGAATTCGCACATAGAAACATCCGGACCAGCTTGCATGTTCTGAAACCTAAAATACCAATAAGAGGAGCCAATAAAAGTTTGACGAATGTATATACTATAATGAATGATAAATATTTTTATTAAAGAGTTACGAGTAAGTTACATTTTTGGTCCCTAAGTATAGCTGATTTTTGCAATTTTGCTCCCAAAAAATTCTCTTGCAATTTTGGTCCTTATTTGTGGTTTTTGTAATGTATTTTTGCCCCTATTTCAAAATGATGACTATATTTTCTGGACCCAATTTGCAAATATAGCTATACTCGGGGACCAAAAACGTTACAATAATCTCAAATGAGGACCAAAATTGCAGAAATCAGTTATACTCAGGGACTGAAAATTGTACATGGAAAAGGGACCTAAAACGTTACAAGAACCTCAAATGGGGACCAAAGATGCAAGAGAAACTTCTTTTGGACCACAATTGCAAATTTTAGCTATACTCGGGGACAAAAAATGTAAATCACTGAAAACTTAAATACCTTGACAACTATGCCATTTCCAGAAAAGACAGCTGCTAAAACTGGATTAAATAAATTATGAAATGGATAATTCCATGATACAATTGCTCCAACTACACCAAGGGGTTGAAATTCCACTTTGGATGTTTTGTGAAGCATTGATCTTCCAGATGATCTGAGAAAGATTATAACAAAAAATATAATTAATTTTTTTTATTGTTTTGTATTAATGTTTTTTGCTAATTGCAAAACTCAATAAAATGTAAATACCTGTACTCAGGTTTTAGCCACTTCTCACCCTCTGAAAGAAGCCAAGTAATTTTCTCACATGTTGTCATTATTTCTCCCAATGATGCATCCACCATTGTCTTTCCAGTATCGCGTGAAGAGATTCTAAAAGTATAAAAATATATTAAAATTTATAACTTTTTCATTATTTCATTTATAAAAGATTTCTTACTCGCATATAAGCTCTTGATGTTCAATAATATACTTCAAAAGTACACGCAAAAATTGACGCCTTTGTTTGAAGCTACTTTTTGCCCACACTTTCTGTGATTTTCTAACTTGTGCCACTCGCTCCTTCACCTGACAGCATTTGGAAAATAAGCAAACAATGCAGGGGCAGATTTGTCTTTTACCAACAGCAACAAAAACTTTTTTGTAAACACTAACCTCATCAGGCTTCAAAGCAGGGAAGTAGCCTAGGTACTTCATTGTTGCAGGCTCATAGCATTGGACTCTGTCAGTTTGTCTTCTTGAAGGTATCTATTACATGAAGATTATTACAAACAGAAAATGGTAAGTGTTCAATTGATAAAATAAGGCTTAATACTTAATACCTGGAAACATAAATAAGAAACTTACATAAATGAAACTATTCTCTTTTGGATGCCCATCATCTACAACTGTTGAACATTCAATACATGTATAGAGTGTTAATGATACATAATTACATACCATAGAAAACGATTATATCAAATCTCAGAGGACAAACTACTGGCTTTTCAAATTTATAAATGATAATGGTTTTTTGTTGCATAAAACCACTTTTTATTTAGGTATTTAGGGTATGACGACACTATACACATGCTGAAACATACACAGAGCAAAACCCCGTAGATAGACTTATTCATCTATACAAAACGACCGTAGCATGGCATTTTGCTAGTTATCACAACAAGTGCATGCATTTTTATAAAAGATACACATTTGTATCAACTAGATGTCCGAATTTGCAAAATTATAAGAAATGTTCACGGAATTTCAATGCTGAAGTAAAGTTAGTAAACTGAACGGACTTGTAGAGAAGACGCATACCATCGGAGGCGTCAACCTCGATTGAAGGCACATTAGAAGGAATGAGCATCAGTAGAAATTTACAGATCACAAAGGCGAATGCTATCACCATTAAAGCCCACCAAAACGCCATTTCTTTCGATCGGTATAAAATTTTCAACCCTGCGATAAGCAATGAAGGGAAGAAATGGAAACTAGGGCTCGATTCTTTGGTTTACATGAATCTAAGCTCATGTCTGTTGCTGCGAGAAAAGAATATATTCTTCACTTGTAGATGCTCACCTTGAATCTTATAGGGCATTTAAAATCCCCTTACTTTTCCTACTTTTTACGATCAAGCCATCTTGATCTCCTCGATCCACTTCTTAATGCGACAAAATCGAAGGCATGCTATCTTTATTTCTTTAACTGTCGATCTAATTAAAAACAAAAGAAAAATAGAGAAAATCACGTGAAAACTTAAAACAACAACACACTCCGGAGATTAGAATGAGCATAAGCCGGTTTTTACTTAACACCGAACCCAAACCGTAGATGTTGATTTTTTGGTTTTAAAACTCATCTGGGTTGGTTTTTTTGGTTTTACGGTTTGGGTTTATGGGTTTTTTGTTTAAACCCGTGGGTTTCAAGGGTTTATGAGTTTTTGGTTTTTCAGGTTTGAAACTGCGGGTTTGTGGGTTTAAACTCATTGAAAGTACGTTACTATATAGTGTAAACGAGTTTGTGGGTTCAAACAAATTAAAACCATGGGTTTAAAACAGTAGGTTTGTGAGTTCAAACTCACTGAAAGTACGTTCCTATTAAGTATAAACAGGGTTGTGGGTTAAAACCCACTGAAACCGTGGGTTTGTGGGTTCAAAACCGAACCGACCCATACAAGTCGGTTTTTTCAAAAATTCAAACTCATTCCATCGGTTTTTTGGTTTTCCGATTTCGGTTTTGCTCATCCCTACAGGAGATTATATTAGAATAAAATAGAATAGTTAGATATCGACAGTCATCTCTCAATAGAAATAGAGTCACTAAGTCATATAGAAGACCTCCGATTGAAAATAAATCAAAATGAGCATTAATACATAAAAATGGGAAAATAGAAAAACAAGCTTATGCATAAGTGAGGCAAAATCAAGGGAGAGTAAGCCGATGAGATGATGATGATGATGATGATGATGATGATGATGATGATGATGATGATAATGATGATGATGATGATGATGATGATGATGATGATGATGATGATGATGATGATGATGATGATGATGATACAACCATATGAGCAAGAAGGAAATATCAACAATGGATGTCATCATACAAAACATATAAAGGGGCGATCCATCTACCTTAGTGCTTAGCAGTCACACCCTTATATCTAATATCTATGGTCATGTCCTCAAAAAGAGCAATCTCATAATGTCTAGCCTCACACTATCCTCCAACTTTCCGTTAGAAAGTCCTCTCCTTCTCTTACCGTCTATCATCATTGTGTCTACCCTCCTTATCGTCGTTGATGATAGCCTCCTTTGAATATGTGCATACTATTGGTGATTTTAATGTCATCAACTTATTTAGTATAATCGGGATTGACTCAAAACAAGCTAAATTCAACTTTAGTAATAATACGATCTTTGAGGTGTGGAGTGAACACTTGGATAAGCTAAAGTGATATCGGGAACGGGGGTCCGGGGCAGCGCCTATGGAGGATTTAAAGGGGCATCTCCTCTGTGTATGGGGGAGTCCAAGAGAAAGCGCCATGGCAAGGTCTAAGGGGTAGAGCACTAGAAAAATAAAATCCATATGTAATAGATGTACCCACTGCCAAAATCCCAATCGCCGCATCTGCTCCTCCCAACAAACACAACGTTTCCCGCAAAATAATCAAATTTAAGTATCGTAGTCTTATAAATGTATTAATATGGTCTTATAGGCTTTACTTTTTTCACTTAACGTTATTTATGTTGTCATGTCTGGAAGAACATCAATCAAAAACAAGGTATTCTATGTTTCTAAATCCTAGACTTTTGCTAAAATTTATCTCAAATCTGGTTTCATGATTGCCCTGAAATTAAGGAAGCATTTTGATACATGATCTCTGAAATTATCTAACTTATATATTGATATTCTAAGTTTCTACCCTAATTTTCCAACAGTGTCACCTAGTATTCATTTCATTAAATTTTTAATGATTTGTGTCACTCCCAACAAATTTCTTATAAGCGCATTTGGTAACATATCCATCAAATTTCTATTGTAAGTCCATCTAAACATCCTCATTTTAGCTACTTCTGTCTTCCTCTTGTGGTTCTTCTTGGTCGATTGATATTTGCACACATACAACAAGGCAAGCCTAATATCTACCGTATAAAAATTTCCCTTGAGTTTCAATGAGACCTTCCTATCACACAAGAATCCTATAAGCCACCCTCCATTCTAACTAACCAGCTCTCGTCTTTTAACAAAATTGCCACAATTTTGAGAATATACTCAAAATAATCATCTATTTTTCATTGCCAATATAAAATTCCAAAATGTGGTTTCCTATTTAAAGCATTTTATAGGCATTTTCCTTATTTACACCTAATTTTCTTTTTCGAAAATCTCTCAACCTAACATTTTATTTTCGCGCTACGAGATTTATTTGTAACACACATTGCTTAAGGTTCAATTAGATAAGCATTTAATAAAGGTTCATGATTCAAAAGTGTTAATGTTGTAGAAATAGATCTCAATATCCAAAATACTTATTAGTTCAAGAAACCACAATCAACAAATAGCAAGGTTAAGTTAAGTAAATCTTATTAAAGCCCAAAAATATATTTTAAATCTCCTTGGAGAGCCTAATGAGTATACTAGAGTCACCTCTTCAAGGATAGAGGATGAGCGTGATCATCAACACCTAAAGTCATCCCCCTAAAATAGTTTTTAATCATCTTAGGTTTTCATTAGATTTAATGGTTCAAATTTCAATAAACAAATAACTCAAGTTCAAAATGTATGTAAACAATTCGAAAGCATTCAAGAATTAAGAATAAAACACAAAATGAAGTTTGCAACTACTTTTAATCCCTAAGTAAATCTCAATGTCAAAAACTCATCAAATAGCTAAGGTCTTGGGCAAGTGTGAGGTTAGTATAAAGCATACCACACAAGTGTTATCTCTATGGGCCAACCCTAACTACCACAACACTATCCCTTTATTGAGCTAGTATGGAATTGTAATGTTAGTATAATGCTAACTACCAAAACACTATCCCTTGATCGAGCCAGTATGGAAATGCAATGATATATCATTCAAATCTAAGTTATAAGGAACCACCCTAAGAACCATAGAAAGGGTATCTAACCACCTTATGCAAGTGAGGATTATTTAGAAAACATGCTCAGTAAAGCTAAATTTTCATCCCACATATATATCATGAATGACATTTGAAGTCTCTCATACAAGTGAATGCACAAGAGAGATGCTAAGAATAAGATTTCAATTTAAATCAAGTTTCCCCATTTAGAATAAAGCATTTTCAAAATAAGATTTCATGAACGTAAAAAATACTTATAATATTCAGATAATACATGAGAGATATATGATATGAGAACACTTAAAAAACCACCCAATGTATAATACGAACATGTACTCTTGGGTATAAACGCACATTAAGTTAAAACAATGCTTACTTTAATCCTAAGGGTACTGGAGTACTTAGTGGTCATATAAAGTTACCAAACGTTAAATTAATCATCCCTTACACATTCACTAAGTCCCTAGTTAAGTTTGTAAGGTTAAATATACCATTTTATGCATATTCTATCATCCATAAGATCTTGTATATGCTTATGTTTACCATCATGTTCTTTATGAGTAAGAGGCTCTATAACAGTAGAGAATGCAAAAGAAAAAAAGAATAGATGCATATACATTTTCATTTTGTTGCATGTTTCATCATTGTTATATTATGTTTCATGTATTATAATGATTTCATTTGTATTACTTATCATCTTAATGGTTTGTTTAATGTCCAAGAGTTAATGTTTTCAAACTTATTTCTTAGAGTTTTTACTTGGGCTTGGATTTTTGCTCTTTTTCAAGACCCTTCAAGAGTCGACTACAAGCGACCTCTAGGAGTTAGCTAGTCTATCGAAGTCTAACATTTTATTTTGACATTTCTTTGTTTGAGAAGACTATGTGAAGATCGTAGACATTTAGAGCATTGGATATTCAAAAGAGTCGCAATTTTTAATTTAGTATGCATGTAAGGTTTACTTTGAACTTTTTTCTATTGATTACCATGTACACCCTTATTGCCTTAACATTTTAAATATTTCAATTCGTAAAAGACTTTAACTATGTTGGAATGTTATATATAAAATATTTTCATGAAAGACTATTGTATTTCTAAAATACTTTGAAGATGTTGATTTAAATAACCATAAAAAATGGTCCTACAATGGATGTTACATAGGCGGAGTGAAAATCAGAGTAAGGAATGTGGTCGTCGTCAAATATGAAATGACAATAGATGATAACTCATTAAGTGGTAAGAATAAGATAATGATAGCTTCATTTATCAGGAGAGAGGTCATGAAAGACATATGCTATAAAGCATGGAGCAAATTTATGAGGGGTAGTGGCAAAAATATTAGGTTAGCATAAACAATTAAATATATGAAGGTGATGGTGAGTGTATGAAGAAAGGAATCTAAAAAAGAATTCAACATGTGTCTACACATATAGGAAGGGCGTGGAAGATATAGCAATATATTTAGTAGGGGTGAGCGTGATGCGGTATGGTGCGGTTTTAGCATAAAACCGCAACTCGTACCGCTAGGTGCGGTTTTTATTTTTGTAAAACCATATGTTGCGGTTTTTTTGCGGTACGGTTTTTGCGGTTTATTTTGCGGTTGCGGTTTGTAGCGGTGCGGTTTCGGTTTTAAACCGCAAATACTAAAAGAATCCAAAATACAAACTAGTAATATGAAATTAAACATTGGAACCAGAACTTAGAACCAAAACTTAGAACCAGAACTTAGAGTACAAAATATAACAACACAGACAAGCACCAAAACTATACAACAATAGCAATGTACTTTTGCTAAAAGAGATGAAACCACAACCCCAACATATAAAACTCTACGCTACAAAACTTGCAGAAATATAACAACACATGATAGAGTACAAAACATAACAACACAGGAGTAAAATACATGTTCGTGGCTTCTAAACCGACTGCAAACCGATACGCAATCCAAAATCAATCAAACCAAAACCAACATTTGTAATCCGAAATCAATCAAACCAAAACCAACATCTGTAATCTGAAATCAATCAATACATGTTCGTGGCTTCTGTAAACCGATACGCAATCCGAAATCAATCAAACCAAAACCAACATCTGTAATCTGAAATCAATCAAACCAAAACCAACATCTGTAATCTGAAATCGGCAAACCGATACGCAATGAGATTCAATCGACAAACTGATACGCAATGAGATTCAATCGGCAAACCGATACGCAATTACCAGTAAAAAAATTGGAATCCGACTGCAAACCTTTACCGATTGACTGCAAACCTTTACCGATTGACTGCAATCGGTAAAAAAATTGGAATCCGACTGGAAAGGAATCGATCGGTGGAAAAATCAAGAGGAGCTTTGAAGTAGGAAGGCGAGAGTTTGGTGGCAGTGTTGGAGATCGCGGTGGTAAAATAGTGGTGGTCCTAGAGAGACTGAAGACAAATGAGGGAGCAGGGAGTGGGAGTTAGATTTAGAGAGAAGATGTGAAGTCGATGGAGACGGCGTGTGGTTTAGGGTTTTGGAGTGGATGGTCTTAATATATCAGGTTTATGAGAGGGGTGTGTTGACATGTTGGCAATCCGTGAGATGCTTACTTACACCTTGGCAATCCATTCCATGCCATATACTCGCCTGAAATGTGTTGTACATTGTATCAATGGCTTGGATCTAATTTTTACAAAAATAAAGGGTTAGGATTTGATTTTTTTAGTTTTAAGATTAAAAATTATGTGTATTAACAAGTGCCACAAACATATGAATATATATATATATATATATATATATATATATATATATATATATATATATATATATATATATATATATATATATATATATATATATATATATATATATAATAAATTTTGCGGTGCGGTTTCGGTAAATTTGCACGGTTTTTCAAGCTAAAACCGCACCGCACCATGCTTTGCGGTTGCGGTTTTTGCGGTTTCGGTTTTTTGCGGTTTTGCGGTTTTGCGGTAGCGGTAAATGCGGTTTTCGGCGCGGTTTCGGTTTTCGGTTCGGTTTTTGCTCAGCCCTAATATTTAGTGTGTGAAGAGTAATATGTGAGGCCTCAAGTTAAGACTTATATGAAAGTGATGTTTGCAAAGGAAAATTGTGAATAATGTTGTTAACGGGTTTGAAGATAGCATGTTCAGTCTACATATTTTGCTTTAAATCATATTACTTAACAAAATTAAAGTCATTACTTTTGTAATATAATTTCTCTAGTCATAGTTAATAAAATCAATTACTAAAAGCATCTTCAAGCATTGAACTAATTCATTTTTTTTCTTTGCCACATCACGTCTCTACTAACTTTACCAAATAAAATGTTTTTAACTTAAACTATATCTGATAATTAAACATTTTAAATGTTATTTAAGAAATTAACTAATTTACCCCATCTTTGTGAAATATTTTATAAAACACCATCATATAATTTGTTAATTTGAAACATATATTGTATAAAATTAAAAACTTGACAATAACATAAAATAAAAACAATATATTAGAATACTAGAAGTTAAAACTATATATTACAATAAATGAAATTAAAATATTAATAAAACTAGAGTCTATAGTATTATTGACGCAAGAAGCATTCCACTCAAATAGTAAAAAATACACATTTTGAAGTTAATCATTAATACTTGAACTCTTGAAAAATTCGAATTGGAGATAAATTCCAATAATATTTTTTGTGAGGTTGAAAGCACAATTAGCTTTGGAGCAGCCTCCGTAGAAAAATATTATTTTCTGTTGATAGCTCAAATTAGTGTAATTTTAGTATGAGTGATCAAATTACAATTACATTTTTAGCCTTGTATGATTTGTATGTTATTGATGATTAAATATGATATTCTCGTTTGCCGGTGGATTAATCGATTAGACTTATCATGTGGACCATATTAAATTTCGCATTCTAGATTTTACAATTATTCATTTTGTAGAATTCTTAGTTTATTTTTACGTGTTAAAGACACCATATTTATGCTTTGTCTAAAGTTCTTAATTTTTTTGTTGTTTATCCCAACAAACTGGTATCAGATCTATGGTTGAAGATGGAAAAGTTAAGATCCACAAATTTAAAGGTCATGATTTCGATTTTTGGAAAAGAAAAATCAAATATTATCTCTACCAAAAGAAATTACCCAACTTACCATTTGGAAAGAAAATTCAAGAGATAAAACACGATGAATGTGACTTATTAGATCGACAGGCACTTGGTGTAGTGATATTATCATTGGAAAAAAATATAGCTTATAATATTTTCAACGTAAAGACTATTTACGATTTGATTAAGGGGCTATCTAGTATGTACGAAAAACCTTTAGTAACAAATAAGGTTTTCCTAATCTAAAGTTAAAAGAGGGTGGCTCAGTGACTAATCATGTTAATGAATTCAATTCAATCGTCTCAAGGTTGATTTTGATTGATATTGGATTCGAGGATGAAGTCGAGGTGTTGCTGCTATTATCGCCTGATAATTGGTTTGATACAGTGCCGACTGGTAGCAGTTCAGTTGGAAGTGCTAAAATGATATTTGAAGGTATTCACGATTTAATCATTGGTAAGGATGTGCGTAGATGGAGTTTCGAAGAATCTTCCGGTAGTCTCGTAAGTACTGAAAACAAATGAATAGGGTCCAAAAAGGTGGTGGTAGAAGAGGAAGATCGAAGTCGAGAAAGAGAGGTTAATCAAAGAACAAAAATGATGTTACCTGTTGCCTGTTGGAACTGCAAAAAATGCTATTTCAGAAATTAGTACCCAAAGTCTTCAACAGATAAAGGCAATAAGGAAATGAATATGACAACAGATTTTGAAGATGATGCGCTCATTTGTTATGTCAAAAACTCAACTGAATCTTGAATCATGGATTCTGATCGTCTTTTCATGCTAGTTATTCCAGAGATGTAACGCAAAATTTCCGACAATACAAAGGGAATGTAAGATTAGCAGACAGCAAGAGCCTATATATTACAAGTGTTGGAGATGTGGTCCTCAAGACGACTTTGGGTAGGAATTGGACTTTGAAGAATGTAATGTTCATTGTGGACTTGAAGAAAATGTTAATATATGTAGGGCAACTTGATGATGAATGTCACCATATTACATTTGATGATCATCAGTGGAAGGTGACAAATGATAACTTACTTGTCGTTAGAAGACAAAAGCAGGGTATACTGACTTAATGGCCCAACAAACTATCTAAAATTATTTTAAAAGGTCCATTAACTTTATTTTCGTTGTTTCAAGCCATTAAAGTGAAGATTTAATTGCTCTTTTAATCCCTTCTTGCATATTTAACTGGTTACCCGGTCAATTTTTTTTAAATGTTACAAATTAAATCCACATCAGTTGACACGTCACACGTATACGTTGATTGGACACGCACGAAGACGCGTTCTTTAGATATAATAAAAGTGGAAAACAAAACTTTGAGGGTTTATAGAGATCGGGGAGAAAGTGTCGCTGTCCAAACTTGAGAAAGCTTTCAAGAATCCAAAAACGGCGTACAATGGCTACTATTGGACCTGGTCGAGAATAATCGTCTGTTACCCAGGTGTCCTTGCGACCAGACCGTGATGTTGAGGACGTCGTCAACACCCGATAACCCTAGGAGACAATTTCTAAACTGTCGGGACTCCATGGTAATGACTCTGTCTTCAACCTTTAAGCTTAACTTTGTGTTGATCGGAATCGTTCAACAAACGATTTGCGTAAGAAAATGTAGAAAACCCTAATATGTTAAAGACAAAATGCAGCTCCCATCATCCGACTGTAGATGGTTCCATTAGGTGGATCTAGAGTTAAGTTGACACTACAAAACAGAAATGAACAACTTAATTAAGGAGATCATACGGCTAAAAAGGAATCCTGAGATTCAGAAGATGAAAGATGAAATGAAAGAGGAGAAAAAGAAACACGAGGCTGACCTGGATGCTGTTGTCCAAAGGATTGTTCAACTTGAGGAGGCACTGATTGCTGAGAAGAAGAAATTAGCCTCTAAAAAGCTGGTAATCTGGGTATTTGTTGTAATCTCGGTGGTTTGTTTTTTTCCAGGTTGGGCTTGTAGGTGGGTACGGGGATGAAGGGGTATGAAGGGGTTTTTGGGTTTTTGAAACTTGAAGTATATCAAGGTTGGTTGTGTAGCCTTTGGTTTGTACAGGAGCTTTGTTGTGTAGCTTTTGGTCTTATTAACTGCTTAGATGTAGTACAACTAAATGCTTGTTTTTGTATTTAAAGGGCACTGAAAATTGGGAAACTCTTCTTCTAAAACAAGCTCTTTATCAACACCTTCATGTTCTTTACCATCCGCTTGAATGACTGAATCTTCTCCTTCGGTACTTAAAACAATATTCATATCTTCATCAAACCATTCTTCTAACCCTGACCCAGTATGGTCCATATACAATGATATTTCAAGATTTGACTCATTTGCTTCAGTAGCTTCATCTAAAAATTGGGCATAGTCGAGATCATTGTCTATGGTCTTACACCAGTAGATAAATGTTCATTTGGGGTACAATAAAAGAGTTTATCACATGGTGATCCAGTAAAACGTTCCAACCAAGTTCCACACACATGAACATTCATAGCAGCAAAATCAAAGTCCGTAAACAGATAAGTTTCGCCATCAGCATAACAGCAGGGATGCTGGATAAACGTACCATTGTAGTGCAATCGAACTTTGAAATACACTGGATCAGGCATATTATTAGCCATGCACTTACGCTTCTCCGGTTTCTCCTACTTCAATCTTCAAAAACCGTAATGGTCACTGCCTTCGTCTTAAAAAAACCCTAATCGCCCCACTCTTCTTTAAGGTTCACCGAAATGGCACTTCAACCTCCTCAACCATGTCATCAATTCTTTTATTCACTGAAAATACCACGTGTATTTTAGTTACTCTTTATATTTACGTTTTTTTTATTCCACATCATCTTCTTCACCGTCTGAACCAGTGACCCTTCCAAAAAGGACTAAATAGACACGATTTTTTTTTCACTTTAATGGCTTGAAACAACGAAAATAAAGTTAAGAGACCTTTTAAAATAATTTTAGATAGTTTGTTGGGCCATTAAGTCAATAACCCTATACTTTATATGGTAGAAGTTTATGATGCTACAGTTGAAGAAGTTGGAATATACATTCAATATCATCAAAGACTTAAACATATGAATAAAAAAACAAATCTGTCAAATATTTTCGTAATTAAAAATCATTTGTGAAGGATTAAAAGTATTTATATGGTAAAAAATCAAACATGCCAAATGATTTATTTGTCACCAATCCTGGCTAGATTTTGTCATTAAAAGAATTATATTTAGGCAAAATAACACTGTTAACCCAATTATGTTCCGGTCTTTGTTTTAAATGGTCCTTATACTATTTTTCTTGTCTTTTAGGGTAATAAAGTTGTGCTAGATTTTGTCATTAAAAGAATTATATTTAGGCAAAATAACACTGTAACCCAATTATGTTCTACTCATTGTTTTAAATGGTCCTTATACTATTTTTCTTGTCTTTTAGGGGAATAAAGTTGTGTTAAACTTGTTATTAAAGTCCCTTAACCCCTTACAACCGGTTTATGGGGATGGGTATGCATACATGGCATCTGATTCACAACTTTGAGTTGACTCTAATGACACGTCACCGACTCTATTAATACCACATCACCCTTTGCTTATTTGATGAAATCGTCTTCCGTTGAATGGTCTTCCACGAACAATTCATGAACAGTAATTGATCCCAGACAATATGTTAATCGACGGGAGTGGAGGCGAAGGTTGGAGTCTTTGGTGACAAGTTAGATCAAGGTTACTTCTTTGTTATTTAAGTTCGAATTCAATATATTCATCGTCAATTTCTTTCGGAATCAAATTTTCCGACTCTTTTTCCTTGACAGTTTCAACATCTTTAGGGTTAATTGAGAAAAACCCATTGCTGGAATCGTCCGGCTCCAGATGGGAATCAAGAGAATTGGATTCGTGTTCTTGAGGAAATAGAACTCCGTAAGAAAACCTATTGTTTCCTGTGAAAAAAATCCTCCAACCAGTTAACATTTCCGGCTTCGAAACTTCATTTTTACCCAAATTTAACTCGTTTTTCTCCTGTAAATTAACCGATTCTTTCAGTTGTTCTTCAAAATTGATGGAATTTGCATTGGGAAGATCAGCGCTTTGAGGAATTTCACTTGAAGAAACCTCTGTTTCGATGAATTCATCAACTTTTTCATCTGAAGGAAGATCTGAATTTTCATTCCATTATTTCTATTAGTCTTTGATTTTAGCTTCATGCTCGACTTCTAAGTCGCTTAATAAGTTTTCTTTCTCTTTATCTTTAATGATGAAATCGTCTTCAACTACGAGAATCGAATGGCATTTACGACACACCAGATGACCAAACGCTCCAAGGACCTAAGATATACAGTCGATTGTTCTTTCCACTTGGCATTTGACGTGGCAACTAAATGATGACAATACAATGGAGTACCGGTTTACTTCTTCGATTTCGTTTGAGGGGCCATATAAACCAGTAAAATATGAATTTGTTCCCTTAGAAGATAAGAAAAATAGTGTAAGGACCTTTTACAACAAAGACAGAAACATCGTTGGGCTACGGTGTCAATTTGCCTTATATTTAAAGCCCATTTTTTACTCTTCATCATCTTCGTACCAAGGCCTTCTAATGGTACTAAGGCCTTCGGAATCTTACGGACCGTCTTGTGGATTCCTTAAGAGTTTTTATTCCGACTTACAAAGGAACAACAACACATACCCATTAAAAATAATTTCTCATGAACATATTAATCATTCTCCTAGAAAAAACTGATCTCCTGTATGTATTAAACGCGAACTCAACATACTTCACATAGTTCTTACATATCAAACACTCTAGCGATCTGTTAAAGGTTAACCATACATACTACTGTGGCAAACTGAACATACTTCACATATTTCTTACATGTCTAACACTTTTCTCACATAACTCACGCTTCCCCAACACTCATGTTCCAAAAGTCAACTTCATGTTCAAGAACACTTAGAAAAGACACTTCCGCTTTCGAAATCACCTCAGGCGATGCTTTCTGCAAGCAACGATCAGCTATCTCCCTCAAAGACTTACAGTACGTCCCAAAAGCTTCATTCCCCCATCGTTCACAAGTCTCTTGCAGTTCTTCTGGAATCTTATGCCCTTCTTCAAGGCAATGAGCAAAGCTTTCCTGATACACAGCTTCAATGGCCCAAAACACTGAAATCGCCACAGGGTATTCAACTTCTGAACTCGTTAAATTCTCGAGAAATCTGTAACAGATGCACCATTAACCAATCAGTTATCTGTACACGAAATAGCTAAATGGAAGAGATCGATTATGATTGTTACCTGCAGTATTTGATGTTTGCTTTTTGTGGGACGACGCTGGTTAGTGAAACGTGAAACTTGGAAGCTTCGTTCTTGAACCAATTGATCTCGTCGTTTAAAGATGCCATGCCACCTAGAATCACTTCCATATCCAAACCATCGCCGGATTCCTTCGAAGATTTCACCAACGTACTTGCCACAAACGGGACGAACGATCTCACAAAGATATAATCCTGTCCCTGCATCATACATCGCCGTGAAAATTTAACGATTTAATCAGACTCGAACGCGATTCAGTAATTCAATTAGACAAATCTGGTAACACACGAATTGGAGCAAAAAAGCCCTAAAAAACCAACCGGTCTGATTTTAAACCTGTTAGTACTTAAAAGCAAAATTCGATGTGTTTTTTATGCCAGCGTTATGATAATGTTGAGTTCAATCCGTATAGCGAAACTTTTGTTTAAGATGCTGAGTTCAATGAAGAAAGGGGGGATTACCAGCCATCTCTTGAAAGACGAGAAATCGACTGATCCGTCACGGATACTGCGGATAAAAGTGTGTCTGGTGGCGCCGTCGTAAAGCAAACGGTGCTTCCTCATCCATGCTTCAGTCACCGGAATTTTGCAGTCAACTCCTTCCGTCACTGCCTTCTTTGTCGATTCCTCCATGTCTTCCTTTTCTTTGACAATCTTGTTCTGAGCAGAAATCGAAGTTGGTGCCTTTTAGTTGATTACGATAGCCACTTGGATGATCGCCGCCAATTTGAAGGATACCTGTGACAGCTTAGACGACGCCAAGTAATCTCCGTCCAAATGACTCATAACTTCTGATTCACCTTTCTTGACTGCATAAGTGACTGGTACCGTACTAATGCAATCAACCATTCAAATTTATTATTATTTATATAAATTATGTAATACGTAATACATAATTTATATAATAAAATATGTTTAATTATATATAATAGTATACTTTCGATTAAAAAGTGAATATATGTACGTTTTACAATTCTTCATATATGAAAAGGAATATATAGAATCTAGAGTGTTTAGTAATAGAAAATACTAATATGTAAAAATGAAAAAAAAACCCGTATAGAAAATAAATGTAAAAATGAGAAAAATCTTTAAAAAATGATGTACAAAAACGTAAATACAAAAGTTTTAAATAAATATTTTGTAAAAACGATTTTGTTAGGCTAAAATTAAAAACAAAAAAGGCAAAGCCTAATAAAAAAAATTATAGAGAAAATTTGGATCAAATTTGTAAAATAAAATGAAAGTTAGGCCAAACTTATAGAAAAAAGAAAGATGTTTCCACCAAAATTGTAAAAGAAATTAAAAGGTACGCCCTATTGTATTCCAATACATAAATTATTGACTTGTCCCCGTCATCTATTATTTTCGAATTGAAAACCTCAAACAAATTGTCAACAAGATATCTGATTTTGATTTTGCTCTACCTAGTAAGTGAAATTGAGTTAATAATAACATCATTATGTGGATACAAAAACCTAATTTGGATAGTATATAACAGTACATACTAGTGAAATGGCTTCTAGCCCAATGTTTGGCAGACATTTTTTTCAACCATTCATATGCCTGAGTGATCCTTGTTTTCAAGTCATCCATAGCTCTCCCGAAAAAATGGCAGTGTTAATGCAACAACACACCTCCAAAATGCATCTTTCAGTTGCTCTCTTTTCCACCTTAGTTTCATATTTTCATGAACATGTCTTGCATAGAATTTATGCTCAGCACTAGGATAAACTTTGGCATTGGCCGAAATTAAACCCGAATTCAAATAACACCAATTAATACACAACTAGCTAGAAAAATAAATAAGTTGTAAAGTTAATGTAGGGAACAAATTACTTTTTGCCTATCAGTAATGAAGGCGAAGTTGGAGTTAATAGCAAGTTCCAAATCTTCACTAGACACTCTAAGAACCAACTCCAAGAGTTGCATGTTTCTGCGTTAGCAATGATATAAGCGATTCGGAAGATTCCATTATTTCCATCAAGCCCAACAACTATAAATATTTGTCTAGAATATGCCCCTTAAAGAACGCCCCATCCAAATCCACTCAAGCTTGTCTACTTGCTAAGAAACCCTGTTTAAGTGCCCCTTAACAAATGTAAATTCATTTTGGATTTCCTTGTTTCTACGATATAATTAGGCTTACTTCAACCTCTATTTTCACAATTGTGCTTGGATTTGTTATCTGAAGCTCTAAAACATAATCGCTCAACAAAGCTTACTCCCTTTCATAATCTCCATGAGGTCTTTGTTGTGCTAAAAGCTTAGCTCTGAAAACCTTCATATGGGAAATTCTTACCTTGAACTTATCTTGTAGTTCGTCCATCAAATCAAGAATGGGGATCTTCATATTTCCTTCAATTTGCTTCATTATTTGGTTAGCAAGAAAAATTTGAGTACAACTTCTAACAAATCTGGTTCGAAGGCATTTATGTTCATCTAAGAAAGTTTTAACCATCCAGTTGTCATCTTTCTTGATCAAGAAATATGTAGGACCTAATTAAGGAGACGTATTATGCTCGAATTTACTATAATAACCTTAGCCTTACCTTTTAAGTTTAATGACCCACCGACATTACCACCTGGCACCGAACCCTTGCACACAGCCCTAATCTTTACCCTATCTTTCTTGATCAACTTTTGTTTCAACATCTTCAAATAAGCCATTTTCTTCCAAAAACTATTTTAAAACACATGGGGTTTAATGAGAAATAATTTAGGTTTAAGTTGCGGAAAACAATGTTTGGTCCCATTTTAGATAAAACATTTTAGTTTATAAAATAGCGAGGTTGTAACAATTCAAATATCATTACACAATTTAAATGATACCACACAAACCATGGCCTTCTAAACATCCATCTCTTCTAAGTCATCTAAACTCCTCAACCCGAGTACACATCAAAATAAGTTAGGCAATTGAAATGCCTAGTGAGTTTACCCGAGGTTGACCCATTTTGAGTGAGCAGTGAACTACCACACTCGGGACAAACCCCCAAAAATAGATTTTAAACACACTTCAAAAGTTACTCAAAACATCATAAGGATTTACTCAAAATAGATAGTTATGGTATGCAAATGCAATGCATGATGCAACTATCCCAAACCCACGTCCATCTCATAAAAGTCCAACTCACCTCAATGGCACCTACCTAAGTTCACGAATGACACGCACGAAGCATGCCACTCGATCCCCGTATAGGCAAAACTAGGACTAATGGCCATTACACATGCCCCAAATACAATTATTTCTTTCACTTGAGTCATTGACTAAGTCAACGCTAACCCTTAGTTTCCCAACTTGACATAAATGGTCCCTTACACTAAAATTCTTAATGATTTGGTCCTTAGTATTAATTCAAGGAATTATCTGACCTAATCTAAAAATCCACATCAATTCCTTCATAATATTCTCTAATCCTTCTCAATTATTGACTAGTCGAAGCTCAATGGTTAAGTTTGGCCAAATTGACACTTTTAGTCCCTATGACAACATTTCTCACCTTTGGTTACAATTTGATTTTTAAAACTATATTTGGCTCATTTATTCACCATATAAAATATAACAAGATATTAAATTTATTTATTCATTTGTTTGTCTTTATTTACAAAATAAGTTTTATTTGTTGGTTTAAGCCCAAAACTCCTAGGCCCAAAACACGGATGTTACAATTATCCACCCCTTAAAAGGATTCCGTCCCCGGAATCAATAATAGAAATAAAGTACAAATTTTCCCAAAATCTTAAAAGTTACTTTTTTTTAATATTATAACTCGAAATACGTTAAATTTCACTTTTGTAAAATCTCGTTACTTCCAAGAATTGTTTAGACAAAATTTTCATTTCATAAACGTTACTCTTAAATATGAAATGTTAAATTTTAGAATCTTTCAAATTTCGACTCGTTGTCCTTACAAAACTTAAACACTCTGCTTTGTGGTTAATGTTTGGTAAAGACCGTTCTCTTAAAATTTAATTGACTTCATGAAAAGCATTACTCGGATTTCGCGTCCTTTATATAAAACAATAATTTTTTTTTCATATCCATTTTGAAACGCGGTTACCTCAAAATATTAATAAAATTCCCAAAGAAATCATCAATCTCGGGTATTCCTACCAATAAAGAATTTAATACTCATTTTTCAACAAAATCTCAAAAGTTGCCTCTACTTAAATTTAAAGCTTTATAAAAGTTGAAGTACCATAAATTCTACTTTGTAAAACTGTTTTACTTCAAAGAATTACTTGTCTCGACTTTCTTTTTAATAATTGCTCTTCTTTAAAACATGCAACTATCAAATTAACATATATATTTTTTTAAAAAAAATCTTGCATTTTGTGAGATATATTCATTCAAATTTTATTTACAAAAATTCCTTAATATTTTAACAATACTTTTGAAAATATTGGCCGCACATCATTCTTATGTTCTTATTAGGGTAGGTTGTTTACTAATTCTCTCACCTCAAGGTGATTCACGGTTTAATTTTATGGCCTCTAGTCTCATCATGAATCCATGTCTCTTCACCCTAACAGAAATTAATAACTCACTATTCCCATAAGGTTCCATTGGTCACTAAGCCATCACTAACTACCGATGAACCTAATGATCTAAGTCCTTCCTGGGTCTTACATTAAGGTTTCTCTAGTTCAGGCATTAAGGCGCAAACCATGCTACTCTTACATACACTTAGTCTTCTAGAGCTAAGGCAAGGTCACCAACTTGAACACCAAAAGATGTCGGATGGGTCTCAAAAGAAGGTAAAGGTAAGGAAGAAAGGTTTAAGGGTCACGACAAAGAATTTCTTCAATAGCTCCAAGTCTTCACCTACCATCCACTTCACTAACGCTATGCTCGTCATGCTCCTTGCTTGCCCAAGGTTGACACTACGATTCCACTAGTCTTCTAACACTCCTTCACCCCTTAATCGACTCCTCAAGGTCCACCATCTTGTAAATCTCAATGCCCTTCGAGCTTCATCCAATATAAGCTGTCCCTTTATTCGCCTTCTATCATCCTTAGAAGTTGCCATTCACACAAAGTTGCTCCTCATGTTGCCACGTACTCCTAACTCTTCAAGGTTGCTCTTTATATCCACTTAAGAATCCTTATGCATACATCCTCTTGCCAAGAATATTCCTCATGACAAACCGAATTTACTAATTAAATGATTAAAATCTTAATCATAAGCAAGCATTTACCACTAAGTCCAAAAGGCCAACTACTTAAGAGGTCAAACATCCTTAAGAGTATCACAGTTTAAGTCTAAGCACTACTCCTAGTACCTAATTCACTTAAACTCATGCTCTGATACCAAATTGAAACACCCTCGCTTAAGGCTTTTCATAAAACGTCATTTTAACCCATGGTTTACCATCATTAATCAATAATATAATCCTTTAGTGAAAAACTTTTGTTTCAACATCTTCAAATAAGCCATTTTCTTCCAAAAACTATTTTAAAACACATGGGGTTTAATGAGAAATAATTTAGGTTTAAGTTGCGGAAAACAATGTTTGGTCCCATTTTAGATAAAACATTTTAGTTTATAAAATAGCGAGGTTGTAACAATTCAAATACCATTACACAATTTAAATGATACCACACAAACCATGGCCTTCTAAACATCCAGCTCTTCTAAGTCATCTAAACTCCTCAACCTGAGTACACATCAAAATAAGTTAGGCAATTGAAATGCCTAGTGAGTTTACCCGAGGACCCATTTTGAGTGAGCAGTGAACTACCACACTCGGGACAAACCCCCAAAAATAGATTTTAAACACACTTCAAAAGTTACTCAAAACATCATAAGGATTTACTCAAAATAGATAGTTATGGTATGCAAATGCAATGCATGATGCAACTATCCCAAACCCACGTCCATCTCATAAAAGTCCAACTCACCTCAATGGCACCTAACTAAGTTCACAAATGACACGCACGAAGCATGCCACTCGATCCCCGTATAGGCAAAACTAGGACTAGTGGCCATTACACTAGCCCCATGAGGGTTAGCAACTCCCTCATGCGGTTCCCTATTGTCGGGAACGGTTTTCCCTAAATCCGGGACAAACATCTCATTTTGGGCATTTTGCCCTTGATTTCCCTAAATCCGGGACAATCATGATTTCCCTAAATCCGGGACAATCATTTCATCTTCGTCATAAGGTTCACTCGGTCAATCCCATCCTATATATGCAATGCGATGCACAAATAGGATGCTTAAAACATCTTTCAAAACATCATCATAATCTTCATTTGAAAACATCTTTAGAAACACATTTTCATGCAATGCACAAGTAGTAATCATATAACACATTGCACATAATATTATGCATGAAAAGTATTTGATAACACACACAAAAGATATTAGTTGGGATGTGTACTCCCGGTAAACTCACCGAAGGTCAACTGACGAGTCAACACTAACTCCACACAAGGTTGATGCATATGGAGGCGCTCCTAGACATCATCTCATCCATCACCTCCTCTTAATTGAGTGCTAGTTCAAGTCCTCAGTCTCACCTCCAATCCACTACAACATATATCCTTCCTACAATACAAGAAAGGAAGATATCATACTTGATTCATCTAAAGGTCTCACTATAATTACTTCTTTGAACTAAGAAGGAACAATCATCCATAATCTAAAATGAAGTCCTTGACCCTCTAATATAAGGAAAATCTTAGTTAAAACGTCCCCAAAGATTGGCATTAAAACGAGGACCCAAAACCCAAACCATAAAGCTTAAGGTCTAAAAACTGAAAAACTGGCCAAACAGAGCTACACGGGGCGTGTAGCCCTACACGGGTCGTGTAGCAATGCAGAAACCCAACCCGTGGCCTCTAGACCCCCTACACGGGTCGTGTGGCCCTGCACGGGTCGTGTACAGCCTGCTGCAGCTCCGATTTTTGGTCATTTTCACTCATTTTTGACCCGATTCAAGTTCCGATTCTTCCCAAAACTCATGGACATCAAAAGGACATTATTCCTTCCCAAAATACACATCATTAGAATCAATTAAACTATTCAAAACCATTTCAAATGAATCAATTACATTCCATGATCATAACTTCACTCTATAAGCTTAAACCATGGAAGACCCAATTCCATTCTTACAATTGATGATTACAAGTGGAAATTCCTTCTTCCATTCCATGGAATCATTAGGAAATGATCCTCACTCCACTTATACATCCAAATTGATACATTAACTCATTCATCCATCCATTAAACAAGAGATCAAATCATCATCTACATGAACAAAACCCATTTCAACACCCAATTCTCATTTTCTAGTGATTCATGGTTTAAGACTACAAATCAAAGGTTGGAATCCTTAGGGAATCATTAGAAATGAATCCCCTCATCCAAAACTACCATAATCATCTATCAATTTCAATATTCCTCCTCTATTCATCAAATCCCCAAATTTTAGGGTTCATAACACCCAAATCAATCAAGTAATTGAATCTAGAGCATCCATGGATTGAATGTAGACTCCATTAACTTGGAAACATCAAATAAACATTGGGGAATCATAGGAGAACCTCATCCCATCATAGAAACTCGGATTGGGTCCAAACCCCAAACCTAAACTCGAAATCTAGGGCTAGAAAGGTGAGTTTATACCTTAGATTGCTTGGAATCTTCAAGTGTATGCATAATCCTTCAAAGCTAACCACAAATCTCTTTGGGAACCATGAAAATCGCCATCTTCTCCCTCTCTTTCTCTCAAAAACGTGTTTGTGGCTGGAATGGGGAGAAGCCCCATCAAAAACAAGTCATCTTCTAAGAATTTGCAACATTAGTCCCTCAAGTTTGGTCCTTCTTCACCCAACACCCCAAAAGTCCATTATTCACATTAGAAGTCTTCATAATCATACATATGCCCCAAATACAATTATTTCTTTCACTTGAGTCATTGACTAAGTCAACGCTAACCCTTAGTTTCCCAACTTGACATAAATGGTCCCTTACACTAAAATTCTTAATGATTTGGTCCTTAGTATTAATTCAAGGAATTATCTGACCTAATCTAAAAATCCACATCAATTCCTTCATAATATTCTCTAATCCTTCTCAATTATTGACTAGTCGAAGCTCAATGGTTAAGTTTGGCCAAATTGACACTTTTAGTCCCTATGACAACATTTCTCACCTTTGGTTACAATTTGATTTTTAAAACTATATTTGGCTCATTTATTCACCATATAAAATATAACAAGATATTAAATTTATTTATTCATTTGTTTGTCTTTATTTACAAAATAAGTTTTATTTGTTGGTTTAAGCCCAAAACTCCTAGGCCCAAAACACGGATGTTACAATGTGTAAGTCTCTTCTGGTCTCTATTGCAAGATTGGTAATAATATCCTTAACATACTTTTTGCTAGAAAATGTTTTGCCAATTGTAAACTATGGCTCATGCACTTCTCTTGATAAACAAATCACAAACTTTGTTAGATTAGAAAACAATTGTTTCCTTATATCCTCTTCTGCACCAAGAAAACTAAACTTGTTTGTGTCTATCACCTCAACCTCCACTGATTCCAAATTCTTATCTATCATAACCCTCGTTTTCATGAGAAATCCCTCTACCACTAAATCAAGTCTACAAAGGAAGGAATCCATGTTCACCTAACACATGACATCGTCAAGTTAGGTCATCCACGAGCTTTTACTTTTTCGCTTCTTCAGTCTCATCACTTTATTTCTTATTCCATGGATAAGCTTTCCACATGCCATGCTTGCGAGCTTGGGAAGCACTGTCGTCTTCCATTCACTTCTTCTATCACAAAAACTACTACTTTATTGCAGTTAGTTCACTCGGATTTATGGATATTTGTAAGACCCTGTTCCCGAAATAAGCAAGTTTGATTTTAAAGGAATTAAGTTTGGAAGGACTAGAGATAGCGCCACTATCTCTGAGTGATAGCGACGCTATATGGGATAAGTTAGCGACACTATGGGGAACAATAGTGACCTGTGCAGGTGAGTAATGGGTTGGCACGTTGATGAGATAGCGACACTATCTTAAGAGATAGCGCCACTATCTGCGCTGTTTGCACCAAAGCCCTAGATTTTGAGTTTTTGCTCGTATTTAAGGGCACAAAACCATATGTACCCATCATTTGACACCCTTCACCTCCCAAAACGTCTTAAAACCTCTCTTAGCCTCCTTGGGGTGATTTTTGGTTCTTTTGGTCATTTTTGGAAAATTTCTTGAAGATGGGAAGGTGCATGGTGGTGATTGAAGGTATGCTATAAGTTTGAGACAAAAAAAGCTTCTGTTTTTGGACCTTTATGAGTAAAGTTTCTCCCTTTTTGTGTTTTTTGGGTTTTTCTTGTAGTTATGAAGGTTTTGGATGGGTTTTTGGTCCCTTGGTTCTGTTATATAAGGATGTGAGTGATAAAGGTTGGATCTTTATGCCGCCTCCCTTGGAGCTTATAGACCAATCTTGCGAGTAAGCCAAAGCTCCATTGAGTATTTAAGCATGGATTATGTCATCATTTAGACCTAAATGTGAGATTTAACATGCATGTCAAAAAAGTTTGGAACTTTATGGGATTTCAGACCTTTTGGACGAGTTCTTAGCCCCTGACTTAGTGGATTAAGTGCTTAATGAACTTATGGGAAGTTTCATAGATAGCGACGCTATCTTGGAAAGATAACGATGCTATCTGGCTGTTGACTATGGAGTTTGACTTTGACCGTTGACTTTTTAACATGTTTGACTTTTGGTCAAACTTGGGGTTTCGGGTTACCGGTCTTAGAAGTTTATCCTGTTTGGGGTCTTGGACTTACTAATTGGAATTTACCCGTATTAAGAGGTTCATGTTGTTGGGATCCGAGGATATGTATGGGGAGTGCTTGGTAGCTTGGCGGATCAGGTGAGTTTTATCACTATATTATGGGTAATGTTACATGCGTAGTTAGACTTATACTGCCATATGTAGCTATGGGTGATTAAGTTGAATGTGCCTTTCGTTAGTTAACCCAATGATTTCTGTTAGGGAGCCGCTGGGTCAAACTGTATGCTTTATCTTTTGTGTTACTATGTGTTGGTCGTTGGATTCGTTCTAGCGACTGAAGAATGATGGCGGATCAGGGCAAGCTTGAGAGCCGAACGAATGGGGGCAAGCTCGAGAGTTCAAAGAATGAGTTGACTCGGTGACAGACGGAACGGGAAAAGCTTGTGAGTTCTTAGCCGCGAGGCGGATCGGGGTGAGCCCGAGCCACGTTGTTCGAGGTAAGCTCAGAGACCTATGTCAATATGCTTTATGTATTGGACCGTGTGGTATTTTGGGAATCTCACTAAGCTTTGTGCTTATTCTTTTACCCTAAATGTTTTTCAGGTATTTGTTAGACTACACTTTGGAGCACGACGCAATTGTATCGTATCTAGGGTTTTGGTATTCAAGTCTTCCGCTGGATAATGTATGTAATTGTTTTGATAAACACGACTTTAAATGCTTTAAATGCTAAGTTTGAATTAAATAGTTTTATTTTCCAACCAGTTTTTATGTATTTGAACCGTTTTATAAATGAATGTTAAATTATAGAATTTGGGACGTTACAACATCGCTAGTAACCAGCCTTAGTGGCTATAAATATTATATTTTCTTTTTAAATGATTTTTCTCATTTTCTATGTTTTTTCCATTGCTTGCTAAGTCCGACTTTTTCAATATGTTTTGTACCTTTCTCAAATATATTCAAAATCAATTTAAATATGACATTCAAGTTTTCGAATGTGACAATGGTCGTGAATTTAATAATCAATCCTTTCTCAACTACTTTCAAACCCACGATATAAAATGAGACTGTCCATATACATCTCAACAAAATAAAAAGATTGGACACACTATTCACACTCTTACTAAAAGTATTCATACTCAACTTTTCCAAGCTTCGCTCCGAACCAAGTGCTGGGTTGATGTCCTCCACTATGTTGTCCATATTTTTAACATTCTTCTCACTTCAACTATATCCTACAGGACTCTTTTTGAGGCGTTGTTCGATAATCCACCTTCCAACATGTGGCTGCATGTATTTTACTGTTGCTACCCCAACGCATCGTCCATGGTTCAACACATGCTGGCTCCTCGCTCCTGTGATTTTCTCTACCTTGGCCCATCCTTAAGTCATTGAGGATATATGTGTCTTGACCTTGTCACCGAACAAGTCATCATCTCTCGTCATGTCACTTTTAATAACTACCACTTTCCCTAGCTTGACTTTCATGCTCTTTCCACCTTGAACGAGCTTGACCCTTTAAAGATGATTACCCGTCAATCATCCCACTCTCTTCTACTATCAATCCTGTCCCTACTGTTGGATTCTCTAATGACACTAGCACTCATGATACTCCCTCTCCCCTTCCCACAACTTCTCATAGCATTCCTATTGACCCCCTACTCAAGAGTCCAAAAATCACATTACCACTTGGTCACATACTGGCTCACTTCAGCCTCGAAGAATCCTCAATCTGTCTAGAAATACTTACTACTCCCCTGTCCCTCGGTCTGCTACTTAAGCCATACATGACCCGTATAGGAAAGAAGTAGTGGATGTAGAGATGTCCGGTCTTCTTTCAAATCATACATGGGATCTTGTCCTTCATCCTCCAAATGCCAACATTGTTGGTTTTCGCTGGCTCTATCTTCACAAGTTTGATAATCATGGTAATTTGGAATGACACATAGGTAGACCGGTTGCTCAAGGTTTCTCCCAACAAGCCGGGCTTTATTTTAATGATATCTTTAGTCCCATTGTCAAACCAGCTACCATTCGTACTATCTTGGGTATTGTTATTTCCTACAATTGACATATATATCAATTTGATGTCAAAATGCCTTCATGTATGGTGATCTAAATGAGGTTGTCTATATGAAACAACCATTGTATTTGTTGGCCGACCCTACTCTTTACACTCATGTCCATCTCCTGTGTAAGGATTTATATGGTCTCAAACAAGCACCTCTTGCTTGGTCGGTTCGTTGTTTACAAATATCTTTCTTAGGCTTCAATAATAGTAAATCTAACAATTCTCTCTTCAACTTCTCTCATGACAGTGATACTATCTATCTTCTTTTTTACATGGATGATATCATCTTGACTGTCTCCTCCACAACCTTTATCAAGCATATCATCTTTAGACTCTCCTTCAAGTTTCCTATGTTGGACTTGGGCCCTTTTCCTTCTTTCTAGGTCTTGCTGCTTCTTGTTGTCCTTCTGGATTGGTTTTTCCCAGTCGGCTTTTGCTAGAGATATGGTTATTCATGCTAACATGGCTACATGAAATCCTTGTAGTACCCCAACTGATTCAAAGCCTAAACTGCCCTTTAGTATATGACATTTCTTCATCTTGATATTGCCTATGCGGTTCATGTATGTCTATACATGCATGACCCTTGAGAACCCCACTTCTTTGCACTCAAGCGTATTCTCACGTATCTTTAGGGTACCCTCTTTCACGGGCTTTATCTCTGTCCTTTTTTTTATCATTTGGTGTTCTATACTGATGCTGACTGCGCTGGTTGTCCTCAGACTCCTCGGCCAACATCTGGGTTTTATGTCTATCTACGTGACAAACTTGTTTCTTGGTCCTCTAAGCGTCAACATGTTCTCTCTCGTTCCAATGCTGATGCTGAGTACTGGGGGGGGGGGGGGGGTTTGACTAATGTTATGGCTGAAGTTGTTTGGCTTCGAAACATACTTCTAGAACTAGGTTGTCATTTGTCTCGTGCTAGGTGTTGTCTTTTGTGATAATGTTAGTGTCATATACCTTCTAACCTAATTCGACACCAAAGCACCCAACATGTGGAAACCGAAATACATTTTGTTGGGGAACGTGCTGCTATCGGTCATGTGCCTATCTTGCATGTACCATCCGCAACGAGTTTGCAAATATTGTTACGAAGGGACTACCTGCACAATTATTTTTTGATTTCAAAAATAGTTTAAGCGTGCGGAAACCCTCTGCTCCAACTAAGGGGATATGTTAGAATAAATTTTTATATTTTTTGTTTCTTATTTCCTTTACACATGTAGAGTGTCTCTTTTGTAAATACTATACCATTTATACTCATATCAATACAACACATATCCCTATCAGGTAGTAATAAATGAACCATACTTATATTAAACGGTTGAACGCAAAACATACGTTGTTTATTTTTTTGGAACGGAAAAAAAAAACATACGTTGTTTATAATAACATCCAATAAACTATATATTAAAATAATTTTTGGGTCACATAATAAACTTATTTCAATTTTAGCAGACTTGTATAATGACCTCGTAAGATTCTTTATTTTCAAGCATTCAATATAGTAGAGAAACGTGTATCGCACCAAAATCAAACTAATTTCACCAATGAAGGCTATGTCTTTCAACTGCTTGTTCCTTGTTCTGTGGGAACGATCTACTCTAAACGACATCAAGTCATACGAACTTCCAAGCAGAAACAGAAAAAACTGGCACATCCTCCCAATCAACGAGTAAACATCCACCATGAACACGAATCGAACAACAGTTCTCGCAATCAAAGTTGTCAATTAACAACTTCGTTTCAATCAACGACTCCTCGCTCAGTTCAATCTCCACCATTCCAAATCTCGCAAAATACGTCTTCCAAACATCAACCCCAATATGTCGAATCGTCCGCTCGTCTCCCTCCGCCGCTACAATATTACGTATAGTTTGACCCATGAATACAGATTCTGTAACCCTTCTGCTCCGATCATCGTCAACTAAACAAAATGACAAACTGTCGAAAAGTGCACCATAGAAGAAAAGAGCGTCAATGAAACGATCGGCAAACGCCGGTGAAGTGTGGTTTGCTTCGATTTCAGCAATCACAGTTATACAAGGATTGATCTTTCGTATCACAGTCATCAGATACTCGAGATGTTTCGGTTTCACAATTAGGGTTGATAAAAAGACTGGCGCGTAGACCGCAATCTTTTCGTCATCATCTAGCTCCACGAGATCTATGTTGAAATCGAGCACATCAGCTACCATAACTATCTTAAAACTAAACGGGATGTTCATCGACTCTGCGAAATCAGCAAGATGCTTGCCTGCAGAAAGGAAAATGACTTGTTAATTTATAGACTTTATAGAAACGAAGGGTTTTAAGTTCTAGGAATTACCGGTATCTTTTATCTTTGATTTGGCTCTAGTACCGATAGCAGTAATCTTGACGTGTTCAAGGTGCTTCTTGCAGCGGCTTGCTAGAGCTTGCAACATAGCTATATATTTCACACCCGTTCTGATCTCGAGGTCGATTATGTGAATTTTTTTAGCCACTTTTAGGTTTTCGATTATCGTATGAATGCCACTGAACTGGCAAATACGCCACAACGGAAGCCTTTGGTTTAATGATAAAATGCTTGTGTCAACGCTCATCAATACTTCTTGAAGATCAAACATCTGAATCGTTTTTAGTCCATCGTGGGCCGCTCTTCCCACTCCTCGGTTTATTTTCTCACGGATTGCTTCGGAAAAATAGTAAACCAATCTTTCGATGGGATTTCCTTCAGCTGAAGACGTGTTGTTGCATGATTCGATGAGTTTGGTTGCACGGTCAAACTTCCGTTGACCTGTCATTTCAGCTGAAGCCAGAAGAGTAAGCAGAAGTTTGATGTCTTTAGCTTCATCATCTGATAGCTCAGTGAATGAAAGATGGTTCAGTTCGGAGATTACATCAATTTTTGAAGAATACGTTTCAATAAACCACCGTCCAGCCAGCCGAATTCTTTCATTAGTCGACAGTTTTTGGTCATTTGCCTCACGGGTTGGGACATGAATCTTTTCGACATTCTTTTTTGATGATCTGCTGGCAAAATCTTTAAAGATCCCATCGGACACACAGGGAGAACCTTTTCTGGACTTGTTTGGTTGGATGTGTGCACCCTTTACCATGTCTTGATATGGCGGAGAAGCAAAATCGACATAGAAACTATCTAAATCTACAGAGTCACCATCTTTATCGAGCTTAGAGCTGACTTCAGTTTCTGTGACATCAGAGGCATTAAGTTCCTCAAGCTCAGAAGAAAGATCATCATCTGCTGGTTTACCAGGATCAGATTCACTAGAAGGAAACATCAATAACCTGACCGCAATACAATCGTAAATCTAGCGACTAAAATACAGTCAAAATTGCCACCTAGATAGTAACCTTGTTGTCGATTTCTACAATGGCATTTAGATGCTCATCAGCCTGCTCAAACGACACATAATTCAGAAGTTATCATAATATTAAACATTAAATTATTATTATTATTTATTTTCGTGGAACCCATCTAAATCCAACAAGGAAACATCCACCATCATCACAAAGCCAACAAGAATTCCGGCTTTTGAAGTTGCTGATCGGTAACTTGGCATCATTCAAAGTCGCATTACTCAATTCAGTTTTTAACATCCCTGTTAATGTAAATAATTTCCCATAAATTAATTACAGATGCAATACGTCTATATAACAACAATAAAAGAGATACGGGCTACAAATACAATGGGCTGACAAAAGGATGGGCCAAACATGACTATAAACATACACACATATAATAAGTCTAACATCCCCTACAGTCGGAACCGGAGGTCTTGAACGAATGTTCAGACTGAATTTGAAGTCTAGGAATAAAGATGATGGGAGCCCTTTCAAGGGGTTGTGGCCGAGGGTTGTGCGGAAGGGGTTGCAGAGTTATACGTCTTTTATGGACATGGTTGACACATTGCAGTCGTTGATGCGGTAAAAAATAATAAATAAAACCTTAATGTCCACTACTTAGGGTAAGAAAGCGTCAAACCAAGGAGTTCGTTGTTGACTAGCCGTGTCGATAAAAGCTATACTATAGTGTCACTCTATAGTAGGAGGATTACTAACACTCGAAATGCAATTCAAACGCAAAAGCATCAATCACATGAACAAAATCAGATCTAAGCACCAAGAACTATAGATCAAAACCACACATAAAGTAAAAATATTTTCTTTATAAAACCGAAATAAAGGACAATTGTTACAACTAACCAAATACAGGAACTGAATGATTACTCCTGGATCTAAAACTCAACCTCAACGGTCAGATAAATTCCTAGATGCCGAATACCCTTAACATGAGAGTTGGTACAAAACCAAAATAACCAAGAAAAAAATGATAATTCTAACCAAACTATAAAGTACAAACTGAAAAATGATGAATCTGAGCTAAAGAATCCAGAGATCTCTCGATGGATAGCTTCTTCGCTCCTCGAATCTCGATGTGGAGACATCTATTTATAGTTGAAAAATCGAGGGGTTCACGTCGCCAAGTATAGCTTTTTGCATCGCGAACATGGTAAATTCCCGATATCTCGCACTTTGATTTTCAAGTCAAACTTCAGATTACAATTTTATCCATTGAGAGCGTCGCGACCTTCCGATGTCCGCATCGCGAGCCTCTCCTGTTCTTATCCTTTCGATTTCATCTCCATCTTTGTTCAATTTTCCACTTTAGTCCCTGTATATATAAGTGTTTTTCCTATACAAGCAACTTACACCAAAGGTGAGCGTAAATAGTCATTTTACAAAAGTAAAACAACTAAAATATAGCTAAATAATGCATAAATATGTTAATATCAAAGCACGTTATCAAACACCCCACACTTGGACTTTGCTTGTCCCCAAGCAAATAGAGCTTTTTTAAGAATTTCTATCCTATAAAATCAAAATTCTTGAAAATTCTCGGTTTCAAAGTTTATTGCTAATTTCAGTAACTATACTTAAATTTATTTAAAACATGACTAGAATACCGTTGCATATCTTGACTTTCTATAGAACTATTGATTACAAACTTCCAGTTTTACAACTGTGCAAACATACTTCATCAAATTCTAAAAGCCGTTAAAGAAACTTCCATGGCTTTCTATGATGTCCATGTAGCGAGCTTCAACAACATTATCCCAGACTAGTTGATGATCTTAGGTAATGAGGTGCCTAAATGTCCTAGGCCACCTTTTTCGAGTCTATCTGCTCGAACATCATAGGCCACTAACGGAAATTCATTTCCTGAATCCCAATCTTATGATATTTATAAATCAAACTTATTTTCTTATAATTTCTAAATTCAGCTCAACTTATTTCAACCGATACTAGCATAAAAACAACTAAATTGTAATTCTTGAAAAATACTCACTTGCTTAACAATTTCAAAATTGTTCATTTCTAAGGTACAATTTCTCAAAAAAAAAAAAAAAGATTTTGAAAAAGAAAATTTAAATTTTTTTCGTAAAAACTTTATCCTTTTTTTATCTCTTTTTCGACCGTCCCCACCCCACATTTTAAACCATACAATTTCCCCATTTTATAAAGAGAATTTCAAAAAATGGAGAAAAAGAGTGTACCCCTTAGGACGACAAAGTACTTTAGGGATGGAATCAGATATTCCTTTCAGGGATGATCTGTGTATTTACATTGTGTTGATAGCTGTCAAAAGACTCAGGCGCCACAGTGAACAAGCAAGGCATAACCCAAGTGTAGGGGTGCAGCAACCCCACACTTGCGTTAACGCCAGTCTCCAACATTTCCAGAGAATCTTCTTGCACAATAAAACACGAGCACATCATGAGTTTGGTTGATTGGCTTGCTAATTAAAAATAAAAACTCATACCACAAATTAAGTTTTTGATGCACAGAAGTTTAATTAAAGACATTAAGACAATCAAAATAAAAATAAAAATAAAAATAAAAATAAAAATAAAAATAAAAATAAAAGAAGAAATAAAATGGTACAAGAAACATCACTCCTCATTGTCATCATGATGGGTCCTTGACGGACCTATATCGTCGGCTCCAGCAGTCGGGAATGGTGGTGGCGTCTCCATCCCAAAATGTAGCATAAGTGCGTGCGTACTCTCTGCCAACCATCGCCGGTGAGCCTCCATTCTGGCCTTATGTCTTCTGGGTAGCCTCCAGTCTCACCTGACCAGCCACTAGGTCTCGTAGGGTGGCATGGACGTCCAGAGGCTCAGGCTCCTGCTAATGACCTAGCTCGACTCTCTTTCGCCATCGTCTTGAAATTGGGACCTTTGGCTCTGCCCCCTCGGCTTCCTCTATATCTGCCTCCATCTCTTGTGCCTCATCATCTGCTGTACTGCTGCCTCATCTGGTGCGACAATGGAGTGGCCGACACCAAAGGGTACAACTGAAAGGTTTTCCGCAACCATGAACTAAAACCCTAAGTTCACATGCAACCTAGAATAGATCTATGTTTTCTTACTTTGAACATGTAACTAATTCCTAAAGGCCAAACAAAATTAACTAAAAGAATAAATCAGAAAAACTAACATTTAGTTTTAATCTTGAAGCTAAGCAGCACAAGTGTCCTGCCTCAAATGAGATCACACATAGGGAGCCAGAGGAAGGTCACGAAAATTCCAGAGAGAATAATAGAATGAGCACCAAATAATGAGGTCTAGTGGTCCCTATTTATAAGGAAACAAGAAACCCTAGCCGTCAGCCATTTTCCGGATCATACGTACGCGCGCCGCAGCCTATACATTTGCGCGCCGCGCGCCGCAATTCAACTATTGAATTTGTACGACTTTAATCCCTGACTTCCTGATTAATCTAATTAATCCCACAGAAATTAATCCAATTAATTCCTGATTAATTATTAATCAATCAATATAGTTTCTAATTAATATATTATCATTTTAATATATTAACAAACTATATCTTTTATTTCTATTGATTTATTAATCCCATAATAAATCAACCTTTCTCTCTACCGAACTTTCTACCAAACCTCCAGCTATGAGGGCAACCCAAATGGACTTTGCTTCTATTAATTAGGTAAATACAAATTATTAGTCATGGCTTAGACACCTAATCCAACAGTCTCCCACTTGGATAAGTCTATGACTATAATTACCAATTTAACCTCTAATTAATCAGCAAACTGTAGCTTCCTAGAAACTGCTGCCGAACTCTAACCTAGTCAGTTCTGTCCATAGATAAGTGATCAGATGATCCTCCGTCCAACAAGATATTTTCAAACATGAGACATGGATTGAGATCAATCTCTGTCTGACACACTATTTCCCGATTTCCGATTTTGCTTATGACTTTTAGACTTCTAATTGAATGAATCAATTCAGTCCTGGCTGGCCAGCACTTCAGTCAACTTCAAAATCATCGAGTGGCCAACAGATATATGTTTCCCGTTTGGGTCAAGGGACGAATAAGCTTCGACTAATATGTTATATCTTTTACCCGACAAATCACTCACAACAGCACGTTTTATAACACCGAGTTACCGATGCGTTTTCGTACTATCAATGAACAACCGCCTTGCAAATTATAACTCATATCTCTCCACTTTAAGACCATAAGATATTATCGTCTCAACATTGCTCGTGATATAATCCATGAAGCAATCCATTGAGCGCGGGTTTATCCAATACTCAAATCTCCATTTCCAAGTACTCATGAACGTTGCAGCTGAAAGGTTTTCTGCAAACCATGAACTAAATAACCTAAGTTCACATGCAACCTATAAGGATCTATGTTTTCTTCTAATTGAACATATAACAAAACCTAGAGGCCATAAGAAAATTAACTAAAAGAATAAAATTAGAAAAACCAACCTTTTAGAATTTTCTGGAAGCTGAGCAGCAAAAATATCCTGCCTCAAATGAGATCACACCCAAGCCGAGAGGATTATGGATCGAAATTCCAGAGAGAAAATAATAGAATGAGCGACTGATAATGAGGTCTAGGGCTCCCTATTTATAGGGAACCAAGTGGCAAAGCTAGAAACCTTAGCCGCAGCCCATTTTCCGGATTATCTGTACGCGCGCCGCGGCCAAGTCGTTTGCGCGCCGCGCGCCGCAATTCAACTATTGAATTTGTACGACTTTAATCCCTGACCTCCTGATTAATCCAATTAATGCCACAGAAATTAATCCAATTAATTTCTGATTAATTATTAATCAAATAATATTATTTCTAATTAATATATTATCTCCATAATATATTAACAAACAATATCTTGATTTATTAGTCATATAATAAATCAATCCTTTCTCTCTTCTTAACTTTCCACCAATCCTACAGCTATGAGGGCAACCCAAATGGACTATGCTACTATTAATTAGGTAAATACTAATTATTAGTCATGGCTTAAACACCTAATCCAACAGTCTCCCACTTGGATAAGTCTATTACTATAATTACCAATTTAACCTCTAATTAACCAGCACTTTTAGCTTCCTAGAAACCGCTGCCAAACTCTGATCTAATCAGTTCTGTCCATAGATAAGTGATCAGATGATCCTCCGTCCAACAAGATATTTTCAAACTCAAGACATGGATAAAATCAATCCCGGTCTGACTCACTGTTCCTCGATATCCGATTTGCATATGACTCTTAGACTACCAATTTAGTCCCGGTTGGCCAACCATTTTAGTCAACTTCAAATTCATCGAGAGGCCTACAGATATCTGTTCCCCGTTAGGGTCAATGGACGAATAAGCTTCGACTCATATACTTATGTCTTTTACCAGACAAATCACTCACAACAATACGTTTTATAACACCGAGTTACCGATGCGTTTTCGTATTATCAATGAACAACCGTCTAATAAATCATAACTCATATGCCTTAGCTTAAAGATCAAAAGATATTATCGTCTCAATATTGCTCGTGATGTAATCCATGAAGCAATCCATTGAGCGCGGGTTTATCCAATACTCAAAACTCCATTTCCAAGTACTCACAAATGGTGCTGCAATCCAATTGCAATGTCTAACTCCTTAGACAATCTATTACCAATTCATGACAGTCTTACTTCACACTTACTCCCAAAAGTGTAATTGACTGTGGATATTTGAATAATCCAATTATTCAGGAAGTAAAACATGCAAAATAAAACACAATGATAAAGTATTGACAAAAGTAGTAAACCATTACTCATTAATAAATCTCTATTATTAAATCACAAGAGTCAAATACAATACATTGTTACAAGTTTCGAAACCTATCTAATTTACATAAACTTTATATCATCTCTTAATCCAATGCTCCTAGCATGCTGATTATGCTTAATCCTACTCAGAGCCTTTGTCAAGGGATCTGCAGGATTATCTTCCGATGATACCCTCTTTACCACGAGGTGACCTTCTTCTACCTTATGCCTTATGTAGTGGTACTTTCTGTCGATATGTCTGGACTTTCCATGGTCTCGCGGTTCCTTTGTCAAGGCGACCGCACCTTCGTTATCGCAGAACAGTTCCATGGGCTCCTGAATACTCGGGACTACTCCAAGGTCACCGATGAAGTTCTTCAGCCAAGCCGCTTCCTTTGACGCTTCACTTGCTGCTATATACTCTGATTCACAAGTAGAATCAGCCATCGTATCTTGCTTGGAACTTTTCCAAGTAACTGCTCCACCGTTCAAAAGGAATACCCAGCCCGACTGAGACTGACCACTGTCTCTATCCGTCTGAAAACTGGCATCTGTATATCCTTCAACTCTCAAGGTATCACTGCCACCGAGGACTAACACCATGTTCTTGGTCCTCCGCAGATACTTGAGTATATTTTTTACAGCTATCCAATGCGCCCTTCCAGGGTTACCCTGGTACCGACTGACCATGCTTAAGGCAAAGGCCACGTCAGGGCGAGTACACGTCATAGCGTACATGATCGATCCTACAGCCGAAGCGTAAGGTACCCGACTCATTTCAGCTATTTCTTCGTCTGTACTTGGACTTTGAGTCTTACTCAATTTTGCATTACTTTGGATAGGTAGTTCTCCCTTCTTGGAATTTTCCATACTAAACCTTTTCAGTACCTTTTCCAAGTATGTACACTGACTAAGTCCAATTAGTCTCTTCTTCCTATCTCTCAATATTCTTATCCCGAGAATATAGGCAGCCTCTCCTAGGTCCTTCATGGCGAAACATTTCCCAAGCCAAGCCTTGACATCTTGCAAGGTTGGAATATAGTTTCCCATGAGCAGTATGTCATCGACATACAGCACCAGAAAGGTGACTATACTCCCACTAGCCTTGACATATATGTAGGACTCATCCTCGCTCCTAGAGAAGCCAAACTCTTTGACTTTCTCATGGAAACAAAGATTCCAACTGCGAGAAGCTTGCTTCAATCCGTAGATTGATCTCTCAAGCTTACACACCTTATTAGGATACTTTGCATCGACAAAACCCTCTGGCTGATTCATGTAAACATCCTCAGTCAATTTCCCATTAAGGAAAGCGGTTTTGACGTCCATTTGCCAAATTTCATAGTCATGAAATGCAGCTATGGCCAGCATAATCCTAATAGACTTTATCTTGGCTACTGGTGAGAAGGTCTCGTCATAGTCAACCCCTGGGGTTTGAGTAAAGCCCTTCGCAACCAGTCTTGCCTTGAAAGTATGTACTTTTCCGTCCATGTCGGTCTTCTTCTTGAAGATCCATTTGCACCCGACTGTCTTTCGACCCGGTACGTTGTCAACCAAGTTCCAAACTTGATTGTCATACATGGACTTGATCTCGCTATCCATGGCCTCTTTCCACTTGGCAGACTCAGGGCCCGCTACTGCTTCCTGGTATTTAGCTGGTTCATCCAAATTTGTCAGTGTCCTATCACTGACAAACGTGTCCCCATCCGAAGTTATATGAAACCCATAAAACTCGGGTGGCATGCTAACCCTACCGGAACGCCTAAGAGGTAAGGATACATTTGTCGGACCAACAGGAACTTCTTCCTCATGTTGGTTGCTAGTTTCTCCTAAGGTTGCGTCATCCGATGACTCTTGAATTTCTTCCAGATCAATGGTACTCCCACTGTCATCTTTGAACATGAGCTCTCTCTCTCGAAATACCGCTCGTCTAGCTACAAAGACCACGTCCTCGCTTGGTCTGTAGAATAGATATCCAAAGGACTGTTTGGGATAACCAAGGAAGAAACACATTTCGCTTCTTTCTGCGAGTTTGTCTTGAGTCTCTCGTCTAACGAAAGCCTCACAACCCCAGACCTTGATGTGTGCTAACGAGGGAACTTTCCCTGTCCACATCTCATGAGGTGTTTTAGCAACCTTTTTAGTAGGGACAAGATTGAGGATATGGGCGGCAGTCTCTAAGGCATACCCCCAGAAGTGAATGGGAAGTGAAGCTCGACTCATCATGGAACGGACCATGTCCAACAGGGTTCGGTTGCGCCTCTCCGCAACACCGTTCAACTGTGGTGTCCTGGGAGGTGTCAACTGCGAAACTATTCCGCATTCCTTTAGATAGTCTAGGAACTCGATACTTAGATACCCTCCGCCTCTGTCGGACCTGAGCATCTTTATCTTCCTGCCTAATTGATTCTCTACTTCGTTCTTAAACTCTTTGAACTTTTCAAAGGTGTCCGACTTGTGCTTGATCAAGTAGATATAACCGTATCTACTAAAATCGTCGGTGAAGGTCACGTAGAACCGCGTGCCATCCTTTGTGGTTGATCTGAATGGACCACACACATCCGTGTGAATGATGTCCAGCAGACCCTCACCTCTTTCAAAAGACCCTTTGAAAGGTGATTTAGTCATCTTGCCCAACAGACAAGATTCACATACATCATCCGACCTGAGGTCGAATGATTCCAACACTCCATCCTTTTGGAGTTGGGCGATGCGTTTCTTGCCGATGTGCCCGAGCCGACTATGCCACAGACATGCCTTTTCTACACCACTAGTAGAATCAATATAATTTACACTATGTCCTAAATTGTCAACACATTCAACAGTTTCATACACACCATCACAAGGATAAGCAGTAAAAATCAAAATACCATTTTTGAAAACAGAAATCGAGCCAATTTTATTATCAAAAGAAAATTGAAATCCTTGTCTGAACAATGCGTGAAATGAAATAATGTTTCTTGCCATTTCTGGCGAATAGCAACAATTAAATAACTCTAAGCTAACATCACTACTAAGCACTAAACTATAAACGCCGATCTTGGTAACAGGGGACGATCTCCTATTGCCCATGATCAAGTTCAGTCTACCGTGCTCCACGTCCCTGCTTTCCTTTAGGCCCTGCAGATCAGAACAAATGTGAAAACCACATCCTGTATCAAGGACCCAAGAATTAGAAGATGGTGAGTTTTTAGAGATAGTGTATATACCTGCTGTCGATGGCTTTACTTTCCCATCCTTGACATCCTGCAAGTATTTAGGGCAGCTTCTCTTCCAATGGCCCTTCTCTTTGCAGTAGAAACAGTTGGCTTCATCGGGGTTGGCCACACAAGGAATCTGGGAAGACTTGGTTCTCGAGCCATTGCTTGATGACCCGACCTGAACCTTTTCCCTCCAATTTTGCTTAGGAGGGCCCTTCCTCTTATTTCCTTTGCCACTTCCAATGGCTAGGACGGGCTGATTAACCGAGGGTACACTTTTACCCTTCATCCCGTCCTCAGCAACTCGAAGCATGCGATGCAACTCAGTCAGGTTAGCCTGATTGTTGTTCAAATGATAAGCCAGCCTGAACTGGTCATAAGAACTCGGTAAGGAGTTAAGCACTATGTCAATGGCCAAATCCTCCGGTACAGGCATCACAAGCTTTCTAAGCCACTCCACGTAACCTTGCATTCTTTGCACATGAGCGCAGATGGACTCTCCATCTTTAGGTTTGCTGTTCGTGAAGTCCTTGACCACCTCGCACCTTTCGATGCGCTCTTGCTTGCGGAACTTTTCCGCAAGCTCCTTGTGCATCTCAAAGGGCCAGTAGTCTTTGTATATCCTTTGCAATTCGGGGTTCATTGTGGCGATCATGATGCAGGCCACTTTGGTCGCATCATCAGAATGTTTTTGGTACAAGGCAATCTCCTCGGGAGTAGCAGTTTCAGGGTCAATATCGACAAGCTCAGTTTCGAGGACATACTCTTTGTTCTCGTACCTCAGAGCCATCTTGATATTCCTAATCCAGTCATTGTAGTTTGTCCCGTTCAATTGAACCTTGGAACACAGTGAGAGGATAGAGGGAACACTGGAGTTTGAGTGGGGAGCGGATTGATCAGCAGAAGACATCTATAAAAGAAGGTAAGTTTAATTAGATACTTGTCGGTCCTTATAATAACCCAATATAAAATAAGGCTAGGATCCAACTATAACAATTTGCAACATAGAAGAGGGATGCCATAATCTATAAGCAAATTTTATAAAGGTAGGCGAATGACGATTCAGCCAATTCCATCGCGGAAAAATAATCTTATTATAAATGGAATTCCTAGTTTCTTTTGAGATATATTGAACTGTTCAATAGCATGTTTAATCTCAGATATGCTCCACTGTTTGTGACTAGGATGCCGAGGATCACAAACCGGGTGTGAATAACCATGCAAATTAGCTTGGTACTCTCGGGGTCCATTATCATCTCAAATTGATGTGCCGGTAAACCACACACGCTCCATCAACAATGATAACACCCGAGACACCCATTGCCACTCTTTATAAACCCCAATTGGTGTGCCGGTATACCACAAACGCTCCACCAACGTTTCATAAAGTGCAATGTGCAATTTCATGGGTTAGCATCAAATTCACATTTTTCCTAAAGTAACTAGATTGGGATTTTGTGTAAAGGTTCTAGTACTTTGATCATTATACTTTTAATGATTTAGTGGTTCTGTCAAACTCGTTCGGCTAACGACCCTCCACTGATCAGGCGAGCGGTGGGTGAGAGTGTTCACCCATTAGACTACCATTTTATAGGCAGTCTCCTTATACCCACTTTATAGACCAGCTTCGTGAATGAGGCCTACTATTGATTTGACTAACCAAACTTATCTCATATATATAGTATTAACTTTTAATAACATATATAAGATGTATTTTAAAACCCTTTAAAATATTCAAGGTTTATCTTTTAATTTTACCAAATTTAACAATTAAATTTTAAATTAAATTAAACCTTAAAATCGATTTAATCAATTTTAATTACCAAAAAAATTAAATTAATTAAATCTAAATATTTTAAACATTTTAAAATATTTTTCCGGATTTATTCCATTAATTTCGCAATTTTAAAATTAATTAAATCCCTTTTGAATTATCTTTTAATTAACAATTAATTAAATTAATTCAAATGTAGATAGGTTTATCCAAATTAATCAAATTAATTAAAACCTATCCTAAACCCCCTAGATTTCAAATTCAAATAATGGGGTTTAAGGTTATCCATTTAATTAACAAATAAAGTTATCAAAAATAGAAAACCTCCTAAAACCCTAATAGCAAATTTCGAAAAATAGCAAGGGGGGATTAGGGTTTCCAAAACCCTAATCCTAGAAATCGATCCACATTATAATTAGGGTTTATAGGCTTTAAACCCTAAAACAGTTATAGCAATTCAACAAGAAAACAAAACAGGCTCTGATACCACTGAAAGGTTTTCTGCAAACCATGAACTAAATAACCTAAGTTCACATGCAACCTATAAGGATCTATGTTTTCTTCTAATTGAACATATAACAAAACCTAGAGGCCATAAGAAAATTAACTAAAAGAATAAAATTAGAAAAACCAACCTTTTAGAATTTTCTGGAAGCTGAGCAGCAAAAATATCCTGCCTCAAATGAGATCACACCCAAGCCGAGAGGATTATGGATCGAAATTCCAGAGAGAAAATAATAGAATGAGCGACTGATAATGAGGTCTAGGGCTCCCTATTTATAGGGAACCAAGTGGCAAAGCTAGAAACCCTAGCCGCAGCCCATTTTCCGGATTATCTGTACGCGCGCCGCGGCCAAGTCGTTTGCGCGCCGCGCGCCGCAATTCAACTATTGAATTTGTACGACTTTAATCCCTGACCTCCTGATTAATCCAATTAATGCCACAGAAATTAATCCAATTAATTTCTGATTAATTATTAATCAAATAATATTATTTCTAATTATTATATTATCTCCATAATATATTAACAAACAATATCTTGATTTATTAGTCATATAATAAATCAACCATTTCTCTTTTCTTAACTTTCCACCAATCCTCCAGCTATGAGGGCAATCCAAATGGACTATGCTACTATTAATTAGGTAAATACTAATTATTAGTCATGGCTTAGACACCTAATCCAACAGCAGCAATCTTATTGCTATGTCTAACTCCTTAGACAATCTACAAACCAATTCATGACAGTCTTCCTTCATACTTACTCCCTAAGAGTATGAACGACTGTGGATATTTGAATAATCCAATTATTCAGTAAGTAAAACATGTAAAAGCGAAACATAAAATCTGACTGGCAGCTACTCCTGCTTATTACCAAGTCTCCACGAGGTAATCACCAAGTCGGATTTATCATAACTATTATCGGTTTCTTATTCTCTTTTAAACTTTCAATTCAAGCCTTTTATATCTATGTCTATGACCTTTTCACTCTTTCTATGCATCCAAGTGTCTAACACTTATACACTTTATTGCAGATGATCCTATCAGATACTCTTCCGATGATATCTCAATTTGTCATTCTGATATTCTCTCTCACAACTCCATTCTGGTGATGTGTACCGTGACTGCCCATGGTTCTCGGGTCTTTAGTCTACATGACTACACCCTAAGACAATTTTGAGGTGTCATAATGTGCCGGTGAACCACACGCGCTCCATCAGAAACCAACAAAATTCTTTAACCATGAAGTCCTACAGCACCACGTTCTGGTGTAAACAATTACCGATTTGAAAACCCTTTCAAATCAATCACCCTAATCATTTACCAATGATTTCGCACGTCTGTTCAAATAATCCATTCAGTATTCTCAGCCAGGCAATATCCTGAATCCAACTTACAATGCTCTAAGCATTAAGTCATCAGGATATGTTCATAACACTTCTGATTTGTCCAAGAGGCTCGAGGAACCTGATATAATCTCATTCCAAGCCCTTTCGGAATCCTAAGATTACCAATAATCCTTGTGTCATGATTTCCGGAAACCATTTCCTTTCGGGGACTCTTTCTTATGCATCTTGAATCCCATCAAGATCATATTCTCAACGACTAAGTCAATACTGTCAGTCTCATCTATCTGATAGATGTCTATGAATTACGTGAGTATGCTGCACCTTCTTTGTTTCTTTCATGCCAATTCATTACACTTTGCAATGACAGGAAACTCCTTTCCTTGGGTTATGCATCTTGAATCTCATCAAGATCACATTGGCAGAATTCTGATCTATCTAATAGATATCCACAACCACCTGAGTATGTTGTATCTCTTAAAGTCTTTTATAGCAAATCGTTTCTTAACACCAAGTCATTACACTTTGTAATGATAAGAGACGTTTCCTAGAACCAGTATGTAACCCACATACAGTGATAGCAGACAACAACAATACTCCCACTGGCTTTGACACCGTTATATGACTCTTTCGGACTGTTCACAAAATCCAGAACTTATGGCACATTTTGCGAAACCGAAATCCAAACCTTTCCGACATATTAAAGGAAATCTTTCAGGCTATTCACAAAATCCAAACCTTTTGGCCTATTTTGAGAATCCGAATATCCTTTCTTGCGAGATGCCCATGGGACGAATCCCGGGGCCATGTACATTTTGTAATGGCATGCTCTATGTGAGTCCCTATTAGTGTGCCGGTAAACCACACACGCTCCACTAACGACTCACATTATGCCACGCAGAATCCTCTCGGATTTCATCTTCTATTGTGAGTGCCTCTCTCGGAATCAATTGCTTGACCCCAAGTGATGACTCATTCAACCAGATGTTCTGTAAGTACATTTCTATGTTCCCTTCTTTTGATGATTCAATTACTCCCACTGGTTCCTAGACCAGTTGTAAAGATCAATCAAACTGTCACATAGACTGTATCTCGCACTAAGGTTCTCTTATTTGGCAGCAACCGGGCTCACCAATGCTTCCAGTAGTCGGATTACTAATCCGTACCATCTTTAGTGTTTTACCACTACTCGGTATATCACCCAAATCATAACTCCTTATGACAGTGACAATACCTACAGGTCAAGCGAAGAGAGGGTATGTCAGGTTTAACAGGAATCTGATTCCTGGTCAAGACCCAGTGGTGACTAAAGGTTCTTTCACTTGGCTAATCCCTGAACTCATTCAGTATTGTTCTTACTCCCACTGTTTCCTTAGAACTTGAGCTCTTTCTAAAAGGACTCTTCTTTCAAAGGATAACCGGAGTGACCAATGAAACGACATTGCTGATCAGTTTCAGGCTTGTCATGAGATTCAGACGAATGCTACATGACCCTGGACTTTCTATGTACTAGTGGGACGATCCCAGCTTTACATTTCAGACACTGTCAACATAAGCTACTTAGTCTAAGATGTGGTCGGAATATGGCATCTGCGGTCTGACTGGTTGAATATTCAATTCATTGAAATATTAGTCGTAAATGTAACTAGTGTATCTTATACACCGAGGATCAAAACTATTTCGATCAATGCTCCATCATCTTCCCTAAGACACATTATTACCATTAGTGTTCTTGGAAGAGGATAAACTGTGAAACATTTTCTCAGTCTATGTAGTCATTCAGGTTCTGTTGATCTTATACTTCCTTTGAAATCCTTGAACACTTCAAGGTTCCAATCAATCGCTTATTCCGATAAGCGAAGCCATATTTGTCAAACTATTTGGCAAATATTTTGAAGCATAACTAATCATGTTCTGTTCGAAGATTCGAGCAATACACAGTAACTTATGTGTCTGTCGCTCAAAATCTTAATACCTTTACATCTCCATGTAAATTTATGACTTTGTTAATATTGTTCAAGACATGCAATCATCATCTGACTCCAAGTCAACTGATTCCAAAATCCTATCCATTGGATCTTTGGGTGATTCCTTTCTTGCCACAATTAATTTTATTAAGCACTCAATTCATCATGTGACTCTAAGTCAAATGATTCCAAAGTCCTGTCCAACTGGACCTTTGGTTGAAGTGATTCTCATAAAGTTCATTTTAACAATCATAAAGAACACAATTTACAAATCCAATCCCATTGGATGTATCAACATTCAAGTTATTACCATTTACGTCAGCAACACATTCACACAACATTTCGAGGACAATTAAAACAATCATGTTTCAAAAAATATTTCATTAAACCAGAATTATCCTCAGAACAATGTACTATACGAATCCATGTCGTATGTATCTATAAACTAATAACAAGAACAAATATCTAGCTTAACTCAAAAACCGCACGAGCTCCAGATCCAATCCGAATATGCTCCTGTGCGACACCATCCTGCATCCTATAGAGTTCGTGGATACAGAGCAAATGTGTGAAACACATCCTGTATCAAGGAAACGAGGATCAGGTGTTCTGAATTCTAAGATATTTATGAGTTTGCCAAACGGTTTGGCTTTGGAGCATTTTTCCAATCTTTCCGTGACTGTGTCCCACCTTATGAATTTCCAGTTTGAAACATCGAACAATCGGTCCAGACGATCTGGATCATTTCTTGATGCACCTCAATACTGGACTCAATCCTGAAGCAGCTGAATTAATGGAACTATGCTTCTCCATGAACGACTCATACAGAGTCGACATTGAATGCACTTCCACGATTGTCTTATCCGGTTACCCTTTCTGTTCATCTGGATGAACAGATCAGCGAGTTGAGCTAATGCTTAACTCCCGATCACAAAGGGAAACCAGTTTTATACTGTTCGCCTATGTATCCCTCAATCTCGGGAACACGCAAACTGGTGCTACTTCCTTCTAGCTTGCAACTTCAAGCTCTTTGAAGATCCTAGTTCGTTCCCTTTATTCAACCAGTTCACGGAACCTTTCCTGAACTAGCTGTGCTAACTTATCAGACCCCAGGAATTCTATATTCTTGTGGAACTCGGGGTTAATGATCAATAGCATAAGGCAACGAACTTCCTTGGACTCAATAGTCAAGGAGTCATGCTCATCACAAGCGGCTGTGTGATGCCATGTTTGGGAGCGGACACTCAGTTGGATATGGTTCGCCAGCAAAACTAAGAACTATTCTCTAATTGCAAAACCATATCACATAGTTCAGGCCAGTCAGCCTTACCATACTAAACAGGTGCTTTCTGAAGCTCTCAGAAATGGGTGAAGGAGGATAAGGAGGAGAATGACATTTTCTTCAGACATATATAAAATTTGAATTTATTCGTTTAATTAATCCTTTTAAATAATTACCCAATATATATTATTTAACAAGGCTAGGATCCAAAATACCCTAACTATGCTGTGAAGAGGGATGCCGTAGTCACAACACAGTGGTCATTAAGGTAGATAACTTTTATCAATTTCAGTCTTATGAAATTCCTAGATCTGTGAGATTCATTGAAGTGTTCAATGGCATGTTTAATCTCAGATATGCCCCACCGTTTGTGACTGGGATGCCGAGGATCACAAACCGGGTATGAATAACCATGCAAATTAGCTTGGTACTCTCGGGGTCCATTATCATCTCAAATTGATGTGCCGGTTAACCACACACGCTCCATCAACAATGATAACACCCGAGAAACCCATTGCCACTCTTTATGAACCCCCATTGGTGTGCCGGTAACCCACACACGCTCCACCAACGTTTCATAAAGTGTAATGTGCAATTTCATGGGTTAGCATCAAATTTACATTTTTCCTAAAGTAACTAGATTGGGAATTCTTGTAAGGGTTCTACTACTTTGATCATTATACTTTTAATGATTAAGCGGTCCTATCAAAACTGTTCGGCTAACGACCCTCCACTGATCAGGCGAGCGGTGGGTGAGAGTGAACACCCATTAGACCGCCATTTTATTGGCAGTCTCCTTATACCTACTTTATAGACCAGCTTCGTGAATGAGGCCTACTAATGATTTGACTAACCAATTTATCTTATACATAGAGTATTAACTTTTAATAATATATATAAGATGTATTTTAAACCTTTTTAAAATATTCCTGGTTTATCTTTTAATTTCCTGAAATTTAACTATTAAATTTCAAATTAAATTAAACCTTTAAATTCGATTTAATTCATCTTTTAATTAAACTATTAATTAAATTAATTAAATCTAGATATTTTAAACCTTTTAAAATATTTAGGATTTATCCTTTAATTTTCGAAATTTAACCATTCAATTTAAAATTAACTTAAATCCCTTGAATTATCTTTTAATTAAACAATTAATTAAATTAATTCAAATATAGATAGGTTTTACAGATTAATCAAATTAATTTAAACCTATCTTAAACCCCTAATTATCGAATTCAAATAAACTGGGTTTAAGGTTATCCATTTAATTAACCAATTAAAGTTACCAAAAATAGAAAACCTCCTAAAACCCTAATCAGGAAAATCGAAAAAGAGGGGGAGGGGCTAGGGTTTCAAAAACCCTAAACCCCAAAATCGAAATCAGGCCCAAAGGATTTATAAACAATAAACCCAAAATTTTAGGAAAACTATTACATCAATTCAACAAGAAAACAACCAAACTCTCTGATACCACTGAAAGGTTTTCCGCAACCATGAACTAAAACCCTAAGTTCACATGCAACCTAGAATAGATCTATGTTTTCTTACTTTGAACATGTAGCTAATTCCTAAAGGCCAAAAAAAATTAACTAAAAGAATAAATCAGAAAAACTAACATTTAGTTTTAATCTTGAAGCTAAGCAGCACAAGTGTCCTGCCTCAAATGAGATCACACCCAGGGAGCCAGAGGAAGGTCACGAAAATTCCAGAGAGAATAATAGAATGAGCACCAAATAATGAGGTCTAGTGGTCCCTATTTATTGGGAAACAAGAAACCCTAGCCGTCAGCCATTTTCCGGATCATACGTACGCGCGCCGCGACCAATACATTTGCGCGCCGCGCGCCGCAATTCAACTATTGAATTTGTACGACTTTAATCCCTGACTTCCTGATTAATCTAATTAATCCCATAAAAATTAATCCAATTAATTCCTGATTAATTATTAATCAATCAATATAGTTTCTAATTAATATATTATCATTTTAATATATTAACAAACTATATCTTTTATTTCTATTGATTTATTAATCCCATAATAAATCAACCTTTCTCTCTACCGAACTTTCTACCAAACCTCCAGCTATGAGGGCAACCCAAATGGACTTTGCTTCTATTAATTAGGTAAATACAAATTATTAGTCATGACTTAGACACCTAATCCAACAACAACCACCCTCATCGTCACTTGATATGATTCCCCCATTACCCATGACTGGTATGGGGTCATCAACTATATTGCCTCGCCTGTCAGAATGTTGTACGAGTGTGCTAGCCTCATGATGTAATGGCCTCAGTGAGCGGGCTAGCACCCTGTGTCCCCTGGCTCATGTTGGTCAAAAAATCTGCCAACATGTAGGGAAGATGTAGGAATTGGGTGGGATTGGTGATACCCTAGAGGAAGAGCATGTCACTCGCTGGCACCTTGTCTCCGCCCTTGTAGTGAGTAATAGTGTGAGTAACAATCTGATGTAGAAGGCGGTGACCGGAGAACGAATCATACACTCGTAGTTTGATAATGCACTTTATATTGTATATTTTACGCGTTATTGGATTGTGTTTTAGTTGTTTTATATTTATAAAAGGGCTATTTATGCTCACTTTTGGTGTAAGTTTCTTGTATAGGAAAATTACTAAAATGCAAGGTTTTAAATAGAAAATGGACCAAAGAGAATATGAAAATGAGAGAATAAGATCAGGAGCAGCTCACGACACGTAGAAAAGGTACTTGCTATGCCAGTCAATGGATAAAACGTAATCTGAAGTTTGACTTGACATTCAAGGTGCGAGATATCGGGGATCTACCAAGTTCGCGACGCGAAAAGCTATATTTGGTGGCAAATCCCCCAATTTTATCGTTTTTATTGTTTTATTCGGTTTGTATCAACTCTCGTGTTACGAGTATTCTGCATATATGAATTTTTCTAACCACTTAGATTGAGTTTAGACTCATGAGTAATCATTAGGCTCATGTAGTTTTCGGTTTGGAACGATTGTTCGTATTTCAGTTTTTATGAAAAGTTGTTTTTAAGTTTATGCGCGGTTTGGATATAATGCAATCAATGCTTAGATCTGTTTTGATTGATTGTTTGATGTTTTTGCTTCTGAGTTGCATTCCAAGTGTTAGCAATACCCCTCTTATGAAGTGACACTATAGTAAGGGCTTTTAACGACACAAAAGAGTCAACCATGAATTCCACGGTTCAACCCATGCTTACCCAAACTATTGGATAGTAAGGTTTTATTTTCTATTTTTGACCGCATCAATGACTGCGATGAAGCCAAGGTTATCTACAGGTATGTACTGAATACCGCTGGTTGTAGCCCAGAGGGCTGCAACAGACCAACAGTGTGTCCCTCGGGTAAATGCGTGCGACACACAGCAATGAACGAAGGGAAGTGAGTACCGGACATCTCCTCTCATGTATAAATGTTCGTCCATCGTGCAAGCTCCCTGACCGAACAATCTCGACTGACTCCTCCCAGCCAGAAATATATCCTACGTCATAATAGATCTGGGTGCGAAGGACCGAAAGTGCAAATGGAGTAAAACTCCAACATAAGCTCTCTTTGTATAACCTCTCGTGTAGGGATCGAGTGACTCCATCCATCGCATGACTTATAATTGTGTTTATCTTATTAATTGAAGCATAAGTCCATTTGGGTTGCCCTCATAGCTGGAGGTTAGGATAGAGTTCAGTAGAGTAAAATGTTGATTTATTAATTGTTTAATAAATCAATAGAATTAATTAAATGGTTTATTAATATATTTAAGTGTTAATATATTAATTAGAAACTATAATAGTTAATTAGGATTTAATCTAGAATTAATTGGATTTAATTTAGTGATTAAATTAATTAATTAAAATGCAAGGACTGGTTCTGTAATTATTCAATAGTTGAATATTGACTGGCCAGTGTACAAGGGTGGAAAGTGGCGAGTTTATGGTGTGGGCACCATAAATCTCGAAACCTTAATTAGGGTTTAGAGTAAGCATTGCCCAATTGGTAAAAGGCTTACCAAAGATGGGTTCTAGGGTTTCAAGCTGTACCACCTAAGATCTATAAATAGGGATCCCTTGGGATCCCTAATCCTACGCCAACTCTCACTGAGATTACTCTGCTGAACTGTCTTCTCCATTGCTTTGGGTGTGACTTGCATTTGAGGCAGGATTCTTTTGCTGCTTGCTTCAAGATCATAAGATCAAAAGGTTGGTTTACTCTTTATTTGATCTTTAGAATTATTGTTGGCCTTAGGTTTTAGTTTATAATCTTCATAGAAGAAAACATAGATCTTTTAGGGTTGCATGTGAACCATAAGTTTTTTTATTTGTTCATTGATTGCAGAAACCCTTCAGTGGTATCAGAGCTAGCTTGTTTTCTTGTGATTTGATTTGAACAGTTTGTGCCTTAGGGTTTTGTGCGAAAATAAACCCTTGGGATGAGGCCATCATCGAATTCTAGGCTAGGGTTTCCTAACCCTAGCCACCAGCCCCATATGGTCCCCCCTTTGCTTGCTTTGGAAAGTATGTTGTTATTTTTGGTAATTGAATCTATGAAATAAGTGGAACACTTAAACCCTTGCTTGCAATTTTCGATCCATTAGGGGTTTAAGGTAGGTAAATTAATTTGATTAATTTGTGTTATCTACCTTAGATTTAGTTAATTTAATTAATTGTTAATTAAAGGATCAATTAAATGAATTAAAGGAATTAATTAAGAATTTTCGAAAAATAGTTTAAAATTTGCGAAAATTAAGAAATAATTAATTCTAAAATATTTTAATAAGATTAAAATATATCTTATATATATATATATATATATATATATATATATATATATATATATATATATATATATATTTATGATTAAAAGTTAATATTTATATATAAGATTAAATGGTTAGTCTTACCGCTAGTAGCATTCACAAAACTGTCCTCATAAAGAGGGTATAAGGCGACTGCCTATAAAATGGCAGTCTAATGGGTATCTACTCTTACCCACTGCTCTCCTGGTCAATCGAGTGTCGTTAGCCGAACGGGTTTGATAGAACCGCTAAGCCTCTTAAAAGTATAATGCTGTAATTGAAAGTACTAGAACTTTAAACAAATCCCAATCTAGTTACTTTAGGTTTAAAAATGTGAATTGGTGCTAATCCATGAAATTGCACATTGCACTTTGTGGAACGTTGGTGGAGCGTGTGTGGTTAACAGGCACACCAACTGGGGTCCGCAAAGAGTCGCAATGGGTTTCTCGATTTTGTCATTATTAACGGAGCGTGTGTGGTTAACCGGCACATTAATTAGAGATGACAATTGACTTTGAGAGTACCAAGCGAATTTGCATGGTTATTCACACCCGGTTTGTGATCCTCGGTATCCCAGTCACAAACGAGTGGGGCATTCCCGAGATTAAAACATGCTATCAAACAGCTCGATAAATCTCAAAAGAAACTAGGAATTCCATTATAATTAGATTATTTTCTGCGGTGGAATTGGCTGAATCGTCATTCGCCTACCTTATAAAATTTGCAATAAAGATTACGGCATCCCTTTTCAATATTGTAGATTGTTATTGTAGGATCCTAGCCTTATATTTATTATTGGGTGAATATAAGGATTATTTAATAAATGTCTAATTAAAACTACCTTCTTATTATTCAGATGTCTTCTGACCAATCCGTTCCCCACTCGAATGCCGGTAATGTCACCTCGATTCTGTCATTGTGCTTAAAAGTGAAGTTGGACGGCACTAACTACAATGACTGGATCCGCAACATCAAAATGGCTATGCAGTTTGAACACAAAGAGTATGTTCTGGAAACCGAGCTAGTTGAGGTTGACCCAGATACCGCTACTCCCGAGGAAATCGCCTCGTACACCAAACACTCAGATGATGCGACCAAAGTGGTCTGCATTATGATCGCTACCATGAACCCTGAACTGCAGCGTATTTATGAGGACTACTGGCCTTACAAGATGCACAAAGAGCTCGCGGAAAAGTTCCGCAAGCAGGAGCGCATCGAAAGGCGTGAATTGGTTAATGCTTTCACCAACGGCAAGCCTCAGGATGGAGAGTCCATGTGCACTCATGTGCAAAGAATGCAAGGCTATGTTGAAAGGCTTAGAAAGCTGGAGATGCCTGTTCATGAGGATTTAGCAGTTGACATTGTGCTGAATTCTCTACCCAGTTCTTATGACCAGTTCACACCGGCTTATCATTTGAACAACAGTCAGGCAACTTTGGCTGAACTCTACCGCATGCTTCCTACTGCTGAGGACGGGATGAAAGGGAAAAGTGTGCTCCCGGTCAACCCGCCTATCCTAGCTATTGGATCTGGCAAGGGAAAGAAAAGGAAGGGCCCTCCAAAGCAAAACTGGAGGGAAAAGACTCATGTCGGGTCATCTAGCAGTACCCCGAGAGCCAAGTCTTCCAGCATTCCATACGTCACGAACCCCAAAGAAGCATACTGTTTCTACTGCAAGGAGAAGGGCCACTGGAAGAGAAGCTGCCCCAAGTATCTGCAAGACATCAAGGATGGCAAAGTAAAGCCATCACAAGCAGGTACATATTCTATATCTAATAACTCAACTTTTTCTCGTTCTTGGGTCATTGATACAGGATGTGGTTTTCATATCTGTTCTGATTTGCAAGGCCTAGAGGAAAGTAGGGAGCTGGAGCACGATAGATTGAACCTGGTCATGGGCAATAGGCACACGTCACCTGTTACCAAGATCGGTGTCTATAGACTAGTGCTTAGTAGTTGAGTTAGATTAGATTTACATAATTGTTGCTATGCGCCTGATATGGCAAAGAACATAATTTCCTTTCATGCATTGTTTAAACAGAGCTTTTATTATGAATTTAATAAATTGAATGGCTCAATTTCTGTTTTCAAAAATGATGTTTTTATATTTAATGCTATGCCTTATGATGGAGTGTATGAATCTATTATGTGTGTTGATAATTATGGTAAAAATGTTTTAGCTATTGATTCTTCAAGCGGTATAGAAAAGGCGTGTCTGTGGCACTGTTGCCTTGGCCATATCAACAAGAAACGCATCGCCCAACTCCAAAAGGATGGAGTGTTGGAATCATTCGACCTCGGGTCAGATGATGTATGCGAATCTTGCTTGCTTGGCAAGATGACAAAATCACCATTCAAAGGTTCCTTTGAAAGAGGTGAAGGTTTGTTGGATATCATACACACAGATGTGTATGGTCCCTTCAGAACAACCACAAAAGATGATACGCGGTTCTATGTGACCTTTACTGACGATTTTAGTAGATATGGGTATATCTACTTAATCAAGAATAAGTCAGATACCTTTGAAAAGTTCAAAGAGTTCAAAAATGAAGCAGAAAATCAATTGGGCAGAAAGATAAAGATGCTTAGATCCGACAGAGACGGTGAGTATCTTAGTATCGAGTTTCTCGATTACCTCAAGGAATGTGGAATTGTTTCACAGTTGTCGCCTCCAAGAACACCTCAGTTGAATGGTGTTGCTGAAAGGCGAAACCGAACCTTGTTGGACATGGTTCGTTCCATGATGAGTCGAGCTTCACTTCCAATCCATATATGGGGGTATGCCTTAGAGACTGCCGCCCATATCCTAAATGTTGTCCCAACCAAGTAGGTTGCGAAAACACCGCACGAGATATGGACGGGGAAAGTTCCCTCGTTGGCACACATCAAAGTCTGGGGCTGTGAGGCTTTCGTAAGACGGGAGACTCATGACAAGCTTGTGGAAAGAAGTGAGAGGTGTTTCTTCATCGGATACCCGAAATAGTCATTTGGATACTTGTTCTACAGACCGAGCGAGGACGTGGTCTTTGTAGCAAGACGGGGATTCTTTCGAGAGAGAGAGAACTCATTTCCAAAGAGGATAGTGGGAGTACGATCGATCTCGAAGAAATTCAGGAGAAGTCCGATGAAACAACCTTAGAAGAAACTAGCAACCAACATAAGGAAGAAGTTCCTATTGGACCCACCGACATCTCCTTGCCCCTTAGGCGTTCGGGTAGAGTTAGCATGCCGCCTGAGTTTTATGGTTTCCATATTACTTCGGACGGTGACACGTTGGTCAGTGATCGTACATTGACTAATTTGGATGAGCCAGCTAACTACCGTGAAGCAGTGGCGGGCCCCAAGTCCACCAAATGGAAAGAGGCAATGGACAGCGAGATTAAGTCCATGTATGACAATCAAGTTTGGAACTTGGTTGACAATGTGCCGGGTCGAAAGACAGTCGGGTGCAAATGGATCTTCAAGAAGAAGACTGACATGGATGGTAAAGTACATACTTATAAAGCTCGGCTGGTTGCGAAGGGATTCACTTAAACCCCGGGGGTTGACTATGATGAAACCTTCTCAACAGTAGCCAAGATTAAGTCAATCAGGATAATGCTTGCCATAGCTGCATTTCATGATTATGAAATTTGGCAGATGGATGTCAAAACCGCCTTCCTTAACGTGAAACTGACTGAGGATGTTTATATGAATCAGCCAGAGGGTTTTGTAGATACAAAGCTTCCTGATAAAGTATGTAAGCTTGAAAGATCAATCTACGGGTTGAAGCAAGCATCTCGCAGCTGGAATCTCTGCTTCCATGAGAAAGTCAAAGAGTTTGGCTTCTCTAGGAGTGAAGATGAGTCCTATGTATATGTCAAGGCTAGTGGGAGTATAGTCACTTTTCTGGTGCTGTATGTTGATGACATACAGCTCATGGGACACGACATTTCGACCTTGCAAGATGTCAAGTCTTGGCTCGGGAAGTGTTTCGCCATGAAAGACCTTGGAGAAGCTGCTTATATTCTCGGGATAAGAATACTAAAGGATAGAAAGAAAAAGTTAATAGGTCTAAGTCAGTGTACATATTTGGAAAAGGTGTTAAAAAGATTTAACATGGAAAATTCCAAAAAGGGAGAACTGCCAATCCAGAGTAATGCCAAATTGAGTAAAACTCAAAGCCCGAGTACCGATGAGGAAATAGCTGAGATGAGTCGGGTGCCTTATGCTTCGGCAGTAGGATCGATCATGTATGCTATGACATGTACTCGCCCCGACGTATCCTTTGCATTGAGCATGGTTAGTCAGTACCAGGGCAATTCTGGAAAGGCACACCGGATAGCGGTAAAAAAACATACTCAAGTATCTGCGAAGGACAAAGAATATGGTATTAGTCCTTGGTGGCAATGATGACTTGAAAGTAAGTGGATATACAGATGCCGGCTTCCAGACAGATAGGGACAGTGGTCGGTCCCAGTCGGGCTAGGTATTTCTTTTGAACGGTGGAGCGGTCACTTGGAAAAGGTCCAAGCAGGAAACGGTGGCTGATTCAACATGCGAATCAGAGTACATTGCAGCGAGTGAAGCGTCTAAGGAAGCGGCTTGGCTGAAGAACTTTATCGGTGACCTTGGAGTTGTCCCGAGCATTGAGGAGCCGATAGAGCTGTTCTGCAATAATGAAGGAGCGGTCGCTTTGACAAAAGAACCGCGAGATCATGGAAAGTCCAGGAATATCGACAGAAAGTACCATTACATTCGACATCGCGTAGAAGAAGGTCACTTACTGGTTAAGAGAGTATCATCAGAAGACAATCCTGCAGATCCTTTGACTAAGGCACTGAGTAGGATCAAGCACAATCAGCATGCTCGAAGCATTGGATTGAAGGATGATATTAGTTTTAGTAATTAGATAGAATTTTTGAAACTTGTAACAGTATAAATGTAATTGACTTGGTGATTTTATAATGGAGATTTATAAATAAGTATTGTTACTGCCTTTGTCAATTGTTTATTATTATGTTTCTATATTTGCATGTTTAACTTCCTAAATAATTGGATTATTTAAATTTTCACAGTCGATCATACTGTTAGGGAGTAAGTGTGAACGAAGACTGTCATGAATCGGTTGTAGATTGTCTAATGAGTTAGGCATTGCAGTAAGACTGCTACAACATTCATGAGTACTTAAGAAATAGAGATTTGAGTATTTGATAAACCCGCGCTTAACAGATTGCTTCAGGGATTACATCACGAGCAATGTTAAGACGATAATATCTTTTGATCTTTAAGTGGAGAGATATGATCTGTAATTTGCAAGTCGGTTGCTCATTGATAGTGCGAAAATGTGCCAGTAACTCGGTGCTATAAAACACACTGTTGTGAGTATTTTAACTGGTAAAAGATGCAGACATATAAGTCGAAGCTTATCCGTCCCCTGACCCCATGGGGAAACAGATATCTGTAGGCCTCTCGATGATTTGAAGTTGACTAAAAGTGTTGGCCAACCGGGACTGAATTGATGTGTTCAATTAGCAGTCTTAAAGTCATAAGCAAATCGGAAGTCGAGAAACAGAGTATCAGACCAAGATTAATATTTATCCATGTCTTGAGTCTGAAAATATCTTGTTGGATGGAGGATCATCTGATCACTTATCTTTGGACAGAACTGACTGGGTCAGAGTTCAGAAACAGTTTCTAGGAAACTGATATTAATCAGAAGGTGAAAGGACAATTAAAGTCATAGACTTATCCAAGTGGGAGACTGTTGGATTAGGTGTCTAAGCCATGACTTATAATTGTGTTTATCTTAATAATTGAAGCATAAGTCCATTTGGGTTGCCCTCATAGCTGGAGGTTAGGATAGAGTTCAGTAGAGTAAAAGGTTGATTTATTAATTGTTTAATAAATCAATAGAATTAATTAAATGATTTATTAATATATTTAAGTGTTAATATATTAATTAGAAACTATAATAGTTAATTAAGATTTAATCTAGAATTAATTGGATTTAATTTAGTGATTAAATTAATTAATTAAAAGTGTAGGGACTGGTTCTGTAATTATTCAATAGTTGAATATTGACTGGCCAGTGTACAAGGGTGGAAAGTGGCGAGTTTATGGTGTGGGCACCATAAATCTCGAAACCCTAATTAGGGTTTAGAGGAAGCCTTGCCCAATTGGTAAAAGGCTTACCAAAGATAGGCTCTAGGCTTTCAAGCTGTACCACCTGAGATCTACAAATAGGGATCCCCTGGGAACCCTAATACTGTGCCAAATCTCACTGAGATTACTCTACTGAACTGTCTTCTCCATTGCTTTGGGTGTGACTTGCATTTGAGGCAGGATTCTTTTGCTACTTGCTTCAAGATCATAAGATCAAAAGGTTGGTTTACTCTTTATTTGATCTTTAGAATTATTGTTGGCTTTAGGTTTTAGTTTATAATCTTCATAGAAGAAAACATAGATCTTTTAGGGTTGCATGTGAACCATAAGTTTTTTTAATTGTTCATTGATTGCATAGAAACCCTTCAACTTCGCTAGCTAAGTCGATAGAGGCGCTATCATAGATAATGTCGCTATCTATCCACAGATAGCGTCGCAATCTTCGAACACCCGAATCCTAAGTTTGATTTTGACATGTCCAAGCCGAATTAAAAGCACCACAATGCTCTTATAAGATCGAATAAGCATACACTACGTTCAATTTTACAAGAAAAACCACAAACGACCGTCATTGGGGTAAATGAAGGGTTTTGCACAAACAATGAACTAAATTATTCCTAAGTTCACATGCAACCCTAAAAGAGATCTATATTTTGCTACAATCAATATATAATAAAAACCTAAAGGCCAACAATTATTTCTAAAGTACAAATCAAGAAAACCAACATTGAATTCTTGATCCAGAAGCTAGCAGCACAATTGTCCTGCCTCAAATGGAGTCACACCCAAGTAATGGAGTAGAGAAGACAGCAGAGTTTCTAGAGAGTCTCAAAAGTGGCGCAGGAATTAGGGCACCAGGAGGTTCCTTTTATAGCCTCCAAGGGTTACAGTCAAAACCCTAGAGGAGCCTCCTTAACGGGTAAGCCTATTGACCATTTGGACCAGGGCCTCTAAACGCTAATTAGGGTTTCACCAACTATGGAGGTTCCCTCCATATTGGCGCGAACTTTGGCCCCTGCCAACTGGCTGGCCAGTTATTCAACTTTTGAATAAATACAAACCAGTCCTTGTAATTTTAATTAATTAAATTAATCACTAAATTAAATCCAATTAATTCTAGATTAATTTCTAATTAATTATTATAGTTTCTAATTAATATATTAACACTTAAATATATTAATAAACTATTTATTTATTTCTATTGATTTATTAAACAATTAATAATTCTCTTTGGTTAACTCTACATCAATCCTCCAGATATGAGGGCAACCCAAATGGACTTTGCTTCAATTAATAAGATAAATACAATTATAAAGTCATGGCTTAGACACCTAATCCAACAGTAAACCCCTCGGGTTGGCCGAAAGCCTAGAAATCGAGGAAAGAACCATCAATTTCGGCTAGAATTTAGGTAGTACATTATGAATATAGGTTTAGATACATACCAGTATGTGAGGGTGGTGTTTTGCATGAGAAATTTGCACGAAAAAAGAACAGATCGATTGGTGTGGGTGCGCGTTCGTCGATAGCGGCGAGGGTGTTTGTGGGTTTAGCATCATGTGCAAGTGAGAAGGAAAAGGGTAAAAACCATTTACCTAGAGATAGCATCATTATCTCTATAGATAACATCTCTATCTCGTGCTGACCCGTTTATCAAGTCGCGTTTGACTTGGAGATAGCGTCATTATCTCTTAAAGATAGCGGTGCTATCTAGCCTACTTGCCATTTTGCTTTTCTCTTTCGCTCTGTAACGTCCTGTACCACCCAACACTTAGGTTGTACCATATCGTGCTTCATGATGAATAATAAATAGTGATATTTCAAGAAAATAATAAAAAGACCAAAAGTACTTATTGAAAACCAAAAACACCGGGTTGCCTCCTGAAAGCTCTTATGTCTCCAGGTCTTTTAGTTGGACGTTCTTTCTTCCGAATGATGGCTATCACGGATCATATGCCTTCCGACCTTGATGTACTCCAGTAGGCACATTTCCCCTTGATTTAGTACTCCTCCAGTTTTCCTGGGTCAAATGGTATGACGGTCTTCAATCTGTTGGTGCCCAACCGCTGTCCTCCAACTATTCCTTTATGTGAATGCTTGAAAGTTGTTTTGAACATCCAAGCTCGATCCTTCCTCCAATGTCTCTTCCATACTGCTGGCTTGATGTGGAGCACATCTATTGCTGACTCCAATACTCGTCTCGTATGACGCTTCATGTTACTTTTTGCGTGCCGAGTGTTGCTTCCCACTAGCGATTTCATCCTGCAACACAATAAGAATTCCTCCAATATGATGGTTTCAGAGAACATAATTTTGAGATGCTCTTGGATATTCTCATCGATTGTGTCATTCACATCTAATTTTCCACTCATTAAAGGATCATGAGTGGATATGAACCCTTGTTCATCCTTTTCAAACACCATTTTGATAGCATCTGATTAGTCATCATCGCATATGTGGATTGGTACCAAGCATGAGCGACTTGTTGTGTCTAGTGATGATTTAGGTGGTGTTTCTTTTTTAGTTAATGGACTTAATACATAAAAAACTTAATGGTTCAACTATATATGATTGTTTCTTTTTTACCTAATGCTAACAAAATGTCTTAGTGGGTTTAGTTAGGAAATAGGTGTCCTTAACATTAAGTCATGGTTTATTTTTATTTTTTCCCAAATTGCCCTTATTTACCCAATGAAAATTATATTTTATATAATGAATTATGAGTAATTCATGTTTATATATTGATTATTTGTTATTCAGCAAGTTTATAAGGGTAAAATAGTCATTTATTCAGATTCAGACAATTCATTCGGTACAAAAAGAATATATATATATATCTATATATATATATATATATATATATATATATATATATATATATATATATATATATATATATATATATATATATATATATATATATATCAGCAACATTATATCTATTCAGATGTCGTTACCCATTCAACAACATGTATCAATTCAACACTTAATATGAAAAAAAGAAACAAAGTATTAGACTCGCTCATCACTAGAGCTTGTTTTTCAAAATCTTCAAAATGTTCAAAAATTGTTGGGCGGGGGAGTGTATATTAATCCTCTATCACATCCTCAGATTCTTCTCAATCGTGTTGGAACAAATTTCGACCGTCTCAACGCTCTCTTGGTTCTCCTAAAGTCTATAATCCTCCATCACATCCTTAGGTTCAGGTGCTGTAGGTTCATACACAATATTATTTATACAAAGATTACTCACCTCGGTATCTGACGGAGTCTGATTGTTCATTCAGTTGTTCCTCCAGCTATTCTGCTAATTGCTTCAAGATATCTGACATTGTCGACAGTGCAATTGTGTTGCTATCCTCCCCGTTGAAGGATTCGGTAAATAGATCTAGCACTTGGTCCAATTTCGCATTGCATGAGTCATCCAGTTCCTGATTCTCTGCAAAATACGACTTTTCGTAGTCTATGTATTGAGTCGGATCCTCAATCCATACTCCATTATCATTAAATGACTCATTGTACAAATCATCCTCGTAATGGTCATAAACTGAGCTTTCACACCCCCATCACATATTTTGAATCATGTACATGTAATAATCCATTTGAGAACATACATGAACAAAAACTTAAAAATAACAAAAATTGAAAGAAGAATTGACACAATGTGTCAAGTGCACAACTCCCCAGCAACGACTTTAAATGTTGACACATTGCAGTCGTTGATGCAGTAAAAAATAATAAATAAAACCTTAATGTCCACTACTTAGGGTAAGAAAGCGTCGAACCAAGGAGTTCGTTGTTGACTAGCCGTGTCGATAAAAGCTGTACTGTAGTGTCACTCTATAGTAGGAGGATTACTAACACTCGAAATGCAATTCAAACACAAAAGCATCAATCACATGAACAAAATCAGATCTAAGCACCAAGAACTATAGATCAAAACCACACATAAACTAAAAATATTTTCTTTATAAAACCGAAATAAAGGACAATTGTTACAACTAACCAAATACAGGAACTTAATTCTAACCAAACTATAACTCCTGGATCTAAAACTCAACCTCAACGGTCAGAGAAATTCCTAGATGCGGAATACCCTTAACATGAGAGTTGGTACAAAACCAAAATAACCAAGAAAAAAATGATAATTCTAACCAAACTATAAAGTACAAACTGAAAAATGACGAATCTGAGCTAAAGAATCTAGAGATCTCTCAATGTATAGCTTCTTCGCTCCCCAAATCTCGATGTGGAGACCTCTATTTATAGTTGAAAAATCGAGGGGTTCACGTCTCCAAGTATAGCTTTTCGCATCGCGAACAAGGTAAATCCTCGATATCTCGCACATTGAATTTCAAGTCAAACATCGTATTACGGTTTTATCCATTGACTAGCCTCGTAACCTTCAGATGTCCACGTCCTGAGCCTCTCCTATTCTTATCCTTTCAGTTTCATCTCCATTTTTGTTCAATTTTCCACTTTAAACCCTTCTTTTGATTGTTTTTCCTATACAAGTAACTTACACCAAAAGTGAGCGTAAATAGTCCTTTTATAAAGATAAAACAACTAAAGCATAGCTAAATAATACGTAAATATGTTAATATCAAAGCGTGTTATCACCTATTACCACATCGGTGTGTTTCCGGCTTCCTCTTTGTCATATGGAAAGCCTGCCCCTTCAATTTCTTTGGCTCCACTTTCTTGTGAGCGGCAGCAAGTAGCGTCTTGGTAACCGTCTTCGAATGTTAAATGCTAACGTGCCCCTTTTCATGACATAAATAACATTCAATCTATGTTTTACTTCCTTTTCAACATTCAGAGGCTTTATGGCTCCGTTTTCTAAAGTTTTGATAATCAAGGTTATTGTAAGGGCACTCCCCTTGGTAGACTTTCCCGAAGTTTGGATACTTCTTTCTGTCTCTCATAAAGCAACTTTTCTTTGACTTTGTACTGAATTGACTACTTGCAGTTTGGTTTTTCAATCTCATTTCCTCTTTTCCTCGAGGCCTTGATTCTCTTGCTATTTTTCTTTGAGAATGTCTTCCACATCTCTTTCCTTTTAATGACTTCATCTAGATTGGACGGTTTCTTTACTTCTAACGTGTAATCCGAGGGAATCCTTTAAGGTAACGATTCATCCGTCCCTTTTCAGTAGGGAGGTGATCGCCAACAAAGGGAAATATTCCATTAAACCTCTTGGTATTCTCGCCCACTGATGAGTTATTCTCCCTTAGGTCTAAGAAGTCTTCTATGAGCTTTTCAAAATCTTGAACGGGACAAATTTTGGATATGAGTCTTGTCACAAATTCATCCCAAGGTCATTCTAAGACTTTTACAAGACCTGTAACATCATAAATAATATCCCACCTATAACACCCAAAGTCTTTTTATTAATACTAAGTAATTAAATACATAAAAGGCTTTCATAAAAATTGATTAAGAATTTTGTTGAATTCAACCTTTCTTGAATCCTAAATAAAATATTTATCAGAGTAATTGGTGTTACTATAACAAAAGTTTTTACATAAACAAAAAGACTTAAGATAGAGATACAAATTGGATGAACGAAGCGTAGAGCAGTCAAACCGGGTTCTTCCCTTTGTCTATCGCTAAAATATTAAATGTCAACGGATAATCGAATGCTTAGTGATAACACATGTATACTCACACATTGATATGACACATAACAGATAAGAAGTAGTGTTCATCACGAAGAGGCTCGATAACATTCATTCTTTAAACACCTCATGAAGAGGCTGGGTAACTTTCATTCTCACACAGAGAAACTTTCAACTTAAACACCTCACAAAGAGGCTGGGTAAATTTCATTCTCACACATAGAAACTTTCAGGTTAAACACCTCATGAAGAGGTTATGTAACTTTCATACATCACATACCAGAACATACACATGTAGGCACATATAAAAAGTGAAACTCACATGATGTGACGTTGTAAGTAAACTACTACCAGAAGATGGGTGAGCTAGGTATGAACCTCCTCTGGGCAACCTACAAATCGCATAAACGTCACTACTTGGGTCTATATTTATATTTCTACTTTATACATACTTATAGCGTGTTTTATTTTAGTTATCCTTTTCATAAAACAACACATTATTGGGCCAATTATCACCCCCTACACCCATTGTTCCAGTGAGCTAATTAAATGTTATTAATCCACATTATTTTAGCTTTCAAGTAATGTAAAGAATATGCTCAGGCGATCCTTCATCATTTAATTATATACTTTTCATTGACGCTTAAATTTGGCTAGATTTTTGGAACATGTTGCAAGGTTTTCAACTTTCCTCATAGGAGGGATTAGATTCAAGTTTTCAGAAAATTATGGTATCAACTAGACATCAATACAAGACTACACGACTTGACCTCATGAAAATTGGAATTTCCTAGAAGTTTTTATGCAATTTACAAATTCACTGATGTAATTGACATCGCAGCGGTCGTCATGCGGTCAAAAATAAGAAAACCTCACTCTCACTTAGCACAGTGGAAGTCAGGGTCGATCAACAAGAGTTACGTGGTCGAGACAGGTGACAGATTACCAACTGCAGTGCCATGCTACAGTCAGAGGACCTAGTTCCTAACTTTTGACTAGCAATCTCAAAGAGCATAAACTAAACTAAAACTATCAACCAAACCTAGTCACTTGCTGAAATCAGAAGTACATCTCCAATTCAGAAGCAAATAAAGGCAATCCCATCATCAAACACAAACAAAGCATGAACTAAACCAATAACTAAATTCCAAATGAACAGTCACTGGCTAAGTTCAAACCAAGAATCTAGAACTAAATATCAATGGTTGTCACTCCCAAAGATACTAGCCACTATCGCTAACTATTGAACTAAATGAAAAGTAAAGACAAAAACATAGAAATACCAAAAGATGGTTCTTGAAGCTGAATCTCGGAGTCAAAGAGCCTTGGGGGTCGATTCTACACCAGGTCTTTGCTAGTTTTTTCGACCTAAAAGCCTCTATTTATAGTTGCAAAAATCTCGAGACCGCGTCGCGCTTTTATGGATCCCGCGTCACGCGTAGGGGTTTATCCTCGTTTCTTCGGAATTTGAATGTATTCCACCGCCTCATCAACGCGTCGCGCCTTGATGATTTCCGCAGCGCGTATACGTATTTTCCAGATTTTGCCTTGATCTTCAAACTTCTTCCAAATTGCACGCTTTTAGTCCCTGTTTTCATTATTTATTTCCAAACAAGTGCTGGCACGAAAAGTGAGTAATACCAGTAGATATGTGATATAATTTCACTAAGAATAGGGCTCAACAACGACTAAAATATATGATATTACTAGGCGTTGACAGTAATCAGTCAACTTGTTGGATCATTCCATAAAAAAATATCCCTAAATCAAAATAGCTTAAGCACTATCTTCTAATTTTTAGAGTAACAAACTAGACTCGAATCCCGAACTAATGCCAGTTGTTTCACTCTAAACTAAATTTTCTATATTTATTTATGATTTTTACAAGTTAGGGTATCATAGTTGTCGATTCACTGTATAACTTGTAAAAAACCACAATTTTGTCATCATTTGTTTGGAATCATCCGAGCGCTTAAAATGGAATCATCTGAGCACTCTTTAAGCGAAAGGCTCTACACATCCTTAGCTTTCTAAAGGCAATGATCTCGTTCTCTAATATATTTTCTTTGATTATTATGATTTTATGAAGTTCATGGCATATTTCATATGGTATAACATTGTTCAAGCGTGTTTACCCTCAACCATTAAGTTCTTAATCCAAAATATTTTGATCAAAGTTTATAACTTAATATCAGGTCTTACAAGTTCTTAATCCAAAATATTTTGATATAAGCTTCTAACTTAATATCAGGTCTTACCTCTCCAAAAGCATACATATAAATAACCACTTAATGGAATAAGTCATAAGCTGAAAAACGAAGGTTTTCCAAATAAAATCATGACTTAACATTATGGTTTTGGTTTAAAACCAACCCATCAAGATCATTCATTTTAAAATCTTTATTAGCTTCATAAAACATGTTATTTTATTTGTTAATTTCAGTTTTTATTAGTTTGGAGTATTAGGGACTTAAAAGCGCGATTTCATGAATTTTCTCAATTAAGACGTTTTAGACCAATGCTCAGTATTTTGACCATAACCCCTGAACCATAACTCCAAATTAAATGTTTTATATCTTTTCGGAAAAAAAGTTTCAATTTCTCACAACTTCTATTTGTAACAATTTTCTCTATTTCCGCTTCTATTTTTTACAAAACAAACTGCAAATTCGAGACCGAAAGTTGTACAAACTTTTATGTATATTTTCTAGTTTTTTAGCATGTTGATCTTGTTAAATCTCATTTATGATTAAGGTTGTCCATAAATTCATTAAGATTTCTTGAATGGTGGTGATGATGGTCAAGTATCAAGGAAAAAGAATGAACATCAAATAACAAGACATGGATTGTAACACCACAGAAATCAGGTATGTGCTTTCGTATGTTGATTTTGTGATTAACGGAAAGGGTGAGTTTCCTGAGATTGTCTTGATATCTAACTTGGTGAAGTATGACTATAGTGAATGGCATGAAATTTCCAGTATCATCAAAAATCACAAGGGCCTTTACTCTTAGGAGATAAGGATGTTATAGGACTCCATGATAAATAAAGCTAGGCATCTGAATCTCGTTCCTTGTACTCCATCAGCAGCTGCTTCCTCAAGACCTTCATCTTCAGCTCCCAGGAGAAGAACAAGGAACACCCACACCAGGCCTCTCCAGCCACTTGGGTCCTTCATTATCAACAACTTAATGCCTCTTGGGTTGACCCTGAAGTGTTCAAATTGGTTTGTGAACCAATACATGGTATGATCTATCATATGGTAATGCTGTTTTGTGCTTCATGCGTACCACTGACATCCCACTCGTACCCACTGATCATTTCTTCCACTTAAGGTGCGAGTGCATGAAGATTGAATCCACTGAAAGCTTCCACTATCGTTCGTCCTTTAAACTTAAGAGGAGAAGGAAAGAGCTCCTGCATGATGAATATAAGTGGATAAAGCCTGAGATTATAGAAGAGGCTGAACTAGTCAAATCTATTGGGAATCAAGTGTTTGGATAAGGTTTTGACATCATCAGATTGGTGGAGATTGTTGGGCCTACCCTGAGAATCTGATGAGTGTTAAAAGGTATTCATGATGATATTCATAACAGTGTGTATAATGCTAATTGCTTTTCAGCGTCAGCGTGAAGATCCATTTTGTTACAAATGCGTTATCTTAGTGATTAGGATCTTATCCTTATATATATTTGTATATATATCCCTGATTTATAAGGATTTACCATAGATATAACATTTTCCTAGTATATATATGTTATCCAGGGTTCCATTGTACGAATGATTTTCATTGCATTTCTCTTTGTGAGATATAAATCGAAAACCTTAACCATAATTGGTTTTTGATTAAGATTTGAAATTTATGTGTTATTTCTTGTCGATTAATTTTTTACGATCCAACAGTTTTCCTCTTAGGCTAAGCTTAAATGAGTTTTGACCTAGTTCGACTGAGATTTGACCAAGTTTCACTGAGTCCAAGTTTTTTTTATCGTGTTTTTAGTAATTAGTTGCCTCATTCATGGGCCGATTATTGATTTATTGCTAAGTACTTGGCCGAGTAATTAAGGTCGAGTTTTACAACACTGATAGAATGAACTAAATAAAAAACTTTTAAACTTACAAATGGTAATCTTAGAAAAAGGTATTACATAATCCAAAAAGAACATTTGGAAGACGTTATATCATCACCTCGTATATCTACATTGTTTATAGGAGAGCTGGTGGTCTGGCTGCAGGAACAGGTCTGACAACATGAGGGGATGGTCAGACACATAAGGATAAACCACATGGATGCTTCCATAGAAATGTCGGTAAGTAGGATCCATATAGGTAATTCGACGTCCATTTTTGCAACAATGAAAATTTTTCTAACACATTCGCATTCCTCTTGGGATCATAGCTTAAATAGGGAAAATAATGATATATGCCTAGTAAAAGATTTTGTCGGCATAAGAAATATGTTGAATGATCCTGTGTAAGTAGTTGAATCGTTCCAAGAAGACATAGGTATATGAAAGGTAGAACGTATACCTATATGTTTGTTGGTAGACTTCTTAGCTATTTGAAATGTATGTGTTGAGTGTGAAACCACTCTTGTGGTTTGTCAAAGATTGTTAGGTGAAAGTTTGAATGAAGATTTTCAAAGGTAGGAAGATTTGGTAGCCTCTTTTGTTGAAGGCAATATCTTCCTTGTTCATATTGAATTTCATTCACATTCTCATGCCTATAAATACAAGGCTGCATAACTCACCCATTGTACCACACCACAACAATGTAGTTGAATATAAATTCCTAGTTACCCGCCGTGGACGTAGGTCAGTTTTGGACCGAACCACGTTAAATTCTTGTGTTCTTAATTTGTGAGCTGAGTGTGTGAGTTTAGTGTTCGTATGCTAAGTGTCTCGATCCTAACAAGTGGTATCAGAGCCTTGGTATAGCTCCAGAGAGTGATTTTCTGTTTTTGGGTCGAAAATTTTTTGTCTCAAAAACGATTTTGGTTTACGCCGTTGCAAAGGTCTCGTTCCGCAGATTCCGAAAATATATTTTTTGGATTTTTTTGACCACCGAAAGACCTCCAAATCGCCGGTCAAACGTTCGCCGGAATAGTGACCGAAGAAACCAGATCGCCGGAGAAGACGACACTGTAGCGTCATGTAGCAGTTCACTGTAGCGGTTCCTGTAGCAGTACTGTAGCAGATTTTCAGAAAATTGCAAAACAGGTCCCTGAAGTTCCAGAACTTGCAAAACAGGTCCCTGAAGTTCCAGAATTTGCAAAACAGACCCCTGAACTTTCAGGAAAAGTGCAGTTTAGTCCCTGAACTTCAGAAAAACTTCAGTTTGGTCCCTGAACTTTAGAAAAAGTGCAGTTTAGTCCCTGAACTTTCAAAAAATTGCAGTTTGGTCCCTGAACTTCGGGAAAATTGCGATTTAGTCCCTGAACTTCAAGAAAATTGTAGTTTGGTCCCTCAACTTTGTCAAAGTCGCAAAACTGTCACTCAAACATTTGTTTTGGGCAGTTTAGCCAGAAAATAATTTGAGTGGGGATTATATTTTGCAAATAACGAGCCAAGAACAGTCGTTAAGTTCAGACATGGCTTCGTTTAGTAGAGATTGAAAAGTTGGTGGAAGATGCAGATTGAGGCATTATGTGTCAGAAAGTTCAAGATGTGGTATTGGTAAACGGAGAAAATTAGAGAATTACAGAAGATCAGACGTTCAGACAAATCCAGCGATGATCAGAGTTTCAGGGGTTCAAGAACAGATCATGGGATGAACATATCAAGTAATTAAGAGAGAATCCGTTTTCGGTAGATCCAGCAGTGATTAGAAAGTCAGCAGACTTAGGTGTAATCACGGGATCAGAAAGTTTGATGTTATTCATGACGTTGAGGTGTGGACATTCTTTAGAGTCGATGTCCAAATAGAGGAAATTCTGCTTCTGAGAATGTGTCTGGGTTTGATGCATTGGGACTCAGTGGAAGGCAGTGAAGACTCTTGGGTCAAGAATTCTGGTACTTTATTTCACGCTACCCACAGCAGTGAAGCACTGCAGAATCTGAAAGTTGCAGACTTTGGAAAGGTAAGACTTGCGAACGATGAATGTTCGCTGTATATGGTCGGATTACCGTCTGAGGGAGTGACCATCCCAGTTCAGAAGAGAAACAAAGTCCGGTTCACAGAATCTCATGGGCAGAAGAGGGTGACATTTTGCAAGTAGGAAGCCTAGAGCTACAAGGAAGATTCAAGTTGAACGAGCATGGAAAGGTTCAGAAAAATCAGTCGAAGGATATTGTGGCAATAAGAGCACAGAGTATTGTTGCAGTTGCAGGGTTTTGCAACAGTGGGAGCATAGGTCATGTTTCAATCATAGGTCCAGGATGACAGTGGATTTAGAACCAGTTTTCAGCTGTAAAAGTCTCTCCGGTTTTGATAACTTGCTAAATATGGAGAGTGTTGTTGTTTGTTCTCAAATTGTTCTAGGATTCGGTAGTTCGTTTTCAGTGGGAGCCGATAGGGACAGAGAACGGGTCAAGGGCAGTTTAAGTCATGACGAACATGTTGAAACTCTTGGGAGTTTTAACGGGCCTTTCAGGTTAACTGATGAGAAGGCCGGGGTAACTAAGAATGAGTTTACGGAAATACAGATGCACAGTTGAAGCACAGGTGAAGATTGTTCCGTGGCTTCAAGTGGGAGATTGTTGAGTGTGAAGCCACTCTTGTGGTTTGTCAAAGATTGTTAGGTGAAAGTTTGAATGAAGATTTTCAAAGGTAGGAAGATTTGGTAGCCTCTTTTGTTGAAGGCAATATCTTCATTGTTCATATTGAATTTCATTCACATTCTCATGCCTATAAATACAAGGCTGCATAACTCACCCATTGTACCACACCACAACAATGTAGTTGAATATAAATTCCAAGTTACTCGCCGTGGACGTAGGTCAGTTTTGGACCGAACCACGTTAAATTTTTGTGTTCTTAATTTGTGAGCTGAGTGTGTGAGTTTAGTGTTCGTATGCTAAGTGTCTCGATCCTAACAAGTGGTATCAGAGCCTTGGTATAGCTCCAGAGAGTGATTTTCTGTTTTTTGGGTCGAAATTTTTTTTTCTCAAAAACGATTTTCGTTTACGCCGTTGCAAAGGTCTCGTTCCGCAGATTCCGAAAATATATTTTTTGGATTTTTTTTGACCACCGGAAGACCTCCAAATCGCCGGTCAAACGTTCGCCAGAATAGTGACCGAAGAAACCAGATCGCCGGAGAAGACGACACTGTAGCGGCGGAGTCCGCCGGAGAAGACGACACTGTAGCAGTTCACTGTAGCGTCCTGTAGCAGTTCACTCTAGCGGTTCCTGTAGCAGTACTGTAGCAGATTTTCAGAAAATTGCAAAACAGGTCCCTGAAGTTCCAGAACTTGCAAAACAGGTCCCTGAAGTTCCAGAATTTGCAAAACAGACCCCTGAACTTTCAGGAAAAGTGCAGTTTAGTCACTGAACTTCAGGAAAACTTCAGTTTGGTCCCTAAACTTCAGAAAAAGTGCAGTTTAGTCCCTGAAGCTTCAGAAAATTGCAGTTTGGTCCCTGAACTTCGGGAAAATTGCGGTTTAGTCCCTGAACTTCAGGAAAATTGCAGTTTGGTCCCTCAACTTTGTCAAAGTCGCAAAACAGTCACTCAAACATTTGTTTTGGGCAGTTTAGCCAGAAAATAATTTGAGTGGGGATTATATTTTGCAAATAACGAGCCAAGAACAGTCGTTAAGTTCAGACATGGCTTCGTTTAGTAAAGATTGAAAAGTTGGTGGAAGATGCAGATTGAGGCATTATGTGTCAGAAAGTTCAAGATGTGGTATTGGTAAACGGAGAAAATTATAGAACTACAGAAGATCAGACGTTCAGACAAATCCAGCGATGATCAGAGTTTCAGGGGTTCAAGAACAGATCATGGGATGAACAGATCAAGTAATTAAGAGAAAATCCGTTTTCGGTAGATCCAGCAGTGATTAGAAAGTCAGCAGACTTAGGTGTAATCACGGGATCAGAAAGTTCGATGTTATTCATGACGTTGAGGTGTAGACATTCTTTAGAGTCGATGTCCAAATAGAGGAAATTCTGCTTCTGAGAATGTGTCTAGGTTTGATGCATTGGGACTCAGTGGAAGGCAGTGAAGACTCTTGGGTCAAGAATTCTGGTACTTTATTTCACGCTACCCACAGCAGTGAAGCACTGCATAATCTGAAAGTTGGAGACTTTGGAAAGGTAAGACTTGTAAACGATGAATGTTCGCTGTATATGGTCGGATTACCGTCTGAGGGAGTGACCGTCCCAGTTCAGAAGAGAAACAAAGTCCGGTTCACAGAATCTCATGGGCAGAAGAGGGTGACCTTTTGCAAGTAGGAAGCCTAGAGCTACAAGGAAGATTCAAGTTGAACGAGCATGGAAAGGTTCAGAAAAATCAGTCGAAGGATATTGTGGCAATAAGAGCACAGAGTATTGTTTCAGTTGCAGGGTTTTGCAACAGTCGGAGCATAGGTCGTGTTTCAATCATAGGTCCAGGACGACAGTGGATTTAGAACCAGTTTTCAGCTGTAAAAGTCTCTCCGGTTTTGATAACTTGCTAAATATGGAAAGTGTTGTTGTTTGTTCTCAAATTGTTCTAGGATTCGGTAGTTCGTTTTCAGTGGGAGCCGATAGGGACAGAGAACGGATCAAGGGCAGTTTAAGTCATGACGAACATGTTGAAACTCTTAGGAGTTTTAACGGGCCTTTCAGGTTAACTGATAAGAAGGTCGTGGTAACTAAGAAGGAGTTTACGGAAATACAGATGCACAGTTGAAGCACATGAAGATTGTTCCGTGGCTTCAAGTGGGAGATTGTTGAGTGTGAAGCCACTCTTGTGGTTTGTCAAAGATTGTTAGGTGAAAGTTTGAATGAAGATTTTCAAATGTAGGAAGATTTGGTAGCCTCTTTTGTTGAAGGCAATATCTTCCTTGTTCATATTGAATTTCATTCACATTCTCATGCCTATAAATACAAGGCTGCATGACTCACCCATTGTACCACACCACAACAATGTAGTTGAATATAAATTCCTAGTTACCCGACGTGGACGTAGGTCAGTTTTGGACCGAACCACATAAATTCTTGTGTTCTTAATTTGTGAGCTGAGTGTGTGAGTTTAGTTTTTGTATGCTAAGTGTCTCGATCCTAACAAGTGGTATCAGAGCCTTGGTATAGCTCCAGGGAGTGATTTTCTGTTTTTGGGTCGAAAATTTTTTGTCTCAAAAACGATTTTGGTTTACGCCGTTGGAAAGGTCTCGTTCCGCAGATTCCGAAAATATATTTTTTGGATTTTTTTTGACCACCGGAAGACCTCCAAATCGCCGGTCAAACGTTCGCCGGAATAGTGACCGAAGAAACCAGATCGCCGGAGAAGACGACACTGTAGCGCCGGAGTCCGCCGGAGAAGACGACATTGTAGCAGTGCACTGTAGCGTCCTGTAGCAGTTCACTGTAGCGGTTCATGTAGCAGATTTTCAGAAAATTGCAAAACAGGTCCCTGAAGTTCCAGAATTTGCAAAATAGGTCCTTGAAGTTCCAGAATTTGCAAAACAGACCCCTGAACTTTCAGAAAAAGTGCAGTTTAGTCCCTGAACTTCAGGAAAATTACAGTTTGGTCCCTGAACTTCAGAAAAAGTGCAGTTTAGTCCCTGAAGTTTCAGAAAATTGCAGTTTGGTCCCTGAACTTCGGGAAATTGCGGTTTAGTCCCTGAACTTCAGGAAAATTGTAGTTTGGTCCCTCAACTTTGTCAAAGTCGCAAAACAGTCACTCAAACATTTGTTTTGGGCAGTTTAGCCAGAAAATAATTTGGGTGGGAATTATATTTTGCAAATAACGAGCCAAGAACAGTCGTTAAGTTCAGACAAGGCTTCGTTTAGTAAAGATTGAAAAGTTGGTGGAAGATGCAGATTGAGGCATTATGTGTCAGAAAGTTCAAGATGTGGTATTGGTAAACGGAGAAAATTATAGAACTACAGAAGATCAGACGTTCAGACAAATCCAGCGATGATCAGAGTTTCAGGGGTTCAAGAACAGATCATGGGATGAACAGATCAAGTAATTAAGAGAAAATCCGTTTTCGGTAGATCCAGCAGTGATTAGAAAGTCAGCAGACTTAGGTGTAATCACGGGATCAGAAAGTTCGATGTTATTCATGACGTTGAGGTGTAGACATTCTTTAGAGTCGATGTCCAAATAGAGGAAATTCTGCTTCTGAGAATGTGTCTGGGTTTGATGCATTGGGACTCAGTGGAAGGCAGTGAAGACTCTTGGGTCAAGAATTTTGGTACTTTATTTCACGCTACCCACAGCAGTGAAGCACTGCAGAATTTGAAAGTTGGAGACTTTGGAAAGGTAAGACTTGTGAACGATGAATGTTCGCTGTATATGGTCGGATTACCGTCTGAGGGAGTGACCGTCCCAGTTCAGAAGTGAAACAAAGTCCGGTTCACAGAATCTCATGGGCAGAAGAGGGTGACCTTTTGCAAGTAGGAAGCCTAGAGCTACAAGGAAGATTCAAGTTGAACGAGCATGGAAAGGTTCAGAAAAATCAGTCGAAGGATATTGTGGCAATAAGAGCACAGAGTATTGTTTCAGTTGCAGGGTTTTACAACAGTAGGAGCATAGGTCTTGTTTCAATCATATGTCCAGGACGACAGTGGATTTAGAACCAGTTTTCAGCTGTAAAAGTCTCTCCGGTTTTGATAACTTGCTAAATATGGAGAGTGTTGTTGTTTGTTCTCAAATTGTTCTAGGATTCGGTAGTTCGTTTTCAGTGGGAGCCGATAGGGACAGAGAACGGTTCAAGGGCAGTTTAAGTCATGACGAACATGTTGAAACTCTTGGGAGTTTTAACGGGCCTTTCAGGTTAACTGATGAGAAGGCCGGGGTAACTAAGATGGAGTTTACGGAAATACAGATGCACAGTTGAAGCACATGTGAAGATTGTTCCGTGGCTTCAAGTGGGAGATTGTTGAGTGTGAAGCCACTCTTGTGGTTTGTCAAAGATTGTTAGGTGAAAGTTTGAATGAAGATTTTCAAAGGTAGGAAGATTTGGTAGCCTCTTTTGTTGAAGGCAATATCTTCCTTGTTCATATTGAATTTCATTCACATTCTCATGCCTATAAATACAAGGCTGCATAACTCACCCATTGTACCACACCACAACAATGTAGTTGAATATAAATTCCTAGTTACCCGCCGTGGACGTAGGTCAGTTTTGGACCGAACCACGTTAAATTATTGTGTTCTTAATTTGTGAGCTGAGTGTGTGAGTTTAGTGTTCGTATGCTAAGTGTCTCGATCCTAAAAGTATGAACCATTTTTAGTCAATAATTACCCGTCGATTATCATCCAGTTCTCTTAAATAGAGGTTAGTTCACTCCCAAGAAATAAGTTGCAAAGGCTGCGAGTATTTACTCAGAACCTTTTCTATTGAAATTTATAACGATTGCATAAGGAAGTAAATTTAATTACTTTTTTTTTTTGAACGGCAAATATATTAATTTTCTTCTTGTTATGTTGGTGTCAGGGTAATTACTTCGAGTAAGAAATACCATCCACGATTCTTTAAAGATGTCTTTTTACATTGACTTCATCATTGCATGGGAACTCGAAGCAATAAAACTTCGCCAATGAGACTTGATCCCCGCAAAAGGTAGCCAAACAACGTTTGTAGAAAAAGTATAAATGTGAGGTTCAAGGATAACTTCATGATTTTGATGGTCATCTTCATAAGTTTGAGAAAAAAATGTGATTTTCCAAATATATGTCGTCTCAATGGTTATTTTAGTGAATAACTCATTTTTTATTGCATATTGCATAGACAATGTGACTTGTTAAGTAGTCTTTAGCCTGACATAGTAAATATACATATTTTATAGCACCAACGATACAACATTAAAAATGAACTTATAAGAGTTAAAATGCACATACGGATCATACACTAGAAACAAATGCTACGATAAAAAAACAAGTTTCATTTAGAAAATAGTATTGAAAGTTTGTGCATAAAGCTTTTTAAATTCCTAATCGGTGGCCGGCTCATAAACAAGTACTCTCTTTGTCACCATGAAAATTACAAACGCTATATCTTATTCACAGTCAAAGACAACCTTAATTATAAAATAAGAGAATCTCTTACGACTTGAATAAAACTATCAATCTTTGTAAGTAGAGAACTTTCCGAAAATATAAATCACTGCAAATTTCGTCCCCACAGAGGAAAATAACAGTTAACCAGGAAGCTCCAATGGTCAGGGAAAGTATCTTGAAGTTGAGAATTGAATGAAGCAAATGTATATTGTACTTACCTGGCTCCTAAACGTTCATGATCTAATCTTTGACATTGAAGCTTTTGAATTTATCAATGCTCTCACTCTGCACTAGAGGAAGCGAGGTTTTGAGTAATTATCCCACACCCCCATGGAATGGATGATATTTGCAAACTACGGAAGTTTCTCATCATTAACTGAAGTTGACATATATTGATGAAAAAAGGCAGTTAACACGTATTAACCGGTATTAAGAAACAACATGCAGGTGTTGCATTAAACATAACAACTATATAGAACATGGTTATTTCTCATGTCACCAGAGAGAAATAAATTTGAACAACAATAAACATGTGGCTGAAATGCACAAGTTCTGCATAAGAAGTAACAAGTATATGGCCTTGTGGCCTTCTCTAAATATCTGAGATTTAACATAAGTGCTCCGCGATTACTTTCATGAGAATTTCCAAGCAGAAAGACACTGGATCGGTGATCCTTTCCAGCCAATAATGAGGCACTCTCCATCCATATCAAAGGTGCATGAACTTCCACAAGGAATTTTTTCTGCCATCAAATATGCTTGATATAGTGAAGACATACTCAGTTCTGTCTCCTTCATCCCAAACCGTGAGAAAAACTTTCTCCAAACATGAATATTCACATGCCGAACTACTCTTTGCGCTCCTTCTGTTGCCATAATGCTCCATATTCCCTCACCCAAGTACTGAGATTCAGTGATAGCACGGTTTTCATCTTCACGATCCATACAGTCTTCTAAAGCATCAAAGAAAGCCCCATGAAAGAATAGACCCTCGATAAAACGATTCACGAAGTTGGGTGAGTTAAGGTTTGCGGAAACTTCGGATACCACCATAACACGAGGATTTATATTTTTTATAACTTTCATCAGGGACTCTAGTCGGTCTGGCTGCGCAATCATGCCCCACAAACCATATGACGAGTAAACGCCCAATGCTTCTTCTGGATCCAACTCAAGGAGATCTTCTTTAAAATTAAGCATGTCTCCCACCATAGCCATATTGAAAGAGAACGACAGGTTTATAGATTCAGCAAAACTCTTCAACCTAATACCCGTCTGCTCAATTTTCTCTTTGAAGTTAGTCCCCACAGCAGTTATTTTCAAATGCTCGATGGGACAATTGGGTTGAGATAAAAGAGCTTGCATTAGAATGATACACTGTGCACCATGTTTGATCGAAAGATCAATTATATGCACTTCTGTTGCTCCTGCTACAGCATCAACCAAAGCCTGCACCCCAGAGAATTGACCAGCTTGAAAAAACGGTAACTTCTGATAAATTGAGACCGTCGTTGGATTAGGGGTCATCATTCTCCCTTCAATATTGTCTACATGATTCTTTCCTGGGCCATGGCTTGAGATTATCCCGCTTTCACTCGCGATCTTCTCTCGTAAAGCTTTTGAATAATAGTGTACTAATCTTTGAATCGGGTTTCCTGAACTAGAAGATATCGCATCACACCAATCGAGAAGCTTACTTGAGCGTTGAAACTGTCGCTGGGTGACTTTTTCTGCAGAAAGTAAAAGATTTTGAATGAGTTCAATATCTCTAGCTTCCTGATCAGAGAAGCCAGAGAATGAAGTGCCATACGGATGGCTAGGCATGGAGATATCATTCATTGAAGATGAACATGATTGTATAAATCGTTCTCCTCCTAACCGAATAACTGCATCAGTTGATAACTTGCGGCCACTCACTTCATAGCGTACTGCATCTTGATTTGGTGTCTCCTGTGTACTTTTAGGATTTGTCTTTGGTTTAATCAGCTCGGAATATTGAGATTCAATATTCGCAAGCTCCTGCATCTGATGTTCGTACGATCGAAATGAAGAGGTGTTGTCAAGAAACAAGGCATCTAAAGTATGGAAATCTTTTAGTTGTTGTTGTTCTACTTGATGGTAGTTTGTAGAAAAACAAAGCCTATCGGTCGCCATAGATTTATTTCCACTATCATCTTCCTCCCATAACTGGGGCAACTTCCTAAAACTCCCCACTTCCCGACTATTGACATCATAGCTATGCTGGTCGAAGGCCATTTCATTCAAATTCTCAATCCTATGGAAATGGGAGCTCTCTTGTTGAAAGAGAGAAATCAGAGGTTTATGTTTATCCACCCGATGCTAAGGATGTAGAAAAACCAAAGTACACAGGAGACGTGGAAGAACATAAAACATCATTTTCTGGACGGGGAACATTGATGTTATCGTTGTCGATGTGTTCAGCGAAGTCACTTGGCACCCTGTTAATCTATGATATTCAACTGGCCAAAAACAATTTAATGTAGTTAATGTTTTCTTTGACTTATTCAAAGGATACTTACTGCCAACAGCATTACTACAGATGATGTCTTAAAACCAAGGTCGACCCTGCCATTCGAAGATGTTGGACCGTAAAATGGTAAAGTGAATGGTACAATTGAGGATTTTTGCATATTTATGAATTCGATTGAATAGCCTGGGTTTAACAAAAGACCGGTTAAACAGTTGACACCAAATAAGTAAACCGCCCGGGTTAACAAAAATGGTTTACAATTTTTTTTTTTTTTTTTTTTATAATTTGTTTATTACGTGACATTATAAATACATAGAAAAAAAAATGGTCATCATGAACTTGATGCATATAACACCTCACATCTCAATATATATCCGTAATTTGCTTTCATCGTGATGTGTTTGGATTCATGTTGAACTTATGGAAAGTTTTTGTTTGGCATTTGAACTATAAATTTTTCGGTGTTCTAATTTAGGTTTCTTATTTTATGTATTTGAATTTTATCTTTTACCTGCGGACATCAATATTTGTGTTGTGGTTATGTTTTTTTTTTTTTTTTTTTTTTTAATTGTTTGAACTGTGCATTTCATATATGATATATCTATATTTTCCCAAGTTATATATATATATATATATATATATATATATATATATATATATATATATATATATATATATATATATATATATATATATATATATATATATATATATATATATATATATATATATATAAGAAGTATCAAATAAGAATTAAAATTATGGTAAAAAGGTAATAAGTTTTTTATTGACTTGATTATTTGACGAATCACCAAAATGAATCACTAGATGAATAAAAAATAACATGATTCATTGAAAAAATTCCTAAAAAACATATTGATGAATCATTTTTTAGTAAATTAAGTTTTTATTCACGTTATGGACAATTTTAGTGAATAACAACAAAATCATCGTAAAAATGAATCATCGAGTTGTTTTTTCAAGAATTTTTCTTATTGAATCATGTTATTTTTGCATCATCTATTTATTTATTTTGTTGTTTCATCGAAAAAATATGTAAATAAAAAACTTCTTATCTTCCTACTAAAAATTCATTTCTTACCAGATCTCAATTTTATATATATATATATATATATATATATATATATATATATATATATATATATATATATATATATATATATAGTTAGTATTATATGAAATTGTTAAATATAATGTGATTGTAGGTCTGAACTTGGACCATTAGATCAACAAAACCAATGGCTGTAAAAAAGGGCATTCTTGTAATTAAGTTCAAAGAATTCGTATGTTTTTAAATGAAAAAACCCGATCAAAGGTAAAACAGGTAAAACCCCTAAAACCCATAACAACAGAATGTACGATTGGCATGCTAGAATCACGGACACGATATGATCGGTTTCAATTAACACTATCAACAATCAAATTATACATAATCAATCAAACATCGGAGAATAGTTGTACATTGCGATTCAACGAGCAGGAAATCAAGTATTCCAGACCTGCATTCTTATCAACTGGAATTAAACCTAAATCGACGATGACAAGAAGACGAAGCAGTCATCGATTGCGGGAGAATGTGCAGTTTAAATACTCAAACACTCAGGATAACCCAGTTACAATTGATGAAGATGAAGATGACCTTGACAAGTTCGTTGATCCTCCAAAAGGTTTGATTTCTTAATCCCATTCTCGAAATACATAACAAGTAGTCATTCTACAGGGAAACAAATACATTCATGTAGAATGGTTAAGAAGTAAACTAGGGTTTCATTTCATAAATCAATATTTGGGATTACTTCAATAAAAAGAATACATTCTATAGGAATATTACACCAATGTATTCGTATTCCTGTAGAATGCATATTTGCCCTAATTTTGTTTATAAAGTGAGTGATGAGGTAAAGTGTGTTTGATAAATAATACAAATGGTATTAAATTGATTATTTAGATATAGAGGAAACCCAAAATTGTAAAACTATTTAACTAATTTCAAACGAAAACCAACAACCATTCTCTAAGAATGGCCTAATATGGTCACCCTAATTCCGGACATTCTCTGAAAATCAATTAATATAAGTAATATTTGATAATAAAGGGACTATGTAAGTGAATTGTGGTAAAATTGTATAACATGTTTAATGATTTCATATGGAAAAAATCATGCATTCTCTGAGAATGTAATGTGCAAACCCAAAATACACAGACATTCTATGAGAATGCAAAAAGAATTTAACAAATACATATACTTTGAAATTTTGGACATTCTCTGAGAATCAATTAATATAATTTGCTAATAAAGGGACTATCTAAGTGAATTGTGGTAAAATTGTGTAACATGTTTACTGATTTCAAATGGGAAAAATCATGCATTCTCTAAGAATGTAGTAATGTGCAAACCCAAAATACACATAAATTCTATGAGAATGCATGTATGTGGTCATCCAAAATACATACATTATTTGAGAATGAATGAGAATGTAGTCAATTGTTAAAGTTTGTCAGTAGTCATTATGAGAGAATGGATGTGTAGGTGAATAAAGAATGTATGTGAATTTAATATGTATGCGAATTTTGGAATGAAAATTGCAACCAAGTACTATTGATTTTCAGAAGAATTATCAATTTCAACTATTTGGGATTCTGTAGGTTAATTCATTCGTAGAGAATGTATGTATTTTGGATGACCACATACATGCATTCTTAGAGAATGGTTGGTGGTTGCCATTTGGAATTATTTCAATAGTTGTTGTAAAAGTATATAAGTATTTTAATGATTTCAAATGGAAAACACCATGAATTATCACAGAATGGCATAATGTGCAAACCCAAAATCCATTCTCTGAGAATGCATATAGATAAACAACATCAAGAAGTTCAATATGAAGAGTTTTCCAGCAAACAATGAACACAAAATACCTATGGTTCACATGCAACCCTAGAAAGATCTATGTTTTCTTCTATGAAGATAATAAACTAATATCTAAAGGCCAACAATAATTTTCAAAGATTAAAACAAGAATTACCAACCTTTGAATCTTGTTCTTGAAGCTAGCAGCACAAGTGTCCTGCCTCAAATGTAAGTCACACCCAAAGCAATGGAGAAGACAGTCCAGCAGAGTAATCACAGTGAGAATTGGCGTGAATAATGGGGAGCCAGAGGGTTCCTTTTATAGCCTCCTAGGGTTACACCTGAAACCCTAAGGAGCCTCCAAGTGGGCAAGCCTGTTGACCACTTGGACCAGATCCCTAAACCCTAATTAGGGTTTTCGCCAACCCTAGAGAAGCCTCCAAGGGTGGTGCCACTTTTGGCCCCTGGACTTCTCTTTGCCAGTTATTCAACTATTGAATAAATACAAACTAGTCCTCACACTTTTAATTAATTAATTTAATCACTAAATTAAATCCAATTAATTCTAGATTAAATCTCAATTAATTATTATAGTATCTAATTAATATATTAACATTTAAATATATTAATAAACCATTTAATTAATTCTATTGATTTATTACACAATTAATAAATCAACCTTTTACTCTACTGAACTCTATCCTGACCTCCAGCTATGAGGGCAACCCAAATGGACTTTGCTTCAATTAACAAGATAAATATAAATATAAAGTCATGGCTTAGACACCTAATCCAACAGTCTCCCACTTGGATAAGTCTATGACTTTAATTTATCTTCTGATTAATAAACAACCTGCAGCTTCCTAGAAACTGTTGCCGAACTCTGACCCAGTCAGTTCTGTCCATAGATAAGTGATCATATGATCCTTCATCTAACAAGATATTTTCAGACACGAGACATGGATTGAGATCAATCTCTGTCCGATACTCTGTTTCCCGATTTCCGATTTTGCTTATGACTTTCGGACTTTAATTGAACACATCAATTTAGTCCAGGCTGGCCAGCACTTTAGTCAACTTCAAAAATCATCGAGCGGCCTACAGATATCTGTTTCCCATCAGGGTCAAGGAACAAATAAGCTTCGACTCATATGATTGTGTCTTTTACTTATCAAATCGTACACAACAATGCGTTTTGTAACATCGAGTTACCGATGCGTTTCGCATTATCAATGCACAACCGACTCGTAAATTTCCACTCATATGTCTCCGCTTCAAGATCATACGATATTATCGTCTCAACATTGCTCGAGATGTAATCCATGAAGCAATCTATTGAGCACGGGTTTATCCAATACTCAAATCTCTATTTCTAAGTACTCATGAACGTTGTAGCAGTCTTACTGCAATGTCTAACTCCTTAGACAATCTACAAACCAATTCACGACAGTCTTCGTTCATACTTACTCCCGAAAAGTATGAGCGACTGTGGACCTTTTGAATAATCAAATTATTCGGGAAGTGAAACATGCAAAATTGAAACATAAAATCTGACCGGTGGCTACTCTTGCCTAATTACCAAGTCTTCACGAGGTAATCACCAAGTCGGATTTTTCATAAACTATTATCGGTTTCTAGATTCCTTTTAAACTATTTAATTCGTGTTATGTATCTATGTCTACTTGACCTTTTACTCTTTCTATGTATTCAAATGTCATACACTTTATCCGATCGGATATCTTTCCGATGATATTTCAATTTTGGTCATACCGTCATTCTCACTAAGAACTTCATTCTATGTACTGTGACTTTCCATGGTTCTCGGGATCTTTAGTCCACATGACTGCACCCTAAGACTTCGAGGTATTACGATGTGCCCGTGAGCCACACGCGCTCCATCGGAATACCAACGAAATTCTTTAACCATTAAGTCCTTATTTAAAACTCTTTTCAAATTGTTATCAACATTCACCCCTAATCATTTTCCAATTATTTCTCACGTATGTACAAAATCCATTAAGTATCCCCGGCCAGGTCATATCCTGAATCTGACTCAGTATGCTCTAAGCATTAAGTCATCAAGACATGTTCATGACACTTCTGATCGATCCAAGAAACTTGTCGGATTCGATCCAGTCATATTCCAAGCCCTTTTGGAATCTTAGGATTACTCATAATCCTTGTGTCATGACCTTTAATAACTATATCCTTTCGGAGACTTTTTCTCATGCATCTTGAATCTTATCAAGATCATGCTTATTATGGGCAGGTCTATACTGATGACATTATCTATATGATATATGTCAATGGATTATGTGAGTATGTTGCACCTTTCATATCTCTCGTGCCAAATCATCACACTTTTCAATGACAGAAAACTATTTCCTAGGGCAATGCATCTTGAGTCTCATCAAGATCATTTTGGCAGAGTTTCGATCTATCTCATAGACGTTTATAACCACCTGAGTATGTCGTATCTCTTATTAAGTCTTTCATAGCGATCCGTCTCTTAACACCAAGTCATTACACTTTGTAATGAAAAAAGACGTTTCCTAGAACCAATATGTGACACACATATGAAGATAGATAACAGCAACACTCCCACTGGCTTCAACACAGTTATAAACTATTCACAAAATCCAGAGCTTATGACACATTTTGAGAATCCAAACCTTTCTGACATCTTAATGGAAATCTTTCAGCCCATTCTCAAAATCCAATCCTTTGGCATATTTTGAGAATCTAAATATCCTTTCTTGCGAGATGCCCGCGGGGAAATCCCGGGCCCACGTACCTTTATACTGGCATACTCTTTGTGAGTCCCCATTAGTGTGCCGGTGATCCACACGCGCTCCACTAACGACTTACAATATGCAGTGTCTTTCGAATTTCATCTTCTATTGAGAGTGCTTCTCTCGGAGTCAATTACTTGACTCTGAGTGACGTCTCACTCAACCAGATTAACTGAAGGTAGGTTTCTATCCATGTTGGTTTCTTTTGATGATTACTCCCACTGGTTTTAAGACCAGTTGTAAAATCAATCAAACTGTCACATAGACTGTATCTCGTCCTAAGGTTCTCTTAATTGGCAGCAACCGGGCTCACCAATGCTTCCAAGTAGTTGGATTCAAAATCCGTACCAACTATAGTGTTTTACCACTATTCGGTATGTCACCCTGTTCATAACTACTTATGATGGTGATCAGTACTACTGGTCAAGAGAAGATAATGTCAGAATTTAAAACAAAAATCGAATTTCTGCTCTAAGCCTAGTGATGACTAAAGGTTATTTCACTTGGCTAATCCTGAACTCATTCAGGACTGTCCCAACTCCCACTGTTTCCTTAGAACATGGGTCCTTTCTAAAAGAGCTCTTTCTCTTCCAGGTACAGCGGGATAGCCAGTGAAACGACATTTCTGATTAGGTTCAGGCTAGTCATGTGGTTCGGACGAACACTACAAGACCCTGGACCTTTAATATACAAGTGGGATAATCCCAGCTTTACATTTCAGACAGTTTCTACAAAACCTACTTAGTCGAAGGATGTGGTTGGAATATGGTTTATGTGCTCTGACTGGTATAGTATTCAATTTATTGGAAACTAATTGGCAATGTATCTCATACATTGAGGATCGAACTGTTTCGACCAATGCTCCATTATCTTCCCTAAGACACATTACAACTGTTAATGTTCTTGGAAGGGAATAAACTGTGAAACATTTTCCCAGTTTATGTTGTCACTCAGGTTCTTTGGATCTTGTACTTCTTCTGAAGTCCTTGAAATGCTCAAGGTTTCAATTCAATCGCTTATTACGATAAGCGCAGCCATATTCGTCATTCCGAATGACAAATATCGTGAAGTACAAACAATTGTGTTATATTGGAAGATTCGAGCAAGACACAGTAACTGATGTGTTCGTTGCTCCTGATCTTGATGTCTTTTACATCTCTATGTAACTTTTATGACTTTGTTAATCTTGGTCAAGACATGCAATCTTCAATTGACTCTAAGTTAACTGATTCCAAAATCCTTTCCTCTGGATCTTTGGGTGATTCATTTCTTGCCACATGTGCTTTATAAAGAACTTAATCATCATCTGACTCTAAGTCAAATGATTCCAAAGTCCTGTCCAACTGGATCTTTGGTTGATTCACTTTTTAACACATTAAGAACTCAATTCATCATGAGACTCTAAGTCAAATGATTCCAAAGTCCTGTCCAACTGGACCTTTGGTTGAATTGATTCTTATAACATTAACAATCATAAGGTACACAATTTCTAAATCCAAACACTTTGGATGTATCAATAATCAGGTTATTACTAATCATGCATTCAACATAATCATACAACATTTCAAGGATATTTCAAACAACATGTGTTAAAAGGAAAATCGACAATTTTATTAAAACAAAATCCTTGAACAATGTATAATATGATAGACAATGTCATACGCATCTAATAAGCTAATAACATTATTTCAATATCTAACTAAACTTCAAAACCGCATGAGCTGGAAATCCAATCCAAATGTGCTCCTATCCTCCAATGTCCCGTGCCTTACTCATTTCCTGCATACAAACCAAAATGTGACTATCACATTATGCATTAAGGAATTATGGAACAGGAGTTTTGAGGTTTTTAGATATGCCTGAGCTTTCAAAAGATTTTGACTTTTGAGCGTCTTTCAATCTTTCCGCGACTGTATCCGATTCTGTGGATTTCCAGCTTAAGACATATCCAGACGATCTGGATCGTTTCTTGCTGTGTCTTTCCACTGGCCCCAAGGATTCAAAATCCTTGCGGAACTCGGGGTCAATGGTCAACAGCATGAGGTCATGAATCTTTTCGGATTCATCAACTATTAAGTCATGCTTATCATAAAGGCTCTTTATGATGACTTGTTTTGGTGGAACCGGGATCAGATACTCGGTGAGATGAAGCTTGCCCGCAATGACGAGAACCCGTCTCTAATTGCGAAGCCATTCTTTACAGTTAAGGCCAATCAGCCTTTCCATATTTAGCAGGTGCTTTCTGATGCTCTCAGAAATGGGTGAAGGAGGAAAGGGAGGAGAATAGACACTTGATTCAGACATCTATAATAAACAGAATTTTATTAGTTTAATTAATCCTTTTAAATAATTACCCAATTTATTATTTATAAAGGCTAGGACCCGAAATGCCCTAACTATGATGTGAAGAGGGATGCCGTAATCACAACATAATGGTCATTAAGGTAGATAATACACTTATCAATTTCATCTTATGAAATTCCTAGATCTGTTGAGACACATTGAACTATTCAATGACATGTTTAGTCTCGGATGTGCCCCACTGTTTGTGACTGGGATGCCGAGGATCACAAACCGGGTGTGAATAACCATGCAAATTAGCTTGGTACTCTCGAAGTCAATTGCCATCTCTAATTAACGTGCCGGTTAACCACACACGCTCCGTTAATAATGACAAAATCGAGAAACCCATTGCAAGTCTTTGTGAACCCCTATTGGTGTGCCGGTTAACCACACACGCTCCACCAATGTTTCACAAATTGCAATGTGCAATTTCATGGATTAGCATCAATTCACATTTTTAAACCTAAAGTAACTAGATTGGGATTTGTTTGAGGCTCTAGTACTTTCAATTATAGCATTATACTTTTAAGAGGCTTTAGTGGTTCTATCAAACCCGTTCGGCTAACGACACTCGACTGACCAGGAGAGCGGTGGGTAAGAGTAGATACCCATTAGACTAACAGTTTATAGTCAGTCGCCTTATACCCTCTTTATAGGACAGTTTTGTGAATGAGGCCTACTAGCGGTAAGACTAACCAATTTATCTTATATATAAATATTAACTTTTAATCATAAATATATAAGATATATTTTAATCTTATTAAAATATTTTAGATTTAATTTTCTAAGAATTTTCGTGAATTTATATGTATTTTTCGAAAATTTTAATTAAATCTTTAAGCTGATTTAATTTATCTTTTAATTAACAATTAATTAAATTAATTAAATCTAATAAGGGAATCACAAAAATTAATCAAATTAATTTCCTAACCCTTATTCCCTAATCTCGAAAATAGCATGCCAAGAATAAGGGGTTCCAGTTATTTAATTATCCAATAATTACCAAAAATAACAACCAACTTATAAAAGGCAAGCAAATCAAGCAATTAAGGGGGGAATAAGGAGGGTGGCGGCTAGGGTTAGGAAACCCTAGCCTAGGTCACGAAATTGAGGCCATTCCAAGAGAGTTTTTGGCAAAAACACTCAAGGCAAAAAACATTCAAGCAGTTTATATCAATTCATAAGAAAACAAGCCTAAGCTCTGATACCACTGAAGAGTTTTCTAGCAAACAATGAACACAAAATACCTATGGTTCACATGCAACCCTAGAAAGATCTATGTTTTCTTCTATGAAGATAATAAACTAATATCTAAAGGCCAACAATAATTTTCAAAGATTAAAACAAGAATTACCAACCTTTGAATCTTGTTCTTGAAGCTAGCAGCACAAGTGTCCTGCCTCAAATGTAAGTCACACCCAAAGCAATGGAGAAGACAGTCCAGCAGAGTAATCACAGTGAGAATTAGCGTGAATAATGGGGAGCCAGAGGGTTCTTTTTATAGTCTCCTAGTGTTACACCTGAAACCCTAAGGAGCCTCCAAGTGGGCAAGCCTGTTGACCACTTGGACCAGATCCCTAAACCCTAATTAGGGTTTTCGCCAACCCTAGAGAAGCCTCCAAGGGTGGCGCCACTTTTGGCCCCTGGACTTCTCTTTGCCAGTTATTCAACTATTGAATAAATACAAACTAGTCCTCATACTTTTAATTAATTAATTTAATCACTAAATTAAATCCAATTAATTCTAGATTAAATCTCAATTAATTATTATAGTTTCTAATTAATATATTAACATTTAAATATATTAATAAACCATTTAATTAATTCTATTGATTTATTACACAATTAATAAATCAACCTTTTACTCTACTGAACTCTATCCTGACCTCCAGCTATTAGGGCAACCCAAATGGACTTTGATTCAATTAACAAGATAAATATAAATATAAAGTCATGGCTTAGACACCTAATCCAACACAATAGTGGTTGTAAAATTGTATAACTACATGTTTTGATTACATATGATTGACTGACTTTGTTATTACTATTTTTGACAGGAATTACACCATCAAAAACAAACAAGAAAACTGAAAAAGACAAGGATACTATAGATGTTATTTATATTATAAGATCAATCAAAAAAGCAGAGATAAAAAGAAAAGTGCTCATTCACCCAAAGAACATAAGGCTGGAAAAGAATTAAAGGAGCACCCAGTTAAAGAAAAAGAATACAAGAAAGGTGGAAAAAGGAAATCGAAAAAGAATATCATAGAAGATGAACATGAAGATGATGGTGGTGAAAAAAGGAAAAAGAAAATAAAAGTGTCTGAAAAAGAGGGAAAACCTGTTGCCACCCTGGAAGAGAAAGGAAGGGTACTAAAAACAAGAATGACACCAATAAAATTTACAGAAGCCGTGAAAAGTTTTTCAGGAATGCAAAAAGAAACGGTAAAAAGAATGGGATTAGGTAGTCTGTTAGAGGTTAACCTTGAAAAGTTAGCACCTAATCTAAACTACTACCTGCTGTTGGGTGTTGAAATAAGTTAATAGATGAACTAAGACTAATGTTAAATCAATAACACAATCAATAACACAGTGATAAGGAAAGAATGTAAATGAACAAGGTGATATGAATAACTTGTGCCGAATGATTCGATTAGATTGTAAGGTTTTACAGTTGGGTTTTCTATTTGGTAGTCTTACAAATGTTCGTAATCTCACGTTCAACACGGTAAGGTATCACTGATATTTATACTGAACCAGTGATACCAATAGTACAACTTTTACAGAGAATATCCTATCAGTGTACTAGCCAATAGGATAGAAGATTCATGCAACACGTATTGTACTATACGCGTGCACACAAAAGACAAATGGACACGCTGTGAAGTCTTCGGATCCTCCATGCGTAGCACTTCGGAGTCTTCAGACTTCGAGGTCTTCTATTTGTTTATTCACTTCGGGGTTTCACTCTTCAACAGTCTTTATGAGAGGGACTTCAGATACGTCAGCACTTCATCACAAATATTCTCAACAATCTCCCCCTTTGTGTGAAGTGCATCCGAAGTCTACACACGAAAGTTTCTCTTGTAAGCTCTCTTCAAGGTCTTCCTCATCGTCAAGTACCCGTTCATGTGATCCATGAACTTCTTCTTCTTCTCTGTCGAATTTGCATGACAAGCGTTTACGTGAGAGATCATTCCGGAGATAAAGGAGGAGGGATGGAGGCCAATGTAGTCAATTTCAAAGAACTTGATTGTGACTTCGGTTTTGTTTCGAAGTCCTTTGAAGACTACGCCATATGGTTCATCTAGAATCTCTCCATTCTTGAATCTAGCTATGTTCCGAACTACAATGGGAGGAGTGTTCAATGGTTGTTTGTAGTAGGAACATAACTCCAAGTCATGTTTGGCAAACCTCATCAGGTAATTGTTTAGAAAACCCAAAACATGTTTTTTGACAGCAAACATTGGTATTTCGGCTTGAGCTGCTTCACCACTTCCCAAAATATCTAGAATTTCAATGAAGTCCATTGGATTCATTATAGGAAAATCAGCGATTGTAAACCTTGACTGATTACTACTTTCACCTCGGAGGACACTAAATTCATAATTTATGAATCCTTTGTAAGTCTCAGCCTCCTTGATTGAGATGATTTGTTTGATTTTGTCCAAACTCCATACCACACTCTGATGTTGAATGTATTTGGCATGGAAGTTGATTTTGTTGGTCCAAAAACTTGCTTTCTGATCATCAGGTACTAAATTCACAAATTGAAGAAAAGCAAAAGTCTTCGGATTGAAAGGGATGTCAAGCTGGATGTCTTCGGAGTCAGTTGTCGCAAAACTCCGAAGTGGTAGTCTGTTAAGTACATTTGGATTTTGAAATCCAAATTGCTTGATTACCTCTATGGTCCATTTACCATCATCACGAGCAAATTCGTTTATTTTGATCATTAGGTTGTAATCTGTCCGTCTGGCCTTGTAGGCTTCTTCCATGTGTGGGGCAATTAAGCTTTCTAGTGATCGATCTATTGAGCTTCCAGCTCCGGCTGATCCACTAGCACCCATGGTTGTCGTTGTGATGGTTGAGGTTGAAGGACCTGCTGTGGCTGCGGAGATTAGTCTAGGCCTTTCTCCCCCTTATGAGGCATGCCCCGCATGCTGAGCAGTGGTAGGCCTGCCCTGTGGCCTAGACAACCTATCAGAAAAGTTTATCAGAGGCTGAAGTGCAATTCTCAACTTTGCAACCATGTCTTGTGTGAGAGCTGCATTCGTTCTTTGCAGTTCCTCTGTAAACTTAGTGATATCCGAAGCGGTTTGGGCGGCTGTGAGCTCTTCAATCTTTGCTCTAGCCTCATCAAGCTGTTTTTCAAGCTTGGTACTCTGCTGAGATTCATTCCGAAGTACTTGCAGGGCTTTTATGACTTCGGAGTTTGATTTTTCTGTCTTTTCGGCAAGGGCCTCAATTTTCTTATCGATGGTGGTGACAGCAGATTCCAGCTTCTGTTCGAAGGAGGATTGGATCTTACTTTGCTGCTCCATGAGCTTCTGTTCAAGCGTTTGTATGGAGTCCTTGATTTCTTTGGACAAGGAAAACTCCAGAGATTCGATCTCTTCGGTGATGTCACCCAACGTGGGTTTGGTGGGATCAAAGCCAGTTTGAGCTTGAATGAGAGTGTCAAGCTTGGAGTTAAGGACTTTGTATTGTTTCATTAGTACAAAACCTTCATCTGGCAGATCTTTATCAGACACTCCTTCAACATTCAAAGGAGCCAAATGAAAGGCTTCAAAGAAAGCTGACGAAGTGGGATTTTGTCTTGAGGGTGATGGGGGCAAGTCAAACTCTGGTAATGAAAAATCAATGCCAGAGATGGGTACTTCGGAGGTTGGAGGAGCAATTGTTGGAGGTGGTGGAGGTGGTATATCAGATGAAGTGGTGTGAATAGTGGTGGTTTGTTGAGCTGTTGTGGGTGGTGGTGGAGGTGGAATAGTATGTGGTGGTGTAAGAGGTCTGGTTGTTTTATGTGGAGATGGAGGAATAGTGGTTTGTAGTGGAGAAGGTGGTCTGGATGTTGGTTGAGGTGAAGAAGGTTGATCAGCAAATTGTTCTTCTTCTTGTTCTTCTTCATAGACTGTGGATGGAGTCCTTTCTGAGTCCGAAGACTCATCCACAACCATTATCTTTCTCTGCCTCTTCGGCTTGTCTAATGATGGATTCAACCTTGTACCTGCAGGCAAAGGGACTTTTTCTTTGGAGCAGTTAGTCATTCCGAAGCGTTCAAGCAAACTCTTCGTATACTTTTGTTGATTTATGAATATCCCCTCATTGGATTGCCTTATTTGTAATCCAAGAAAGAAATTAATCTTCCCCATCATACTCATTTGAAATTTGCTTTTCATCAATTTTTCAAAATCTTTTGACAAATTAGGGTCAGTGGATCCAAAGATTATGTCATCCACATAAATTTGGACTAACATCAAGTGAGATCCAACTTTCTTTCTAAAAAGTGTTAGATCCACTGAGCCCTGTTTAAAGTTAGATTCTTTCAAAAATTTAGTCAAGGTCTCATACCAAGCTCTTGGGGCTTGTTTTAAACAATAGACTGCTTTGTCTAGCACATAGCAATAATTCGGATGAGTTTTGCTTTCAAAGCTAGGTGGTTGTTTAACAGAAACGGTTTCCTCGAGATCACCATTCAGAAAAGCACATTTGACATCCATTTGATAGACATCAAAGTTTTTGTGTGCAGCATAAGCTAAAAATATCCGAACTGATTCGAGTCTGGCAACAGGAGCAAAAGTTTCTTCATAATCAATCCCCTCCTGTTGACAATATCCCTTGACAACCGGCCTAGCCTTGTTCCGAACTACATTGCCTTCAGTGTCTAGTTTATTACGGTACACCCATTTGAGACCGACAATTGAGGCATTTGCAGGTTTTGGAATTAGCCTCCATACTTTGTTTCTTTCAAATTCTTCTAATTCCAACTGCATTGCTTCAATCCAGTCTGAGTGATCAAATGCATCTTTAACGTTCTTAGGTTCTACCTTGGAGATAAAGACATTGAACATGCACAACTCCGAAGTTTTGTTAAGTTCTATTTGTCTTTGGTGAAGTTGTGCACGAGTCAATAATTTATCTTGAACATTACTGATGACAAGTGACGGTGGATGATTTCTCGCCCATTTGTCCAAAGGAGGATAGTTTGGATCAAAGTCAGGAGGTCCTTCAGCATCAATGTCCTCGATGTCTGAGGGATATCCCGAAGTGGAAGGGAAATCACACATTAGTAAGTGATTGTTTGAATTTGTGTTAGTTTGAGGTGTGTGTATTTGTGAAGTTGAGTTTGAAGTGTGCTCCCCTGGACATGTGTTGGTGTTGAGGAAGTGGTAGCTCTATTCGAAGCGATTATTGTGGCTGAATTCAGAGTGACAATCTCTGGTTCCTCCTGGATTGTTGGATACAGGGATATGATATTTGAGATTGGCTGGGGAGTAGAGATAGGAGTGTTGATTTCCCTTGGACTGTTGTTTGACTCCCCTTCAACGCTTGCAGTGCCTGCACTTCGGTTTGATGGCTCCCCCTCAACACTTGCATTTATCATACTTTGATTAGATGGCTCCCCCTCGACACTTGCATTTACCATACTTTGATTAGATGGCTCCCCCTCGACACTTGCATTTACCATACTTTGATTAGATGGCTCCCCCTCAACAGATGATGATCTTTGTATACTACTCGAAGAGGAATCATCAGGTACGTCTGTGAGCTTGGAGTGTTCGGACTCATGGTTATCTGGTGCCCTAGCTTCGGAGTCCACAGCTCTCACAGGTTGATCAAACAGAAGTGCGAAGTCTGTGTCAAATGTTGTGATTGGAACAACATCTACAGCAGGCTTTGGAAAGATTGAAGACATGGGAAATGGATGCAGAGACTTCTTGATGTAGTAGTCATCAAACCTTAGATTAAAGGTTTCTTTGATTCTACGAGTTCTCTTGTTCATGACTCTGTAGGCTTTTGAGTCTTGAGAGTAACCAAGGAAGATTCCTTCTTCTGATTTGTCATCGAACTTGGTCAAGTGATCCTTCAAGTTCAAGATAAAACACCTACAACCAAAGATGTGAAGAAATTTGACATTTGGCTTTCTTCGTTTGAGCACTTCGTAAGGTGTAATGTGAAATCGTTTGTGAATGTAAGATCTGTTTTGAGTAAAGCATGCAGTAGAAATAGCTTCAGCCCAGAAGTACATGGATAAGTTTGCGAAATTTAGCATAGTTCTAGTTGCTTCACATAAAGAACGATTTCTTCTTTCCACAACCCCATTTTGTTGAGGAGTATAGGGTGCAGAGAAGTTATGACTAATTCCCCTTGTCTTCAAGAATCCATCTAAGGTCTGATTTTTGAACTCCGAACCGTTGTCACTGTGCACAGTTCAGACTTTCTTGTTGAGCATCAATTCCATTTTCTTTATAAAATTGATGATTTCTTCAGCAGCATCTGATTTGTTTCTTAAGAATGACACCCAAGTGAACCTTGAATAGTCTTCAACAATAACAAGAATATACTTCTTCTTTCCTATTGATTCCACTGCGGATGGGCCACACAAATCCATGTAGAGTAGAGAAAGTGGTTCGGTGATTTTGGGGTTGATCACTGTAGGATGCCTTTGTTTTGTCTGCTTGCCATGTTCACAAGCAGAGCAAAGAGAGTCATTATCGAATTTGAGAGCAGGCATACCTCGAACCAAATCTATAGCCACCAATTTGTTCAAGTCTTTGAAGTTCAGATGGGCAAGTCTTCGGTGCCATAACCAACTGACATCGGAGTTGGCTTTGGAGAGAAGACATAGAGATTGCCCACCGGTCACTGGCTTTAGATTTAATGGAAACATTGATCCCTTCCTTTCTGATTTCAACAAGACTTCATTAGGTCCTTCTTTGGTGATTACACTTCCTTGGTTGTTGAATGTGACAGCATTGCCTGTTCCAACAACCAATTGAGATATACTCACAAGGTTATGTTTTAATCCTTCAACAAATGCCACTCGACTGATAGTGAATTGGCCATTTGTAATTTTTCCATATCCCCGAATTGGACATGTTTCATTATTACCAAAGCGAACATTTCCGGCGTCATCCAAATTTCTGTAGTCCCTGAGATATTCCTTCCTCCCAGTCTCATCAGCCCAAAAACAATGCATTCAGTTGCATCCCTTCAATCTTATATTCAAATGAAAAGTTTTGAGAATATTTTACTCTATCCTCAATCAAATTCACAATCATTTGAGAATCGCTACCACCAATGAAACAATTAAGGTTACGCATGTAATTCTTGTAATCAATAGCCAAACCGCCATGACTTGAACACCCACATTGAATACCAGTCATTAATCTATATACCTTCCTCCAACATTCTGCTTTGTCATGTTATAAATATAACTTTTTTGTGAAAAATCAAATTCTCTACTAGCACGTGAAATATGCATATTTTCCTTACTAATCAATACAAATTCATGCACGTAGTAACCTTCACCACCTGGTATAATCCTAAAAACAATGTGTGCCTTACATTCAGTTCTATGTAAATCTTCCCGTCTTTTAGTTATCTTAAATTGAAGGTCCATAGTATCCACATTGCGCCGATATTAGGTTTGCCTTCCCGATTACATAATATATGATGACTAGTAACCACATCATGAATCGTCTTCTTAACTCTTAAGTGAACCTTTCCTTAAATCAAAACCTACTTCAAATGCATATACCTTGTACATTGTAACAACATCATTTAACGAAGGAAATTGAGTTCCTAATTTGGGCTTGATATGTTCATCTGTTCTTGGTATCCAATATGGTGTACCACCAGGGAAACAAAATCATTACTGAAAACAGATTCTTCATCATCTGCATATAGTAAACCAAACCGAAAAATGCATTAGAGTACAATCCTTCTCAGAGAATGTGAACATAATAATGAAAAAATGATATGTTTCTTCATACTGTTTGACTGTAAACTGTTTTAGGTTGTTCTTACATTCTCAAAGAATATACATGATTAACCTTATTCACTTTGTTCTTAAACTTATTAATAGGAATTCACCTTCAAAAATCAAGAGATATTAATGCATGTTCACTTACCCATTCTCGAAGAATGTCCTCCTGTGTCATTATCCCCTGTAATATGGATTGAAACATTATCAACATCCTCCAAATCTTCATTGTTTACATATGGTTCCCTCTGACTTGTTTCACCATCATCCATCTGTTTATCGAATGTTATTGCTTTCAATAAATTTGAATTAATGTAAAATAGATTACCAAATTGAGGACTCTAAAAACTAATTGTCAAGGAAGTTGTAACCATATAACCACGATTTGATATGCTTTCCTAAAAAATAGGATATAACCATAAACAAAATAAACATACAAAATATATACTGCTGTAAAATAAGAAAGCCACGATCACATCCCTTGACAATTCCACTTCTACAATCATCAAAAGGCACACACATATCCAAAAAGCCATATTCTCCTGAAAAACAACATTTGATTAATTAACAAACATTAACCACTTAGTAAATTCTCTTAGAATGTCAATAAACTACTAAAACTATAAACCATTCTCTGAGAATGCCACTAGTAGAAAAAAGGCTTTTCTTGACAGACATTGCCTGTCATAAATAGCCACAGATGACAGACAAATGTCTGTCATTGAAAGCCATGTCAGAAATTAAATACGACAGACATTTGTCTGTCATAAATTTATGACAGACATTTATGACAGACATTTACGACAGGCAATGTCTGTGATAAATGGCTGAAGATGACAGACAAAGTCCGTCATTGAAAGCTACGTCATAAATTTAAGATGACATAAATTTAAGATGACAGACATTTGTCTGTCATAAATTTACGTTTTAAAAAAATATTTTTTATAAAATTTACCAATATTAATCAAACTAAATCACACATTTAATTTCTCATAATACAAAATAATATATTAATAAACAGAAAGTCAATCCATTGCACAAATTATAGTCTGTCAAATTACAAAGTACACTTCCAAGTTTATTCAAACTTCCCTCCGAGAGTGTCTTGATAGTATCGAGTCGGATTTCGAGAGACGGAATTGTGATTCCGCTTGGCTTTAATATTAACAAAAACATTGTCTCGAGTCTTTGGGCATTCCTTCAATGCATGGTTATATGAACCATAATTGAAGCAACCTGATCAACCTCCTAACATTTTTCTAATCACAGAAAAAATAAAATCAGAATTAATGAATTATTAGTTACAGTCAAAACATTTTAGTATAATAAATAATTATTTTATAAGGGCAAGTATACTTTATTTCTTAACCATAGTAGAAACATACTTAAAAATACGTTATAAATTTGGGCATTCTATTATATTTGTTACATATTGCTATGTACATAAGTACATTGCCTATATTGATAATAGGAATAAAGTATGTTGCTATTACATGCAATAAGCCCGTGATATAATTCTAAAGTAATGGATTAAAAAAAGTACATACCCCTTAGAATTACCTGGACCATCTGTTGAAGTTAAGCCGAAAGAATACCCACGATCATACAACGGGACTGAATTGTTATCCAATGGGATGACTTCCTTTCTTTGCAAATTACTAGTTTGCCCATCCATCCATAACGACTACACAAAACAAATGTTTCATAACTCATAAGGCAACTAGAGATGAAGAAAACATACGGGTATTTTGGTGTTTTAACAAGTAAACGAAGAAACTGAAATATATTCCTCCAACCCATTCGTACAAATGGTAAAATCCATCAAACATGAAATTTGAAGGATTTTGTCTGTTTTGCTAGCAAACACGCCATGAATGGAATCAGGGATTCCAATTCCGTCAGACTCAATTAGTCTACAAGTGAATGATTGAAACAAAAAAAATACAAAGTGATCATACCAGTGTAGAAATTTTATCCAAACCAACATTAAGAGCAGGAAATAAGTCCCTTCACCAGATTCTACCTCAGCCTTCGAGTCCTGAACATTAAATAATATAAAAAAGTATAAGCTTATAGAAATAATGGTAAATAAAAAAAACTAAAAGAAGCTACCAACAAAAATAAAGCCATCTTCCACGACAATGACAATTATGCCATTCTGACCGTTTTGTAATAACTCCTCAAGCTTCCGTTTACTCTCTCTGATACACGTAAGTGATATAAATAAAATTCATACAAAAATATTTTCAACAAAATTATATAAAATATTCTCACAATATAACACACTAGTGGTCCAAAAATAAAGACAGGTAAAATAACAAAAGTTTACACAATTTGAGACCTTGAACAATATTGTTTTTCCTTTATACCTGGTTAAAAAATTATAAATGAGATAAACTAAATAGCTACCATGTCAATGGAGAAAAAAATATTAGGAAACTTAGTAACATATTACATTTAGAAGCTTATTAATTTAAGTGAAGATATAAATTATATATAATTAAGTAAAAACATGATTATATTTACCTAAGTAAAAATAGATTTAGAAAAATGTACAAGGATATAAAAAAAAGTTAGAAATACCATCTATTTCACAATTGCTCACTGAACTTCCATTTCTCTTTTGAACTCCATTCTCAGTGAGCACTGAGATTTTATCTTCTATAATTGTAGAAGATAAAATAAGCAATTTGTAGGTTAATTTTAATCAAAACCTCTGTTATGAATATATGCATGAATCAAAAATTTGGGATCAAACCTTGGAACCAGAACTTGATAGCAAAACTTGTAATCCGTATAAAAAATTTAATCTATACAAAAAACATACAAATCCGTATGAATCAGAATTTGAAATCAAAACTTGTAATCTGTACAATCGAAGCTAAAATGAAAACTGTACAATGAAATTGAAACTTGAAAGCTACCGACTTGTAATCTATAGCCGATAAAACTTGAAGGTTGTAAACTAGAACCACTGAAGTTAACAGAACCTGAGTATTGAAACCAGAGTCTTGAATCCTTGAATATTGAAACCTTAATCTTGAAACCTGAAACTTACTGATAACCAGACATGCAGAAATTGAAACTAATCAGAAAAAAAGTTAACGGAACCTTAACTGGAGAAGACGAGGAGGGCGCAATCAATGGGGTTTCTAACCGGAGAAGATGCTAATCGTGAGACCTATCGTGTATCAGTCATTCAGACTCCAACTTCAGAAAAATATGTACATCGTTATCCTGTATCAGTCATAGAAGAAATTGAGAAGTCATTAAGGAGAAATCGTATCAGAGAAGTAAGCCGAGGAATCGTATCAGCGAAATCAGAAATTAGCTAAATCATAAATCAGTGAAATCATACACAAAGAGAAATGAAGCAGATGAAGGTGCGATGAAACTATCAAAGGTAGCGATTTGGGAGGGACGGTGAATCAAGTGTTCGACCCAAAGAGGAGGATTAAGGGTTACACATTATGGACTAAAAAACATACCTGATTCACGAGGACGCCGAATTAACGCTATGTTCCCGAGTCTCATTTAACGAGAGAAAGGAAGAGAATTGGGTGGAACTGGGAGGAAAAGAAAAGTTTTTATGTTCCCGAGTTTTTTTTACGGAAGGAAGTGGAAAGAAAAGAAAAGAATTGGAGGGTTAATATTCTCTCCTATCTTTCCTTCCGATTTGGAAGGAAATGAAATTACTGGTAAAAATAACACTTGATTATAACTTTCCTTTCCCTTCATTTCCACTCGGGAACACATAAAACGTTTCTTTCCTTTAATTTTCTTTCGACTCGGGAACACGAAAATATAACTTTCATTTCCTTTCCCTTCCCTTCTTTTCTCTCATTCTTTTCTTTTCTTTTCTTTTCTCTCCATGCTAAAACTCGGGAACACAGCGTAAGTGCTGATAGGGTTGGAGTCGGGATAGCAGGAAGGGAGTGAGAAGAAAATGCGTGAAAAAAGAAATTTTGGGGGAACAAAAAAGCTCTTTAAATTTTGGTAAAAGAATGTTCGCATAACTTTTTTTCATTTAAACATTGTTTTATCATAATTTGCAAAGGATGACAGATTTTTAAGACAGGCATTTTTGTATGTTATAGTTCGTCTGTCATTAAAAGCCTTTTTTCTATTAGTGTGCACTGCGTATAACACAACATATCACCATTCTCATAGAATGAACTTAATATTATAAAACATACGAACAACATTGTCAAAATTATATAATTTGCACTAGAATTGACACAATTTATATACAATCACAACAGAATTGTCTCAATCATATCCTTCGTAGAACGGAATTGACACAATTACGAACATAATTGACAAATTTCTAAGAACGCTTGAAATTATAAAACATACGAACAGAATTCATACCTGTGTAGAATTCTGATTCAATCACTAAGAACGCTTGAAGGATATGAACAAATACTGCGAATATACAATCGATTTTAACGATACGACAACCACAAAATCAGTATTTATGAACGAACCATTGATTACGTAATCTAATTTGAATTCAAGCATATTTCATTATCGGATACCATTTATCAGTCGTAAAAATTAATTGTCGTTAATCTAATTTAATTTCAAAATCGAATATCTGTTTGAAATACCGATCGTATCCTTGCATCATAAATAGACGTGATTCGGTCCTACGATCGCACATTATTTAGGATCACCATTTGAATCTACGTATATATATATATATATATATATATATATATATATATATATATATATATATATATATATATATATATATATATATATATATATATATATATATATATATGTGTGTGTGTGTGTGTGTGTGTGTGTGTGTGTGTGTGCGCGTATATATCACCAAGGTTACTAAGTGCATGAATCTTTTTTGGTCTCGTGCATGATGTTTTTTTTTTTTGCAAACTGCTAATCATTTTTCAATAACACAATCTCACCTAATCCAACATTTGTTTAGTTCACTATCTTAATCTCAATTTAAAGTTTTTTAAAAATCTAATCTTACTTCACCAATTATGTTTGTAACATCCGTATTTTGGGCCTAGAATGTTTGAGCTTAAATCAATACCTTTTTTAAGAAATAGTTAAATAAAAGTAAATAAATTTAAAATTTTGCATCATGACTAGAACTATATTTTAAAAATCAAAAATAAAGTTTTAATGAATGACTTGAAGATTTAAAACCCATTTTGAACCAAAAATGAGAATTTAAGACGTGGGGACTAAAACTGTCAGTTTTGCCAAACTTAGCATATCTAGCTTTGAATTGTCATGGACTTAGAATATTGAGAAATTTTAATGAGGGAATTGAAGCTTAAACTTAGATTATGATATACATTTCCTTCAATTAAGAAAAGGACCTAATTGTGGAAATTTACAGTGAAAATGGCTATTTTCGCCAAACGTCCAAACTAGTGGTTAGGGTTGACTTGGTCAATGACATAGATGAATATGAAATTAATTATTTTGGGAAAATTCTAAAGTTGGAAACTTTCATCAAAAGTGGTTAGCCTTTTGGGTGTTAGTTGTAAAATGAACCAACCCTAGGGACCATTTGTGCTAATTCATGAAAGTTAACATGTATAAATAGGGGATTTCTCTCCATTTTCTTCACTTGGATGAATTCATAGAAAATAGAGCAAGAAGATGGCATTTTCCATGGTTTTCATGGAGGGTTTATCTTGGTGTTGAAGATTCCTCAATGGTCATGAAGTATCAATGTAAGGTATAATATCATCATTTACTAGCTTGAAACCCATTTATGGATGGGGTTTAGTCTCCAATAAAAAATATCTAAGTTGGATGAGGTTTCTCATATGATTCCAATAGTTTGTTGTGTTTTTTAGAACATTTGATCTACATCCAATCCATGGATGATATAGATCCATTTATTTGAGAAAATGGGTGTTATAAATCCTAGATGCTTGAACTAGTGAAGTATTGGATGAATCTAATTAATATTTAGCTTCTTGATGTATTTTAGATGAAATAAATCATTTGCAAATTATTTTCTAGTGATTCTAACCATTTAACATTAAGAAATCTAGCAACCATTGAACCCATTAATGAAATTGGGTGATTATGAACCCTAGGAATGAAATATGGATGATTTGGCATTTGAACTAGTAAGGGGTTGACCTTTAGATGTTTTATGGATAAAGGAATGCATTTACATTATTTCCAAATGAATCCAACCCTTTTGGTAATGATTAGAATCCTTGGTTGAAAAGGTTGGATGGAATGGAATTGGAATTCTATATGTTTAGTTCCCTTGAAAATTGGAATTCGAAACTATGGGGTGAATCTAACTTGGATGACTGAATGTATGGTTTGTTATGCAATGAATGACTTAAATTTAATGTTAAACTCCACATCTTATTGGAGGAATGGAATAATTGACATTAAGTTTTTAATAATTAAGTCATGAGCATGATAAGGATATGATGTATGTGTTGGGTGTGTTGGGTTGTAAACCCCTAAAATTAGTCATCCCTTGGTTGTATAAGGGTTTGCGGAGCCTTAGGAACCATTTGGACTTGTTTGGGACCAAAAATGTTAAGAAATAAGGTATTCCGCATAATTCATGAGCGTCTGGTGTGGGATTTTGGCCTGTGTATGCGCGGCCCGCATGAAATGAAAATTTGGAATTTGGACCTTTTGAAGTCTCACGCGGCCCGTGTGATATTTTAGCATTATGTCACGCTGCTTGCATAGCCTCTGCACACTTTATATGTTATCTATTACTCATTGTAGAACTCTCCCTAGGCTTGGACCTTTGATGTTTAATTCTTCAACCCTAACAACTTAGTTTAGGAGTTGTTTAGGTTAGTAACTCCTTATTTGATGTGTTTAACATTGAGAAATGAAGTTGGTAAGAATGTGAAGTTTGTATTGGATTAGGTGTCTAAGCCATGACTTTATATTTATATTTATCTTATTAATTGAAGCAAAGTCCATTTGGGTTGCCCTCATAGCAGGAGGATTGATGTAGAAGTCAGTAGAGAGAAAGGTTGATTTATTAATTATTTAATAAATCAATAGAAATAAATAAATAGTTTATTAATATATTTAAGTGTTAATATATTAATTAGAAACTATATTTATTAATTAGAATTTAATTTAGAATTAATTAGATTTAATTCAGTGATTAAATTAATTAATTAAAAGTGCAGGGACTGGTTTGTATTTATTCAATAGTTGAATAACTGGCAAACCAGTAGCCAGGGGCCAAAGTTGGCGCCAATATGGAGGGAACTCCATAGTTGGCGAAAACCCTAATTAGGGTTTAGAAGCCTTGGTCCAAATGGTCAACATGCTTGCCCATTAAGGAGGTTCCTCTAGGGTTTCAGCTGTAACCCTTGGAGGCTATAAAAGGAACCTCCTGGCTCTCCTTTTCTGCGCCACCTCTATCTCTCTGAAGTTACTCTGCTGTCTTCTCTCCTCCATTGCTTGGGTGTGACTCCATCTGAGGCAGGACACTTGTGCTGCTAGGTTTTGGATCAAGAATCAAAGGTTGGTTCTTCTATTTTATACTTTAGAAATTATTGTTGGCCTCTAGGTTTTAGTTTATATCTTCATAGAAGAAAACATAGATCTTTTAGGGTTGCATGTGAACCATAAGAATTTTATTTGTTCATTGATTGCTAGAAAACCCTTCAGTGGTATCAGAGCATAGGCTTGTTTTCTTGTGAATTGATATAAACTGCATATTTGATCAAAGGGTTTTCGAAAATAAACCCTTGGGAGGCCTAATTTTCGTCCATGGTGGCTAGGGTTTCAAAAACCCTAGCCTCCCTTGCCTTATCTGCGAATTGCATGCTGCCTTGATTAGTTGGTTGTTATTTTGGTAATTATTGGATAATTAAATAACTGGAACCCTTATCATTGCCTGCTATATTTCGAGATCTAGGATAAGGGTTAGGAAATTAATTTGATTAATTTTAGTAGTTCCCTCCCTTGATTTAATTAGTTTAATTAAATTGTTTAATTGAAAGATCAATTAAATCAACTTAAAGAATTAATTTAAATTTTCAAAAAATTGTTTAAAATTTGCGAAAATTATAATTAAATTAATTCTAAAATATTTTAATAAGATTAAAATATATCTTATATATTTATGATTAAAAGTTAATACTTCTATATAAGATTAAATGGTTAGTCTTACCGCAAGTAGACCTCATTCACAAAACCGTCCTATAAAGAGGGTATAAGGCGACTGCCTATAAAATGGCAGTCTAATGGGTATCTACTCTTACCCACCGCTCTCCTGGTCAGTCGAGTGTCGTTAGCCGAACGAGTTTGATAGAACCGCTAAGCCTCTTAAAAGTATAATGCTATAATTGAAAGTACTAGAACCTTGAACAAAAACCCAATCTAGTTACTTTAGGATAAAAATGTGAATTGGTGCTAATCCATGGAATTACACATTGCACCTTGTGGAACGTTGGTGGAGCGTGTGTGGTTTACCGGCACGCCAACTGGGGTCCGCAAAGAGTTGTAATAGGTTTCTCGATTTTGTCATTATTAACGGAGCATGTGTGGTTAACCGGCACGTTAATTAGAGATAGCAATTGACTTCGAGAGTACCAAGCTAATTTGCATGGATTGTCACACCCGGTTTGTGATCCTCGGCATCCCAGTCACAAACAGTAGGGCACATCCGAGACTAAACATGCCATTGAATAGTTCAATGTGTCTCAACAGATCTAGGAATTTCATAAGATGAAATTGATAAGTGTATTATGTACCTTAAAGACCATTATGTTGTGATTACGGCATCCCTCTTCACACCATAGTTGCGGCATTTTGGGTCCTAGCGTTAATAAATAATATATTGTGTAATTATTTAAAAGGATTAATTAAACTAATAAAATTCTGTTTATTGTAGATGTCTTAATCAAGTGTCTATTCTCCTCCCTCTCCTCCTTCACCCATTTCTGAGAGCATCAGAAAGCACCTGCTAAATATGGAAAGGCTGAATGGCCTTAACTGTAAGGAATGGCTTCGCAATTTGAGACTGGCTCTCAGCATTGCTGGCAAGCTACATCTCACCGAGTATCCGATCCCGGTTCCACCGGAACAAGTTATCATAAAGAGTTCTTATGATAAGCAAAACTTCTTAGTTGTGAATCCGAAGAGATTCGTGACCTCATGCTGTTGACCATTGACCCCGAGTTCCGCAAGGATTTTGAATCCTTGGGGCCATATGAGTTAATGCAATCGGTTGAGGAAAAGTTCCAAAAACCGGTTGAAGAGGAACGAGCTACGATCTTCAAAAGACTTGTAGAGTGCAAACTAAAAGAAGGAAGTAGCATTGATTCGCATGTTCTTCAGATTGAAGCTTACATAGGCGAATTGTACAAACTTGGTTATTCCATGAGTCAGGATTCGAGTGTTAACACTCTACTCGCTTCACTGACTAATAAGTACGATATGTTCATTCAGACGTATATAAAGGAAGACCGGAAAAAGACCCTTATGGAAATGCGTCCACTGTTGATTTTATACGAGTCACTCTTGGATAGGCATAGCTCCAATGGTTCAACTACTTCTGGATTAAGTCCAGTGGGAAGACGAGACAAGAAACGATCCAGATCGTCTGGATATGTCTTAAGCTGGGAATCCACAGAATCGGATACAGTCGCGGAAAGATTGGAAGACGCTCCAAGGTCAAAAACTTTTGAAAGCTCATGTATATCTAAAAACCTCAAAACTCTTGTTCCATAATTCCTTGATGCATAATGTGATAGTCACATTTTGGTTTGCATGCAGGGAATCAGTAAGATACGGGACTCTGGCGCATAGGAGCACATTTGGATTGGATTTACAGCTCATGTAGTTTTGAAGTTTAGCTAGATATTAAATCATGTTATTAGCTTATTAGATGCATTTGACATTGTCTGTCATATAATACATTGTTCGAGGATTTTGTTTTAATAAAATTGTCAATTTTCTTTTAATATCTGTTGTTTGAATTATCCTTGAAATGTTGTATGAATGTGTCGAATGCATGATTAGTAATAACTTGAATGTTGAATGCATCCAAAGTGTTTGGAGTTTAGGAATTGTGTCCCTTATGATTGTTGAGATAAATGTTATAAGAGTCAATTCAACCAAAGGTCCAGTTGGACAGGACTTTGGAATCATTTGACTTAGAGTCACATGATGAATTGAGTTCTTAATGTGTAAAGAAATGAATCAACCAAAGATCCAGTTGGACAGGACTTTGGAATCATTTGACTTAGAGTCAGATGATGATTAAGTTCTTTATAAAGCACAAATGGCAAGAAATGAATCACCCAAAGATCCAGAGGATAGGACTTTGGAATCAGTTAACTTAGAGTCAACTGAAGATTGCAAGTCTTGAACAGAATTAACAAAGTCATAAGTTTACATAGATATGTAAAAGACGTTGAGATTAGGAGCAACGGACACATCTGTTAATGTGTATTGCTCAAATCTTGAAATGGAACACAATTATTTGTACTTCGCAATATTTGTCATTCTGTATGACGAATATGACTTCGCTTATCAGAATAAGCGATTGGATTGAAACCTTGAACAGTTCAAGGACTTCAAAGGAAGTACAAGACCCACAGAACCTGAGTGACAACATAAACTAGGAAAATGTTTCACAGTTTATTCCCTTCCAAGAACATTAATAGTTATAATGTGTCTTAGGGAAGATGATGGAACGTTGGTCGAAATAGTTCGATCCTCAATGTATGAGATACATTGTCAATTAGTTTCCGATACATTGAATACTAAACCAGTCAGACCATATAAACCATATTCCAACCACATCCTTCGACTAAGTAGGTTTTGCGGACACTGACTGAAATGTAAAGCTGGGATTGTCCCACTTGTACATTAAAAGTCCAGGGTCTTGTAGTGTTCGTCCGAACCTCATGACTAGCCTGAACCTAATCAAAAATGTCATTTCACTGGCTATCCCACTATACCTGAAAAAGAAAGAGCTCTTTTAGAAAGAACTCATGTTCTAAGGAAACAGTGGGAGTTGGGACAGTCCTGAATGAGTTCATGATTAGCCAAGTGAAAGAACCTTTAGTCATCACTAGGCTTAGAGCAGAAATCAGATTTCTGTTTTTGATACTGACATAATCTTCTGTTGACCAGTAGTATTGATCATCGTCATAATTGGTTATGATCGGGGTGACATACCGAATAGTGGTAAAACACTGTAGTTGGTACGGATTTACAATCCGACTACTTGGAAGCATTGGTGGGCCTGGTTGCTGCCAATTAAGAGAAGCTTAGAACGAGATACAGTCTATGTGACAGTTTGATTGATTTTACAACGGGTCTAAAAACCAGTGGGAGTAATCGAATCATCAAAAGAAAGCAGCATGGACAGAAACGTACCTCCAGAACATCTGGTTGAGTGAGACGATACTTAGAGTCAAGAAATTGATTTCGAGAGATGCACTCTCAATAGAAGATGAAATCCGAAAGGATACTGCATATTGTAAGTCGTTAGTGGAGCGCGTGTGGATCACCGGCACAGTAATGGGGACTCACAAGAGTATGCCAGTATAAAGGTACGTGGGCCCGGGATTACCCCATGGGCATCTCGCAAGAAAGGATATTCAGATTCTCAAAATATGCCAAAGGATTGGATTTTGAGAAAGGGCTGAAAGATATCCATAAATATGTCAGAAATGTTTGGATTCTCAAAATGTACCATAAGCTCTGGATTTTGTGAATAGTCCATAACCATGTCAAAGCCAGTGGGAGCGTCGCTATTATCTATCTCCATATGTGTGTTACATAATGATTCTAGGAAATGTCTCTTTTCATTACAAAGTGTAACGACTTGGTGTTAAGAGACGGATCGCTATGAAAGACTTAATAAAGATACGGTATGCTCAGGTGGTTACAAACGTCTATGAGATAGATCGAAACTCTGCCAAGATGATCTTGATGAGACTCAAGATGCATAGCTCAGGAAAGGAGTTTCCTATCATTGCAAAGTGTGATGATTTGGCATGAGAGATATAAAAGGTGCAACATATTCACATAATCCATTGACATATATCATATTGATGTTGTCATCAGTATAGACCTGGCCATAGTAAGCATGATCTTGATAAGATTCAAGATGCATGAGAAAAAGTCTCCGAAAGGATATAGTTATTAAAAGTCATGACACAAGGATTATAAGTAATCTTGTGATTCCAAAAGGGTTTGGAATAGGACTAGATCGAATCCAACAAGTTTCTTGGATCGATCAGAAGTGTCATGAACATGTCTTGATGACTTAATGCTTAGAGCATACTGAGTCAGATTCAGGATATGACCTGGCTGGGAATGCTTAATGGATTTTGTACATACGTGAGAAATCATTGGAAAATGATTGGGTTGAATGTTGATAACAATTTGAAAAGGATTTTTCAATTAAGGACTTAATGGTTAAAGAATTTCGTTGGCATTCCGATGGAGCGCATGTGGCTCACTGGCATATCGTAACACCTCGAAATACTCTTAGGGTGCAGTCATGTGAACTAAAGATCCCGAGAACCATGGAAAGTCACAGTACATAAAATGGAGTTGTTAGTGAGAATGACAGTATGACCAAAATTGAAATATAATCGGAAGGATATCCGATCGGATGAAGTGTATAAATGTATAACATTTGGATACATGGAAAGAGTGAAATGTCAAGTAGACATAGATACATAACACGAATTAAAAAGTTTAAAAGGAATCTAGAAACCGATAATAGTTTTATGTAAAATCTGATTTGGTGATTACCTCGTGGAGACTTGGTAATTAGGCAAGAGTAGCCACCGGTCAGATTTTATGTTTCAATTTTGCATGTTTCACTTCCTAAATAATTTGATTATTCAAAAGTCCACAGTCGCTCATACTTTTCGGGAGTAAGTATGAACGAAGACTGTCGTGAATTGGTTTGTAGATTGTCTAAGGAGTTAGACATTGCAGTAAGACTGCTACAACGTTCATGAGTACTTAGAAATAGAGATTTGAGTATTGGATAAACCCGCGCTCAATAGATTGCTTCATGGATTTCATCACGAGCAATGTTGAGACGATAATATCCTATGATCTTAAAGCGGAGACATATGAGTTGAAATTTGCGAGTCGGTTGTACATTGATGATGCGAAAACACATCGGTAACTCGATGTTATAAAACACATTCTTGTGGACGATTTTGACAAGTAAAAGACACAAGCATATGAGTAAAAGCTTATTCGTTCCTTGACCCTGATGGGAAACAGATATCTGTAGGCCTCTCGATGATTTTGAAGTTGACTAAAGTGCTGGCCAGCCGGGACTAAATTGATATGTTCAATTAGAAGTCTTAAAGTCATAAGCAGAATCGGAGATCGGGAAACAGAGTATCGGACAGAGATTGATCTCAATCCATGTCTCATTTCTGAAAATATCTTGTTGGACGAAGGATCATATGATCACTTATCTATGGACAGAACTGACTGGGTCAGAGTTCGACAACAGTTTCTTGGAAGCTGCAGGTTGTTTATTAATCGGAAGATAAATTAAAGTCATAGACTTATCCAAGTGGGAGACTGTTGGATTAGGTGTCTAAGCCATGAATTTATATTTATATTTATCTTATTAATTGAAGCAAAGTCCATTTGGGTTGCCCTCATAGCAGGAGGATTGATGTAGAAGCCAGTAAAGAGAAATGTTGATTTATTAATTATTTAATAAATCAATAGAAATAAATAAATAGTTTATTAATATATTTAAGTGTTAATATATTAATTAGAAACTATATTAATTAATTAGAATTTAATTTAGAATTAATTGGATTTAATTCAGTGATTAAATTAATTAATTAAAAGTGCAGGGACTGGTTTGTATTTATTCAATAGTTGAATAACTGGCAAACCAGTAGCCAGGGGCCAAAGTTGGCACCAATATGGAGGGAACTCCATAGTTGGCGAAAACCCTAATTAGGGTTTAGAAGCCTTAGTCCAAATGGTCAACAGGCTTGCCCATTAAGGAGGCTCCTCTAGGGTTTCAGCTGTAACCCTTGGAGGGTATAAAAGGAACCTCCTGGCTCCCCTTTTTTGCGCCATCTCTATCTCTCTGAAGTTACTCTGTTGTCTTCTCTCCTCCATTGCTTGGGTGTGACTCCATCTGAGGCAGGACACTTGTGCTGCTAGCTTCTGGATCAAGAATCAAAGGTTGGTTCTTCTATTTTATACTTTAGAAATTATTGTTGGCCTTTAGGTTTTAATTTATATCTTCATAGAAGAAAACATAGATCTTTTAGGGTTGCATGTGAACCATAAGAATTTTATTTGTTCATTGATTGCTAGAAAACCCTTCAGTTTGACCCCTAAGATTTGGATGAAATGAGTGTGACACATCCTTTCTTTGGCTTGTAGGGAAGGAGTGGGGTTATAGCAACCTAGACTATGATGAGGGCTTGCGAGCATCTAGGCTAAGGTGAGTTTACCCGAGTATATGTCCTTAAAACTTATTTTGGTGATTGTAGGTTTAGCAAATATGTTATGCATTCAATCAATGTCTTATGTGCTATACTATAAGAGTATTTGTGCATTCATGACGATATCATTACGATGCATTAAAAATTATTTTGAATTAATTATTCTGAAAATATATTTTTAAACTAAAAGTGTTAGAAATATGATTTTCCAACTAAAAGAGATGAAATGATGTTTTTAAACTAAAGTTAAATCCTACTTGTGCATTGGATTTAGATTTAGGATGGGAGTTTGAGATGGTCAGTTATATCCATATGGAAATTAACTAATGACGAATGATATGTGGTTAGATTTCTATATAATCACCACCTGCACATGTAGAGGCTTGCCACCCGAGATGTGGATCCCTGTTGGTGGTTCAGGAGATCCTAGCTAAAAGTGATGGTGTATATGTAATATTTGTTGGAATAGTATCCAAGGTTATCAACTTATTATAATACTTCTGATAAAAGGTAGAGTCCTTTTGGGTTGCCCTCAGATACTCCTTTGCACTACTCCGGCAATCTCAGCCTCCATTGTCTTCGTGTGTGTCAGTAATGAGTGAGAGGAAACATGGTGACCATAGTTAGGGGTCTAAAGAGAGGGAGGAGAGAAAGATTTAATTTTTCAAGCTCGTTTGAGCCCTAAATCTCAAAGATAGCCAGACCATAAAATGGAGAAAGAGTGTGTGTGGCGGAGGAAGATGATTGGAGTTGAGATGTTGAAGAAGAACAACGGAACAACCCAGATACAGGGAGAGAGAAGTGGGATTATAGGGGAGTGTGAAGATCGGCGAGAATGAAGGATTAGAGGTGGGGAAGGGGCATCTTGTATTAGTGAGCAATGATTTAGGGATTTAGGTATTTCAAAATTCAAAACAATACCTGACAACGCCTAGTAATATCAAGTATTTTAGTCGTTGTTAGTCCCTATTCTTGGTGAAATTATATCATATATACATTGGTATTTCTCACTTTTTGTTCTAGTGCTTGTTTGCAAAGAAATGTTATAATCAGAGACTAAAAGCGGACAATTGAAGAAGTTTTGAGGATAAAGCCAAATTCAGTCGAATGAACACGCACGCCGCGGGAATGAAGCCATGCACGACGCGCCACGTCAAAAGTTGAGGCGGTGAAGAGAATTCAAATGGCGAAAAAACGGGGATAAGGCTCTACGCGCGACGCGACTAGAGGTCTTACGTGTCGCGGGTTCTAATTTTCCACAAGTATAAATAGAGGCTTTTAGGTCGAATTCTGGAGGCGAAGATCAGACCATAAGGTGGACTTACGGCGACTTTGATTGAAGTTTCGAGATTCCAGCAGTCCTTTGTGGTATTTTAATGTTTTCACTTTAATTTCAATATTAGTTTAGTTGTTTTAGCTTTTAGCTTGATGTTTCTGGAGTGTGACAGCCAGTAGCATCAGTAGGTTAAAGCTCTTTATTTTCGTATTTGAATGTTTTGGATCTTTTGTTTTTGAGTTTAATGCAAGTAATGATTCAGTTTATATTTTATTGCAGTTTTTACCTTTTATTGTCTTTGTATGCTTTTGAATGCTTTTGATTTATATTATTGTTTCTAGATTCTGAATATAACTCCTGATTTCAGTAATCCTAGAAACAATCTAGGATTAGACTTTACTTTAGTTTCATTTAGTTTATGTTTGGTTTTATTTTGGATTTGAGATTTCTGTGTGTTTTTGGAAACTGGAAGTTAGTCCCTCTGGCTGTAGCGTGACACTGCAGTTGGTAAGCTATCGTCTTGTCTTGACCACCAAACTCCCGTGGATCGACCCTTACTACCGTTGTACTAGTGTGTGTGATGTTTTATTTTCTTATTATTGACCGCACGACGACCTAGGCGTGTCAATACCATATATGATTTTAAGGTGAAATCAGACGAGATGGAGCTATGACCGATAGAGTTTGGGTTGAGCGGGAAAAGAACGAAGCGTATTGTTCAGAACATGCCACGTGGCAAAGTAGTAGTATAGAAATAGGATAAGTGGCATTTAAAGGTTTTCATGATAGATAGATGTGATAATGATCCATAATGACAACTAATAATATGAAATGTACCTATTAGGTTACTAAAGTTTTAATTACATTTAATAGGTTACTGAACTTTCAATTTTGTATCTAAAATATCATTGTCTCTGATTTTAACTGTTTATACCCGCTTAAAATCGTTATGAGGAGAACTCATAGTTGGTTGCTGCTCTTCGATGAATAGAGGAGTGGCGCCCGGATGTGTATTGGTCATCGGAGGAGGAGAGTCGTGGGAGTGTGGTCGAGGTGGTACGGTTGTGACGAGATTATTGATAGACTTTGAACTTGGTCGAGGTGGTAGGACTGTGGATGGGTTGAGGGATATGTTCTAAGCCTAATCGACGGAGACAGAGGTGTCGTCGAAACTGAAAACTGAAAACTGTGGTTAAAAAATCTAAAACAATGATATTATAAAACTGAAATTGAAAGTTTAGAGACTTATTGGGTACAATTAAAAGTTTAGTGACCTAATGGGTAAATTTTGTATTATTGGTTGTCATTATGGATCATTAACCATACATAGATAGATATTAACATTATTAGTATTTATCGACCAGTTTTATTTTTTACTAAAATGGTGTTTTTTGGAAAATTATTTACCAAATAGTCATGGTTTCAAAAATATTAACCAAATAAGTGTAACATCAAAATTTTATATTTTCCTAATAATTCTATTTTACTGATTTTTAAGTATTTATTTTGTTTTGTGTTGCTACTACTATTTGATAATTTTTTTTTAAACACACAAAAAAGTCACTTGGATAAAATGAATGCTTTTTTAAATAAGTATACTATTAACATACTAAATTCATAGCACAAATTATTACTTCTAAATAATTTTAAAAATTTAATTTTTATATTTTAAAATTTTAAGCATTAAAATACCATATAGGAAAATGGAAATTAAGCACCCTCAATAATTTTGTCTATTTGTAACTGTACACTAAAAATTATTTTGTTTTTAAATGATGTTGTTATAACTTGGTAGACTTTTTTAAAGATAATATTCTAACATAAAATTGAAAGTAGACGACGCAAATTAATGAATTAAACCATATTATTTCTTGTTTTTAACCTTATAATTATACTTAAACGAGCGGAAAGGAGCCGCGCGTTGCTACGGTTAAGGAAGTCAACAAATTAAAACTACAGGGGTATACAAATTAAAACTACAAGGGTAAAAATTGTAATAAACTAAAGTGGTAAAACTACAGGGGTAAAAATTGTAATTAATTAAAATGGCACTGTTCATTGAGGCAACAATTGTATATATATATATATAATGATTAATGACAATTAAGATTATTAGCATCATAACCAATTTATTCTTTCACCGGTCCATTATTTTTTCTAACTTGACCTTTTTCAAGTTAATCCGAATGAAAACAAAAGAAAATGCCCTTATGTTACCCCCATCAAATCTAAAATTTGTCTTCAACACATCTTTGACTTATAGAACACATCTCACATAAAATCTTCTGGCTAGTCCTAATCAAGACACATGTAATTTTGAAATTAAATCTTTCCTTTGAAAGAAAATGTCATAAAGTTACTATAACTAGTGGGTGACCCGTGCTTTGCACGGGACGAGGGTAGAAGGAACTCTTTTGTTTTCTAAATCGGTTGTTTCGCTCTTTGTCCAGATTTCTTTCCTCTCTTCTTCCTTCAAATCCAAGGTGTTTCTAAGAAAACATTCATTACACATTATATTAATTACAAAAATGAACATACAAAAACATTGTCAAATCAAGAATCAAAGTTCTAAATTATAATTTACAAATACAAATTAATTTCCCAAGGAAACAAACAAAATTATATTTATACCTGTGGAGCGGTATCCGCATCCCGAAGGGCAGCATTTGGTTTTTTCATTTTGATATAAACCGTGGCTGTATGATTATGTCAAAGACATTATAAAAGATGAATAAATTCAGATAAAAGATGAATAAATTCAAAACTCCCTCAAAGGCTGATAAAACATCTCCTGTAAGGTATAAGCCTGTGAACCTTTCCTGAATGAAAATGAAAGAATGATGCTATATGAGACAAGAATGAAAGGCTGCACCATTGCCAATTTAAAATATATCTCTGAAAGCTTCTGCTAATATCGATGACACCCATGGTCATCAGACCCGCTACATAGCAACACCATGGGAAGATAAAAAACGTGCCTCTCGGCAGCCATGATCGGGCTTGAGAAAGCATCCTTCTGATTGTACCAAACACCTTTTCCTGGAATAATAGATGTTATTTGTTGAGATTAGCACAATTTGCCATTTAGGGGCAGTTTTGTCTAAATAAAATTCTAAGCATCTGCAGTTTGCAATATATAATATTCTAGTGTCAATAATTTTATTTATTACAATTTGATCAGATTCAAGATCAAGACAAAGTAATCAAGACAATTTGATCAGATTCAAGATCAAGACATGAGAATCTCAAATGAAATATTCTGCGGTTGGACAACTTTTTTTGCTTTACCCTGTTTATAGAAGAAAAAAACATAATTATTCAATCAAATTAACCCTTACTAAAAGAAAAAGTTACAAATTTTGAACCATCTAAAAGAGATACAGCTGCCATTTGATTCACCAGAGCTAATCCATTTTTTGAAACTGCATTGTCATTCCTCTCTTGTAACCCATTTTTTGAAAATTGATCCCGTTGACTTAAACCATGTGTTCGGTTACGAAATTCACATGTTAGGTAAAGTTCATCATAATGATGTTCAGAAGCATTTGAATGTGTAATTTGAGCAAGTGAAGTGAAGCCATTCAATATGGTTTTCATATCACTCTGTCATAGATGTCAGTTGTACTAAAAAAACTGAGATGATATCTGCACAAACATTCATTACCCAAAACCAAAAAACCATAAGTTACATAACATCATATTTTCATTTCAAAAAGAGGTTAAGATATTTTTTCTTTGGTTTTGTAATCTTACTTGAGCTAAACCAGTACTCAGGTGAATATAAACAATCTGTGGATGCTTAATAGTTCTATAAGATCCAATTTTGCATCTTTGCTAAATGTGAAAAGTATCTTGAAGTTATAGATTTCTTAATTGCTTCCAAGTCCCTGGGGTTTGAGAGTAATTCGATTTCAACCGTTTCCAATAACCCCTCCAATTGATCCTTGTGCATGTTTGATACTCCTAACCTGAATGTAATTCTCATAGCACCACTGTGTAGAAAAGTTCGTTTCCTTCCAACAACTATAAACCTGAAAAACAAATCATAATTTCAGAAACAACAACAAAAAACAACTTTCTATAACAAAGTCACCAAAAAATTAAATAAAAATCTACCTTAAGAAGCGTGATATGACTAAAATGTCCCCGTATCCTGGTGGTTGGGTGACATGGATTTGAAGAGCTTTGACTATTGCTGCATCTAAGTAATCGGATTCTCGTGCTTTCATGTAATTTATTTCAACGGGGAGCCGTCTTCCTGGAATTTTAAAATCGGGGCCGAATCCAAATAGTCACTGAATCATGAATGGATAAATTTAAACAAAATCTTTGACTTGTTGTAATGAGAAAAAACATAAAAGATCTGAAAGGATACATTTAAACAAAAAATTATATGATTACCTCATGACCAAGTTTGATATTCATTTATTCAAAAACTCTATCAGCAACAATCATAGCAGCAACTTCTCTTCGCTGCGTGCACCCTATCTGCATTAAAAAAGTACAACCTTTTATTTATTTAAAAAAAATTAATAAAGCTTGATAATATGTTAAAGTAATTCAACCTAAAAGAAATCAATTAAATAAAAACTCAACTTTTATTATAGCAACGTACTTTGACCAAATAACAGGTAGACCTGATGAATGTAATTCTTCTTCTAACAGTTTTTTCCAAATTAGGAAAGTTTTTTAAAAAGGAATATCGATAAATGCAGGTTCAAAATCACGTATTAGGGTTATTTATATATCAAACTACATATGGATCAAAATATCTTTATGAAGAACTTGTAAACTGTTTATATAAGTAAATAACAATAATCACTACTTCCATGCGTAGGGCTGAAAAACTAAATCTGGAGCCTTTCAAATGGAACCCAAAAAGTCAAAATACCGAAAAGAAAGCTTACATTGAGTTTCAAACCAAAAAGACATTCTGAATCCACACCGATTGAATCCACACCGATCTGGTTCTGTAACATGGGAAAATTACCAGAAGCAAATTAGAAACCATTACGGTCTTCTGGTATTTATTTAACCAAAAAATATGTAAATAACAACAAAATTGATGTTACCTGTAAATTATGGGGAGTAGGAAGGAGGTTCTGTGATTGTTGTGATTGAACTGAACCAGGAGAAAGGGGTTTCCTTGAAGTCGACTTAATCTTACCAATTCTTTCAAGCATTTCATCAACCATTTGGTGTGTACAAGGCCAGCCAATGTAACACCCAACCAATCAACAACATTGATGACTTCCTTCAAGTAGAAATGAGAAAACACAGAAAGGATAGCAAGACCACATCCGGAAACTGGTTGAATCACAGAGACCTACAACATAAATATATGTGTATTCGGACACTTTGACTTTGAACTGATATGAGTCCTCACTGTAGCTGACCTTGCAGTTCAATCTCAGTAAGACTAATCTAAAAAATCATGCTTCAATCACAAAAGTTGAATCATCTAACCAATCGAAAAACGAACAAAGAGTAACTGCGATTAATCAGGTTCAACACTTACGATCTTGACGGCGACGATTTCAAACGTACGAACATGCGTCGCTGCACAAAAAATCCTCAACTCTTTCAAGTTTAATTTCAACAAAATCTACCAATTTCAGCAACAACAAAAAAATCTAAAAGTCAAGTAAAACCTAGATGATTTTCACCGAAGGATCGACTTCCGATGTTACGACCGAGTTTGTATTTTCCTCCGACTATCTTGTCTATATATGTAGATACGTTTTCCAGATCAACGACAACGTAAAGCACCGAGACGAAATCACTTAAGACATTTAATCAGTCGGTACACATAGGAAATCTAACCTTAATCGTTGAAAATAACAAAGCTTCCAAGCGGAACTCAGAGTCGATGAAATGAAAGCGACAATCGAGAATAAGAATCGAGTACTCGAAGTCAATAGTCAGTAATCGAGAAGAAGAATTGAGTAATACAGATTTCAGAGTCAACAATCGGAACTCGTAACAGGAACGCTGACGACAAACTTCAATTAGAGAAGCAGTAGTAACCGGCGGTGATGGTGAAGAAACTTCGATTAGAGAAGCAGTAGTGGCCGGTGGTGATGGTGCTTCGTTCGCAGTGAAGGAGTCGGAATAGTCGACCAAAGCTTTCTTTACCCCAGAGCTTTTTCTGTGTTGTGTAAGGTGGGGTCAGGAGGGAGGAACGGGTACCAATGGTGGCGGAGAAGGAGGAATAAGAGAGGATGAAGGTGAAGCGGTGGGAGGTAACTGGGGAATGCGGGAGGTAAGACAACACGTCAAAAGAAAAGTGATACATGGGAGAAGAATAAGGAGGAATCGGAAGAAGGCACCAACCCGCGTTACAACGTTACGGATACTCGGAAAATCGGATCCAAAAAGACCCGCCAGAAAACAACATTAAGAAGCCAAAAAAACCAACTCACAAAAAAAACGTACGCGCCCCACCCAAAAAAGACGGGAATTAAACATATATATAAATATATATGTAACCAGCAAATATTAAAGTTTCAATAAAAGAAGTGCATTAATACACAAAAAATAGAATTATTAAGAAAATATAAAAAAATTTATATTACACCTATTTGGTAAATGTTTTTGAAACTATACATATTTGATAAATATTTTTCTAAAACACACCCTTTTAGTCAAAAACTCATCTATCGACACATATAAGTTTATAATATCTATTAATTTTACTAAATGGATTACTAAAATTCTTTAACAGTGAATCATAAATGCTTATTTACAGAAATACTTATTGGTCTAAAGATTCAAACACAATATAGATTTCACCGACTTTAAAAAGAGACAAAATGTTACAAAATTATTTTGGGATAAAAAACATTCAAATGATGTCTACCAATTTAAACGGTATGTGTTCATCTGTCATGCAATTTATTTGAATTTTCACTCATATTTTATAATAAATTTTCACTCATATTTTATATTGTTTTATATCGTACATGTATTTTGTTTTTTATATTACATGTTTTTTGTTTGACAACCAATAAATTTTACTTTTAACTATTTATATATAGATTAAATGTGAGCAGTTTTGTAGAAGGTTTTGAGGAGGAGGAGGAGGAGGAGGAGGAGGAGGAGGAGGGGGGGGGGGGGGGGGGGGGTTTGGGGGCTTTTAGCGGGGTGCTTCTTTTTGCCCTCTTCCCAGCTGCCACGTTCTAGCTTTGGTATTTACGCTTTCTCCACCTCCTGCTTCGTCCGATACTTTCCCGTCTGCCACCTCCTGTCTGCTTCACCATGCGATCCACCATCTCTTTCTTTACCGGGAGTTGGCCTGTATGGTGCCTTACTTCTTCCATCTCTACCCTCCTCACACATCTGCAGAGAAACTTCAAAGTTCCACCAGCTTCTTATCCACGTCTCAGCTTGACAGTGACACAGTTCTTCTCCTTCTTCAGTTCTCTCGAGAACAGAGAGAAGTTACCACTGTTCTTATTAATTAATAGCATATGTCGGCCAGCCAGCGTCAACATTCTTTAAGATCTTTAAATAAGTCTATACATGCTGCTTACAATGAAAATGTCAACTCAAATATATCATGTGGATATCCACATATTAGCTTTCCAATTTTAATATAAGAATTCTATGTTCTAATTACGCTAATGAGAGACGAAAACTAATTATATTTGGATAATAAACGACCCAATGATATGCCTATCAACGCAAACGATATTTTGTTTATCTATCAAGCAAAATATTTCACTTTTCATTCATAGTTTATATTTAACATGTCTTATCAAAAATATGTGTTTATATCTTTATTTTCTATGTGAAATAACCGATACATATTATTCTATATATTAAAAACCGTGATTTTTGGGTTTGTACCATGAGGATTCTTTTTTTTTTGGCTGTCACGCGGGCCTTACCCGGATCCGGGTGGACATCTGGATCCATCTGAGTGCACCGCTAAAGTCGGTCTTCCTTGGCGTATGTCGGCGTATTGTCTTCCTTTCTCCTGCTTACATTCCTTCCTTCTCCACTGTGGTGAATATCCGTCTTCCGTATTCTATCTGGGATTAGATGGGGAATTGTTGCAGATCTCCGGCGGCGGTTTGCATCGCATAAACCCACCATCCCCACCGCCCCATCGCTCTTCATCGTCTTCAACAGCCGTCGAAACCAAAATCGTTAACTCCTCCGCCGTCTTCCACCTGCAGCGGCGATTGCGTTACGACGGTTCATCGCGTCTCATCGTCTTGGGAAGGAAGAGAGCCATTTGAGTCTACTGCGCATCTGGGATCGGTCCACCGCCGGTCTCTTGATCCCCTCCCTCCGGTTATCCTGTCGGCAAAATCATGAATCTGCGTGTAATTCATGCTTTTGTCATTCTATTCCTCTTCGTTTCCTAGCTGCATCTCGCGTAAGTTATATGTTGTCGAGAATTGATTTTCTTTCAGGATGTTGCGGTGATAATGATAACGAAGATTCAACCGGATCCATTATAGATCTAGGTCGGCGTAGCAAGGTCAGTTAACAAAACCCTAAGGATTTATGCTAATTGTTAACTATTGATATTACATGTTTTCTATCGGAAGCCATGTTCCTTAGTTGAGGTTGTTTCATAGTACCAGGAGAAGTTCAAAGTAAATTTTGGGCTTAACATATTATATGAACGTCGAATTTGACACTTGGGTATAACAGTTAATTCAAGCTCATTCAACATAATCATAGTTTTGTGAACCGACTCTAATTGAGAAAACCCTAATACACTGGAAACCTTTATGTTGATGATGAGCACTTAGACATGGCATTGAGCTTGAATTGAAGTTGTAAGAGGTGTTTTTTTTGACAAACTTAAGCAATCTAAACAAGAGCTATAAACTATATCAATCATTCATACATTTATAAGCATTTAGTATATGTTGATATTTGAGCAGCAGTCAAATTATCATTTATCAAACATCCTAATGCCTGTGTTTACTTTAAACAGGTTGTTGTAGAGAGAATTAAAAACAATATAGGTGACAAAATCGATCCAAAAGCTGTACTCAATTTGGATTCTGGTCTTGGTGTTCTTGATGCATTCTTTGCCAGTTTGTCAATGATCATTGTCAGTGAGGTCTGTTCTTTCCCCAACCTAACTGTCATTAAAGGTGTGTTAAAGGTGTGCGACTGTGTAAACTATTTATGTTTGTGTTTTACGGGTCTGAATTGGGAGGACATTCAAATGAGGGACCCGAAAGATGAAGTTGGATGAAGATGTGTAGTTCTTCAGATCTGTAAGGAACACATTTACTGCCATCACTACCTTCTATTTCTCTTTTCATATCCCTCTCCATAAGAAAATCCCCAATCGCTCTAATTTTCTGAGTAATAGATGTGTTAACTACATCCCTGAGTAATGGATTTAAGGTTTTACATGCCGCAGTACAACACACATAGGCGCTACGCCTTCACGACTGACGACCCAATACGCACATGAGGGACAAACAGCCACGACATGAAAATGGTAGGTGACTAGATTCTCTTAGTACTTGCTAATTCTTCCACGGTTTCTTCTAATCCTAGATCTTGGCGGCGCAGATTAAATATTGGTTTACATTTTTGTTGGTTAACTGTTAATTCATGGATTTACAGGAAAGAATAGCTCAACTTGAACAGCTTCACAGTAAATGACAGTCCTTTAAAACATCGCTGAACCGTTGATTTTGTTTGGGCTATGAACCTTGAAGAACTGATATTTTTATCAGGTATATATTTTTTCATTAGTACTCTAAATCCATGGTTTTACCTGGAATTGATCGTAATTATAATTTTTGTGTATTAGGGTTGGTATGACCTAAAATCAATTTTTATTATGATTTTTGATGGCTGGATTGATGACTAAAGTAAACAATCCATGTGTCTCTCTGTCTCTCTTGTAAATATTAGGTTATTGTGTATGTATCATCTATATAGGCTTCTGTTTCTCTGTAGGTTTGCGGAGGTGTGGAAACGTTCACCAAGCATGACAAGTGTTCGGCAAAATGCTTAAAAGAGATCCTCTCAAGAGTTTCTCTATAGAAGTAATATTTTTTGATATTTTTAATCATTTTATTTTGTAGAATTCGATTGGTGTTTTATATGTTTTTTATTTTTATGCGACTAGGGTAAATTGGTGATACAAAAAGTGAATATATGATCTTTGGCCGAAACAGAAGCAAGATATAAGATCAATTTCTATTGGTTGATGAAACATTATTCAAAAGGATTGCATATTTTTTGGTAAATTTCTTCCTTTTTCTCTTGATTTAAATGCTTTTAAAAAGGATTGTGTATTTCCTGGTTCTTTTTATTAGCTTTAAGTTTGAAGTCTTTAAATCTAGGTGACTTTAGTGTGAGTGTTCCTTAATGTTTCAGCAAGTGATCTGTGGGTGTGTGTTCCATTTGGGTTTTGAACCTAATAGTCTTAGGTGTGGTATTATTCGAGTTTGCTTCGTGGGGTTACCCTTGGGCTTTATTACCGGTGGATGGTTATAGAAGGAGTAATAGTGACCTTATTCAAGATTTTTACAATTATGGTATATGCCTAATGATTTTTTTTTTCATACATGGTTTGTCATGGTCTATTCAATATTTTTACATGATTGTTCTGTATTTTACTCAGTACTTTTTGCAAAAAAAAAAATTTAAATTCAAATTGTTTTCGCAATTATGGACCTTATTCAAGATTTTTATAACGTTTTTAACCCTTTTCCGTATAAATGACGGATTTGCCCTTTATGTTATAAAATTATAAGTACATGTAATAAAGCATAGGTACATTGTTGGTGTTTATTATGTGTATATTTTCCATGTAGGTTTTTCCAGATTAGCAAAAATACTGATGTTTTCTTGCTTTGTTGACCTGGCTTCAAGATTAGCACAAAAGCTGCTATTTGTGGTCTATGAAACAAAGCATATTACTGGGACTTGTAATCAAATGGTAAACAAACAACCCTCTATAATTATTTACAAAAAAATCCATCATTTTCATTCCCCATGTTGATTTTCATATTGACTTTTCTCTTGCTACTCCGTACATCTACTCTGGTGATTCTATGATTTGTAGTGACCGTATTGCAAGTTCAGTCCATTATGGTTGTGTTCCAGGTTTTTTTTAATCATTAGGGAAAAAAAGAATAAATTATCCTATTACATAATAGTAAACCAAATTTAAAATTATTTAATGTTAGTATTTGTGTTAACGACTGGCAAATGTGCAAAGGTTAATTTTGCCAACTTACATTAGCAAAAGTGATGTTTTTTTTAAACAGATTATTAAATTTGAGAGATAAAGGAACAAAGACTACTATTTATTTATTTTAAGCGGAATATTTATTTGAAATTCCAAAAAAAAATTCACAACTGCCATTTTTTATGGTACCTACATATTGCGTGTTTTTACAAACCTATTTATCATTTGTCAAAAGAAAACTAATAACCATTCGGAATCTACATTTATATGCATCTGTGTGTTATATATGTAATATGTATATATGTCCATGTTATCTGTTTTTAATTTTCTAACTATAAAGGAATGGATGCATGGACAAGAAAGCAAATGCATAGAAAAATGGATTTAGAGAGTTCCATAGCCATTTCGCGACCTGGTAATTACCAAATCTATTTTCCCATAAATTAATAATCATCATATAACAAAATGGAGATTTTTAGTGGCGTTGCTTTGTTTGTTTGTGCATATTCAAAGAAGTCGGGTGCTTAAATCTGCTATTTTAGGGAAGCCAAAAAACGTCAGCGCCTGGCGCGAGCATGAGGATAGCAATAAAAACAAACTAGCTATCTAGCTTTACAACTACAATCAGCAGTTAGAAGCGATCCACTCTACACATGTGTGGGCTTCTGGGTCCTATAGACTGGATATCTCCTGCCAGACCGAGTTCTTCCATTAGTGCATATCCAGCAGAGAAGCGTCTGCACCCGGTATATCGTATTTACTAGCATAAGTTTGAATATTAAGTTGACGGGGATTCTATTCGAGTCAAATTTGGTGTATTTAACTCGCTTTAGAGTCTTTTAGGTCAATGGGCAAAGTGGTAAAAGTGCTCACTATCGTTTTCATATATATATATATATATATATATATATATATATATATATATATATATATATATATATATATATATATATATATATATATATATATATATGCCAAATGAAAGAATACAGAAAAAAAAGTTTCCCATGGACCCGTGCATAGCACGGGTTGCATGCTAGTTTGTATTAAATATTGTTATTATCTAATAGCTTATGTGGGTCATGGTCAACATCTTAGATCTTCAAAGGGGTTCAAGTAAATATCCCCCTCTAGCTAATAAACAACCCCCCTCCTACTAATTCCCCAAATTGATTACATATATACTAGGTACCTTTTGATGATCATGTTAAGCACGACGCCGTGAAAGGAAATTCGGTATTTCCTTCACTACAATCACATTTAAATAAAACCATTTCTGAAAATAAATGTAAGATTCTATACCAAAGAAACAAAAGTAGTCACCTATAATAGAAAGAAATCAAAGTAATATCCTATAAAAACAAGTAAATGGAAGTACATTGGTATTCCTTGCATTCAATTTCAATAACAATCTCCAATCCAAGATTAAAAGAAAATGAAATTGTAATGCTATAACACAGATAAGTGGAAGTTCATTGCTATTTCAAATTGACATTAAGTGATGATGGTGTACTCTGGAAACTGGGGCCATAAGTTGCACCAAATAACATCGAACTTTGAATCTCCTTACTCCATGAGATGTAGGCTTAATTTGAGAAAATAGGAACACCTGAAACTATTAATAATTTCAATTAGTAAAGTTGCAGAAAAGTATCAACCTCAAACCAGATCCTATCAATAACCAATCAATCACTGCTAGACTAAAGCCCGTAATATAAATTTAACAAATTCTTAAACAGTACCTGAATAAATTCGTTATGACCAAATACAAATAACAACAATAAATTTAAAAATAGCAGTTATTAGAGACGATGATGATGATGATTACACAAACCCCAGCAACGGCCCGTGTGCGCATTTGATCAAGTTGCCTTGAACCCTCACTTGTAAGTTGTACCCCCTGTCATTTCACACACAGACATAAACAGAGAAATCAAAGAACAAAACAAATGAATATGAGACATTGGTTTCACGATCTGAAGAAATGTATATAGAAACAGATTTAAGAATATAATGAGTTTTGTCTCTGATGTGGTCCTTTACATAAGAAGGGAAGAATGATATTACAATTAGTTTATTGGTAGTGATAGAATTATGACGGAGCAGTTGATTAATGAGCATAAGCGTAAATAGATTCCATTAATTATTTCGAAAAGAGATTAGATATAACAAAAGGTTCAAACATCTCTCACCTGAACGTAATTCCGTTTTTTGCTTCCTTTATGCAATCCTTCTCATGTATTTTATTTGTTTACGTGAATTAATATTAGAAAACTAAGAATTTATATGGAAGCACTACATGCTTCAAGAACTTTGATTGTTTAGTATTCCTATACTCGAAATAAGCTTGAAGCCCATTCATCAGCAACAACCTGTAAATCGAGATCATAGTGAGAATTATAATTAACTAAAAGGATGGATACAAAATATTATAAACATCTTCACCTACTCTTCGATTCTCTCAAGCATTTTATCAAATCCTTGTCTACTTTAATGATTAAACCCTTCAAATAAAGTAGGGATTTGGCCTTCTAGAACAAAATTGAACATCAAAGAAATAAAAATTATAAAATAAAATTGGAATTCGTTATATACAAACTGAGAAACACAATGGTCAACCCTACAAATCAGGTTCTTTGACAAACAAATTCAAAATTACCTACAACCCATTGAATAAAAAGTCAAACCACCAAATTTTGAATTTCGAAATGTTAAAGCAAATTGCTTAATAAACCAATAAATCTGTGTCACATAATCTAACTAAAGAACTTTATTAATTGGAATTCATCAAAACAAAATAGGAAACAACTTATTGAAAGTAGAGACTCTACATGATACAGTTCAATGATAGGAAGAACAAAAAGGATTACCAGCACGATCACTTGAGGTTGAGGTTCATGACAAGCGGTCATAATAAGAAGTTAAACTACCAAACTGTGGAGGAGTATAATATATATTTCTTTCTTCCTTCCTTCCAAACTTGTTGCTACTTGTTTTGATGTAACTCTTGGCTACAGGGGTAAGACATCCACTATGTGTGCATTACCCACAAAAAGAGTTCCAAAATTAAATCCTAAACAAAAGTTCAAAAAATTAGAAAGAGAGAAAGATGGGGAATCGATGCATATTTAAAATTCAAATTAAAATCCCTAGCTAACAAACCGACTAAAAAGAACCTCTTTACTTACGTTTGACGATTTCTGGTGAATTCAATGGGAATGAAACAGAAGCATAGAACCCTAATTACTTGCTTACATTAATTTTAGTATCCGAGTCCAGAAACACAAACTCAAGGCTAATATGAGCAGAAATTGAATAGGAGAAAGTACACAAACATATAAGGAGAGGGATAGAGAGATACAAACCTGTAGGTACAGAAGGTAAGGTGGAGGCAGTGACTGAGAAAGCAAAGATGATTGAAGATAAAGTTGATCAGACGAACCTCGGAATTGTCGTTGAAGAAACCTTGCTCCATAACCACACATATCAACGTTAATTTTACCTGGGCTGATTGATGGGAAACAATGATGAATTCATGTTGTTTCCACTCATATACCCCTCTGAGCTCCTTATTCACAAGGATAAATTAAATATGTATAATCAGCTATCCTTACTTCTAGTTCTTCGAATCAAAAATCAACTTCATGAAAAACAATAAAAAAGAGAATTAATCAATAATTTTAAGACAACACTGTGATACTACCTGATCAGAACACATGAACAAACTAAGCAACAAGTGGTGTTTCTTTAGGCTAAGCAGGTTAGAAGGAAGGAAGTGGCGAGAAGCTGCTCATCGACGGTGAACAGAGCAAAAGATGGTGGGAAGACCAGCCATCCAATCCTTCAATATCTTCTAATCCAACATTGAATCAATTGCAGCAACCAGGTGTTATTAGAGGAGGTGGGGTATTGGGAACTGGGAGCATCGGTGGTGGTGGAGAACAACTTTTCCCAAGCGTGGGCAGCAAGAAAGGGAGGTGGAAACTAATACCACGCGCAGAAGAAGAAGAATGCTGAAGTCTTGACGCGCCAAAAAGAGCGCTGCGTGAGGTTGACGCTCAGACCTAAAGCTTTTTTTATGCCGACTTCTACCACGTGTCTACCTAAACAAATATATCATTTATTCATAAAATGTTTAATTCTTAAAATTCACCATTTAATTCTTATGCCTTCTTACAATCCACTTCTCTCAAATCTAAAGCCATACGGTAGGCTTAAGGGAGTGGTGCCTCCAACATTTGGGAGGCAAGACTGCCACGTAGGCGCCACGTCAGTTTTGTTGTCAACATCCAGATTTATGTTGCAGTCAGGGGTGGTGCCTCCAACATTGTGGGAATTTTCTAGATTTTTTTTTTAAAAACTAATTTTCATTTAACACAATATATTAAAAAAACACATTACATTAAATAAAAAAACATTACATTAACTTGAAAAAACGTTACATTAATTTAAAAACATAAAAAAACAAGCCGATATAAAAACAACATTCCTAAATAAAATGATTACTTTCAATCCGAGTATTCTTCGGAATCATCTTGTGGTGGCATATTGAGGTCCATATTTTGGAGTCGATATATGTGTTCCGCCAAATCGGCTCGAATCTCGTGATGTTTTTGATTGTTTCGTACCTCCCTTCTTCTTGCAACGTACGGTGGGCTACCCAGCTCTATTGGTGGAATTGACGGAACTTCCTCATTTTCCACATACTGACATATCGCTTTTCCTTGATCTTCTATGATCATATTGTGTAAAATTATGCATGCATACATAATACGTGATAGTTTGTCCACCGACCGTGGACGTGCCGGATTTTCCAAAATTTGCCACCGCTTTTTAAGAACTCCAAATGCTCGCTCGACATCCTTTCTTGCCCTCTCTTGAGCTACTTTAAATTTCATACGCTTTGCATCACCTGGACATGTCAAAGATTTCACAAGCACAGCATATTCTGGATATATACCATCTACAAGATAATACCCGTATTTGTATGTGGTTCCATTTACTTGAAATGGACAATCCGGGGCGGAGCCGTTGCAAAACCCGTCAAATAAAGGCGACATGTTTAAAACGTTGATATCGTTAATTGAACCGGGAGCACCAAAGAATGCATGCCAAATCCATAGATCCTGTGATGCAACTGCTTCCAAGATGACCGTTGGGTGGGTCTTATCACCCCGTGTGAATTGCCCATGCCATGCACTCGGGCAAGTGGTCCAAGGCCAATGAAGACAATCTAGACTTCCAAGCATCCCAAGAAAACCGTGCACATTTGCGTGATGTGCATACAATGCCTGAACATCATTGAATGTAGGCTTGTGTAAATACCTTAGACTGTATACTTCAATAACACATCGGCAAAACTCCTCCAAAGTTTCCCGTGTCGTCCGCTCCGACATTTGAAAATACTCGTCCGATGAATCTCCCACAGAACCATATGCTAGTTGACGTACTGCACACGCGCATTTCTGTATCGGAGAAAAGCCTTCTGCACCTCTTGCGTCGGGACGTTGACTAATATACTCAGAAAAATTAGTCAAGTCGGTGACAATATGCATAAATAAAGGTTTCTGCATGCGAAACCTTCGGCGGAATTTGATTTCGTAGATGGCATCATCATTAAAGTAGTGCACCATAAGAAGATTATTTGCAGCCCAACGGTCCCTCAAAATAATTTTTCGAGATACCCGTTGTGAACTTTCGGCTTCGGATTCGTCTTAGTCTTCTAAAAGACCGAGCATAACTTCCATTGATTTGAGAGCCGCCTCACCAATCATTAGTAGCTGTTGATTTCTTTGAATTGGATTCATTTTGAAAGTGTCTATATGTGAAGAGGTGTGTGCATGTATGTCAAATGAAATATGTATATGTATATATAGAGAGTTAAAAGATGGAATTTTTTTTAATAGATTTTGACCGTTCAAACGGTCATATCTTACCTCAAAAGCCACAAATTTTGACCACAAAGAGGAGAGAGAACGCGGCATGTCTCTGCCGCTCAACATTCGCCGCTCGTCCATGCCGCACCTGGGGCGGTGTTGCCGCCGTTATGGATTGCCAAGTGGGATGCCTCCGGCAAAATTTAAGCCCACTCTGTGCAGTGGTATGAGTCATATACTATAGTGATTAAAAGTATCACCCCTACATGTATCGGTGATATAGAAGTTGGTGGTCAGAATAAACATCACTACTAAATTGAGTGGAACAACAAATTGTGTACAACTATTGAGAACAAATTAAGTTTATTGGCATTTTATTTTTGTTAAAAACGGGGATGTTTTAGTGGTTCTACACCGAAGCTTAGGTATATAACAGTCACATATTCAGTATCCCCTATATATATATATATATATATATATATATATATATATATATATATATATATATATATATATATATATATATATATATATATATATATATATATATATATATATATATATATATATATATGTTTGGGTGGGTTTCTGTTATATGCTTTAGCGGCCTAAATCCCTAAAGACCGATAGTGAAGACAAAAATGAAAGACTGAAATCAATAGAACTTCAAACTTACGCTGACTCGCTTCTTACTTTTTCATAATTTTATTTTACTTTTAATATAATATTAATTAGAAGCGGTGCGGTGCCGTTCGGCTATTAAATCGGTTTGCGGTTCTGTCCCTACAAGCGGTGCGGATATCAACATAGAACCTACCAATCTACTTCCAATTTTGATATAAGAACTCCCTTATCTAAAATTTCCAATCATATGCCTACTTTCTTTTCTCATTTTTTTCTCATTATTTAAGTTAACTTTAAATAACTTATTTCTATGTATACCGTACAACTTATATAATTTCCATAGTGCTTTCTAATAACTTATACAACTTATATAATTTTCATAGTGCTTTCTAATTTAACCTGTGCCAGTCGAACACCATTATCAAGCAAGATGAAATATATTTGACTTCATCGGCCATCACTCGAGCATTTTCCATAAATTTATCAAGCAAGAAGCATAATTTAAAATGAAAGTCTGTTAATGTATCTGCTATACCTATATTTGACTTAACATCAAACAAAGACTTTAATAATGAACAAAATCTTGATCACATAGTTTCCAGTTACTCAAAAGGTAATAATATTGGAATTATAATTGATATTACTATAATTATACTATTATGCGATTACACATTAAATTTATGTTATTTTCTTTTAACAATTTCTTATTTAACTGGATACTAAGATCATTGTGATAGAGCCTTATATGTACGATACGCCATGAAAATTTTTGGAAAAATGAAGGGCTTAGATGCAATAAAGTTGGGAAGAAGACATCTTATTCCTTGTATTGTGGTTACGACAAGGTTGAGCTTCTTGATTTAAAAGGAGCCCTTTTGAATGACCAAAATCTCTATCATTGTCTTGATTAAAAAAGAACAAATTTCATGAACAACATTCATCGCTTCAATTCGATGTTTTTATTAACCTCAATGGATGGAAAAGTTGATTATTCTATTAATTAAAAAAGGTAATGTGCCATACATATTCACATTTAGTGGTCAAAATTATCATTGTATGGGAAGTCTTCTACCTCTTGATGGATCCAAACCGAAGTTCTCTGAACTTTACATATATGATACAATATGAAGTTTCAAATAGCAGAATGCTTTTTGGTATATCTTCATTCTATTTTTGTAACGAATTTATTTTCAATTTATGATATACTTATGTAAATTTTAAACGTTTAATATATTATTTTTTCTTATTAGTAAACTAGATGAAGGGTCTACATTAAGTTCTAATTCACTTGATCTTGAAATCATACAGTATTTGGAAGTTATATTGGATTCAACAAATGAGTTGGTTAAGTGTTACGAAATGGCAAGAGATTGTTTTAATGAAAATCCTCATATAGATATAAAGTTATGCCTTATTGGAAGAAGGCACTAGGATGGAAGGAAATATAACCTACCAACTGCTTCTAAGGTTGCTGCTTTAATAGTTGGTGAGATATGTGATTCAATTGAAAATCGAGATATCATTGTAAAAAATCAATTAGGAAGTCTACAATGTATAAGTAAATTACATCCGTCAGACTTAGCTCTTCGGTACCCACTACTCTTTCCATATGGAGATGATGGATATATAGTTGATATCCCCCATAGAGGTGTTACATCTTCAACTAATATCAAACGACCTAACTGTACAATGATGAAATTATTTGCTTAGAGTTCATATATTTTTCATTAATTTTGAATTCAAGAAGGATTTTTTAACAATAAGTGGTTGTGGTTGATGATTATATGATGATTGAAATTGACATATTATATTACATACACAACCAACAAAAGTTCTTAGATGCGAATCTTATGAAAATATACGTTCGCTACATAATCACGATAATACTGATATTTCCAGCATCGTACAAAGTGTAATCTTGCATTTTTCCTTTACCGGTGGTGCACGCTACATGATGCATAATTATTTAGATGTCTTGTCGCTTTGTAAGTGGTTTGGATACCCATGTTTTTTATAACTATAACATGTAATCCAAAATGGCTAGAAATTAAAAGGTTTCTTAGAGACACAACGCTTAATCCTTTGAAGACACGCCTAACGTCCTATGTAGGCTATTTAAAATCAAGCTTGATGAATTTGTTTAAGACTTAAAGGAGAATCAATTACTCGGTGTGGTCAAAGCAGGTACATTAAACTTAGAATGATTATTATAATATCCTTATTTATATATTTACACTACTAGAATAATATCTTTTAATGACCGACAAACGGTGACATACATTTTTTATGACCGAGAAAAACGTCTGTCATAAAAATTATGTCATCTTATGTAAATTTTTAAAGATTTATAGCTCATAAATTAACGTCATCTCTTGTCAAAATTCAAGACTAACATAGATGTATGTCGTCTTTATGTGTTGTAAAATGAAAATAAAAGAACTGCAGGATACCTTTTCAATTTTGTATGCCATCTTGAAAAAGCTAGTATCCCTTGTTTCCCGCTATACATGGTCTTTCTGTTTAGCTTCAAAAAGTCCTCCTTTTCCTTTGATCTCACACGGATTCCCATTTAGGGTTTTCTAGCCGACATTAACCTCAGCTCAAGGAATCATCAAATCAAAAAGTATTTTAATTGAAGCTCAAATTGACATAACTCTTAAAAAATTGGCAACTTCTTGTAGTCCAGTCTTCACCACATTAATCTTGGTTGCTTTGTGTTCCTGGCTTACTGATTGCAGACGAATGAGGCTAGGGGAGGTGGTGCAGGTTGGTGACGAAGGGGACTAGGGACGGAGCATATGGTGTAATCGGGACACACCAAACGACATTCCATTTTCTGTTGACCTTGAAGGCACACCAAGCGACATTCCATGGTCCCGATTTGAATACATGTAAGGTTTATCAATTTCGACTTTAAGATTGTTTAGATACTCTCTCCCAACTTGATACTATACTATAAGGGTATTTTTCCCCTCTATTATTGTTTTGGTGATACATCAATTTCGACTCTGGGATTCTTTCGATGTATTAGGTTCGATTTTAAGATTTATTTAAGCTGATTTTGTGTTAAGGGGTGTTTCATGGTATATGTAAACCCCATATACATTTTCATATGTGGTTGTTTTGGTTGTCTGTCATATGGAACCTCTTAGGGTTTGTTTCAGATTAAACACTACATGCATGATGTTCTTAAACTGGCCATACTCTTTTAAGTTAATGTCCTAATGTTTTATTGTATTGTCTGGTGTTTTCTTTTTTTTATTGAAATTCTATCCAAAGTTTAGTTTGGGACCTGTGGAACTAGTAGTCATATTCAACTACTTATTTCCTTAAATACCCATTGTAAAAATGTCATTAACTTATTCAAATTATATTTGTTGGCAGGTTTTGAGATGACCACGGCTGGGGATGGGAAACCAAGTCCGTGCATGAGATTTGAACCACATATGCTGACATTTTGTTGTTAGGATACAACTTAAAACCTTTCTCCTTTTCGAATCTGCCATATTCTGTACCGATTTCTCCGTTTTTTACAAATTAATAACTAAAACTTGATGTTTTCAGGTTTCTTAAAAATTTGAAATTTGATGCTCGATAGTCTAAACTATTTTAATAATCTGGTTTATATTTTGAAGAGCTGTATCGTTGATGAAGTATAGCAAGATGATCCATATGGTGAAATCATTCTCTGCTTGCAAAGCATCCGTTTTCTAACTAGGTCTACTTGAAGGCTGTCAATGTGACACTGGTGGGGTTACAAACTCATATCAAATTCAACTATAGTAAAGCCTTAAAACATCTCAAAGCTATGTCCCATATTAAACTAATATTTCTACCGAAAATTCGGCATGGCCATTTGTCAATACGGACAAATCCATACTGACCCGACTCAATAAAATAGCCCAAAAACAATACAGGACATAACACAACTTTATAGTACAACTACAAGGGAATTCTAAACCATAATCATAACATCTCTCAATTACATGTCAATACTATACCGCACTTGTTCTGAACATCTTTTCTATCTACAATCCTCATATAAGCTTCTAAGACATTTCCTTCTATCATCTGATAACAAGCATCTTGTTCCTAAGTACATATCATTTTAAAACAAACAATACGTAAGACATAAATGCCTTGTGAGATATATGGGTTTTAGACACAACAAGTTTAAATCAATTTGAATATCATTAACTATTATAAAAACAAAGAAAATCTTCCTTTCTTTCCAAAATCTGCAAATTCCACTTTATTGTCAAAACATCAAAACCAAAGTTTATTGCTATAACATTAAACTAGAAATCATTACTTCATCATAAAACATTAGGTTCTCCACTTTATCATAAACAAACATAATTTAAACTCTTTCTTTCCAAAACATAGAACAACTATAATTCATGGTTCATTTATTATTGTTTGGCTTCATACGAGTTTCCATATATCTTCCCTCCCCGGAATATATGCGTGAGGGCATGCTAGTTTTCTTCCCTTCATGTAATAGAACAAATCTATCCATAAGGGCGTGCTGAGACAACTACTTCGCGACGGGAAGTACCATCCAATAGTGTCTTTTGGCCTCCCCTCATTAGGGTGAGATCCTTGTCCGACGTCTTTCTCATTTCTTTCATTTAGTTCATATTTCACTATTTACCATTATCATTTCATCACAAGTTGGTCTCTATGATAAACATCATTTAAAACATGTAAAATGATTTCAAATCTTCAACATAAAGCAATACTTTTAATTCAACTTTGAAAAATCATTTTCGAGGCTATTAATCATAAAACATTCAACATAAAAACATTTATATTAAAACAAAACTCGTTGCTATGTACCCAGAAAAGTCCTAATGATCTCACCTCGGTTAGGGATGGCAAAAATACCCGAACCCGATGGGAAAGCCCGAACCCGAAACTTTTGGGACGGGTTTTGAACCGGGTAAATGGTTATGGGACCGGGTATGGGATTTTTGTAGAAACCTTTTGCGGGTATGGGATGGTTTTGGTATTGAGGTTATACCCGCCCAATTACCGGATCCCATACCCGATCCCATATACCCGATCCCGAACCATATATTTTATATATTTATAATTTTATATTTTATATTTATAAATGAGATTTCAAATCCATGTTTTGATATTATATAAGGTTTATTATTAGATGATTAGTTCTTACCATTTTCACCATTCTCTAATTATTACTTACCTTAAATTTTATATAGTATATTATATTTGATATATAGTTTCCTAATTCTTGTGTGCCTCATAGAGACGTAGAGTTCTTCCAAGTCCTATACTTCCATTGATTGAGTTCTTACAAGTCCTATAATTCCATTGTCTATTTGTTTTTTATATAGTTGTAGGATATTTGCTTGACAAGTACGCAACGTTGATCATGATGGAATGGTGATGATATGAGGTCAATGGAAGAGATGACGGGAGATTTATGATTTTTTTCGGTTAGCGTTATGATTTCGATTAAGTTATCATGAAATTTGAATTTTTAAGACTTTATTGATGTTGATTTTAAAATTCACATTTGATGGATATTAAACTTTTTGACGTTATTAGAAATTAGAATCATTAAAAAATTCAAGCAATTACTTGGATGAGATTCTGATCGAATTTTATAATGAAAATTACAATAGGTAAATTCCAACATATTATTATCATATATTGGGATACCCGATACCCATGGGAATAACCACAAACCCGATGGTTATTTACTAACCGGGTACCCGACGGGACGGAACCGGGTTTGGGATACAGTTTTATAATAGGGTATGGGACTGGGATCGCCGATTCTCCTCCCATACCCGTCCCATTGCCATCCCTAACCTCGGTAGCCAGGTATGTCTAGCTACAAAGATCCACTAGCTCTTGACTCTACTTGCCTCCAACATCTAATAACCTCTATTAATTTATTAAGAGGTTAGTACACACTACACACTAAACATATATTCTTATCAAATCATACATACACTCTTTCTATACGTTATTTAATTCTTTTCCAAAGATTAAGTATGCTCCTTGAGGCATAATACTCATTTTTGGACATTTTTACCCTTTTGTCCCAAATTTGACTAATTATGTATTTTCTTAAGTTTGACATGTAATTTAAATAATTTTATAAGTCTAACATGCTTTCAAAACACTACTAATTGCTTTGATGTCAAAACATCTCTTGTTTTACTCTTTTATGCCATTTTTTGGCAATTTTGCCGCTAAAGATTATAAAAAAAAATTATTTTCACATATCATAATTTTTATATACTTTGTTGGCAAAACAACCCAACAACTCATAAATGTTGATATAAATTCATCCCATGCTCCATGAGCTCATATTTGTTAAAACGGTAATTTTTTTAGTTCAACCGTTTCCGATTATGTCATTTTTAGACTTAACCAAAACTACATTTTTCTTGACCCAAACTCTCATCTTTCTTTTAATCTAGTATAATAACATGAAAATGTATCAGAGTGTTCAAGTCTTGAGGTCGTTTCTCAAACTTTCATTTATTAGACTTAAAACGGCAAATTTAACTAAAATAGTATAATTATAGGCTTTTATAACTAGATGGTGCTTTACATGAGGTTTAGCCAATACTTGTATTTCCAACTTATTGTCACCATCTTGTAGTGTAGACATGTCCCATAAACCATACTTTACTAGTTTCTTAATCCCAACCATCAACTTCCATTCTTGTCCCATTTTAGACTTTTATCAAAGTCAAATTTGTCCCTCTTTTTGCCATTTGATTATTACCTAGTAAACTAACTCTATGTTGTTAATTCTTTGGTGTTTCTAATTTATTACATATAGTATTTCATATATCCAACTCAATTTTTACATATGACAAGCCAATTCCAAGTAATTTGATTATTTGTCCACTGTTTGAATTTGACAGAAAAAGTCAAAGCTGTCAAATTTCTCAAATACCAATTTATACCATTTTAGTCGTATTATGATTCCAACTTGATAATGAGATATAACTCATTGTCTCAAAAAACTTTCTAACACGAATTTCCAAGTTCTTAATTGTATAATACACATATTTACACTTGATTCTCTTTTCGTTTAATAACTTAATGATAGTTGTTGCTTTAACATCCACATTTTTGTCCCATGACAATTTCTTGACAAACAATAACCTAAGGTTGTAACTCCTTTAACCTGAAATTCACATCTTATTAATTCTTTAACAAATGTCAACTTCATATCAATCAAATTCATGGATTCCATACCAATTATAACACATATGGGATACATTCAAAGCATTCTTTATACCTACAATCAACACATTTCAAGTTTCAACTTCTTAGACCAAGCAAGTTCATATAATCAATGAAATACCCAACATTACACCTAAGTTAAATCTTATTTTCTGATTTAGATCAAGTGTTCTTCACATTCTTGAGTAAATTAAGCATGCATTCAACCATTCCCAACAATGTTTCTTGAATCACAAGCAAATTTATTTAGGGCTTGAGCTTACCTTTTGAAATCTGACCCAGCTCAAAGAAATCTGAAATTGAAGTTGAAACACCCTAAAATCGGACCAACTGAACCACCCTGAGCCACCACCACTGCGTCTGACACCATCGCCGCTCACCATCGTCGCGGCAGCGGCGATTCCGCCACCCAAATGCTACAGCAGCGAGGCTGCTGTCCCTCAGTCTCTCAATCTCTTTCCCGACTCTCTCCCTCGTCCCTTTGCTGAAATCGCAACCCCACACACACACATGATCTCAATCTCTCTCTCGATCTCACCTTTCTTTCTTTCCCTCTCGTTTGTTTCTTTCCGAATTGACGAACACGAAACACCCCCAAGTCGTTTTCCCATTTTTTTAATTTACGCACACAGGAAAATAGATACAGGTGTTGATTTTTTTTTTTTATTTAATCACAAAGAATTGATAAATTCCGAAAATGCCCTTAAAATCTCATGCCTTCAAATTCTTGGCACAAACTCATATTTTCCCCCACTTTCACCTAGTCATAACTTTCACATGCTATATCGGATGTTTACAAACTTTATATCGTTGGAAAGATGGGAATGAGTTTTACATTTTATTCTTACTGACTTAAATATGAATTTAACTACATTGTCTACTATCGGTCCTTAAACATGACCACTTGGCCATATTTGTCACTTTTTGATCATCTTTAACCCGTCATAACTTCTTCATTATAACTCCAAATGACTCGAGTCTTTTTACTATATTTTTATTACATCAAAATGTACAAAAGTATTCTTTATGACGTTTTCCCAAATCCTTATATATTTTCAGATACTAATTTTTAAAGATTTAACAAAATTTTCTTCACTTTTATTCCCAAATTTCCATTTTTGCCCTCGAGCCTTTAAAACAAATTTTTGAATGAAGTAACAATGCAATATAGCTTAATAAAAGTTCTTAAAACTCAAGTTTCCATATTGTTACATTCTTTGACCATTTTACCTTTCTGTATATATTAAAATTCGTTTGGACACCGGACCTCTTAACAACAACATATTTAGTTTTTAACTCCTTATTTAATATATTAAATTTTTGGTTGTCATAGATAAATGTATGCCATCTTTCATTTATGAATAGGGCTTCAATGACAGACATTTTTCTGTCATCTATACCCTTTCATGATTGACATTGTGTCATTAAAGACCTTTTTCTAGTAGTGTTATCTTATCATGATAGATAAAGTGCTTTCTTACATTTCGTCAAATATATTATGTATTTATCAATTTAGTGTACTGAAAATAATACATTACTTATTCATATTATATGTAGTTGTTTATACGGTAGAGTTTCAAAAGCATGTGTTGCCTCACACTCATATATGTCTGTTTATGCATGTTGATTACAAAACTCCCTGCCGTTGAACATATTGATCTGATTATTTCTGTCAAGATTCTAGACAAAGATAATGATCCTGAATTGTATGCACTTCTTGGTGAGTCCATGATCCATGGTCCTTGTGGTAGTGATATTATGAACTTCCCTTCCATGATTGATAATAAGTGCAAAAAAAACTACCCGATGAAATTCTCACATCAAACTTCAATTGATTTCAATGGTTATCCTCTATATAGAAGACAAGATGATGGATCTTTTGTTGAAAATTCAGGTGTTAAATTGGATACAGAAATGTCGTTTCCTATCATAAAGTCCTTTTTAAATAATATCAAGTTCATATTAATGTTTAGTGGTACAATCAGGACGCTTCCATAAAAGAATTGTTTAAATATATTAACAAAGGTCCTGATGGAGCTACTATTTCCATTGTACAAAGCAACAATGAAAATGATAATGATGATGAAGTTGACGAAATAAAAGGTTATTATGATTGTTGGTAATTATCTGCATATGAAGCCTCATGGCGGATATTTGGATATGATGTTCATTACAGAACTCCTTGTGTTATGCGCATTGCATTCCATCTTCCTGGACATCGACAAGTTGTATATGGCACATATGACGACCTTGACAATGTGTTCAACAACCGATCTGTTTCCTCTTCATTGTTCTTATGTTGGATGAGCTATAATAAAATATATGAAGGAACACAAACACTTACTTATGTTGAATTTCTCACAAAATTTGTATGGAAGTTGCAGGAGCGGTGTTGGGAGCCAAGAAAAAAAGGATTTTCTATGGTAGGATTCATTCCGTTTCTCCTAGACTCGATGAAACATATTTGTTGAGAATTCTTTTAAATAAAGTTGCACGGTAAATGGTCACGAATGTGCTACTTTTGGAGATGCATGTTATGCTCTTGGACTTTTAAAAGATGATACGTAATATATTGATGTTGTTGAATAAACAAGTCATTCAGGTTCTAAATATGATCTACGGTCTCTATTTGCGAGTTTGCTAATGTCTAATAGTTTGTCTAAACCATGTTTTGTTTGGGAAAATACAAGAGAATACATTTGGGTTAGATGCAAAGTCCTTACATTAACCAAAAATATGAGGTTAAGTGCCCAACATCTAATATTGAACAAACAAGGATAATTACAAATTAGCTTTTAGATTTAGGAGAAGGGAAGGCTAGTAGTTTAATGATGGCGAGTCAAGTATCGATATACCTGATGGTCTTCTTATTACTGATTCATTTAATCCAGTTAGTTAATTAATTGAATTTGTATGTCATTCTATTCGTCAGAATGCCAAAAATTGTTTTTTTAAGAAAGGCCAATCCTTGCACCTAAAAATTAAGTCGTTCAAGAAATAAAATATCGTTTACTATCACTATATTTCCAGGAGATGAAAAGGAGTACCTAAGTTCAGATACTCTTTGTTAGGCAGATTACATTCATAAGGACTTTGTTGAAAGTTTATACTCGCCTAATGTTCTAAATGGTCCTAAGCCCTATGGTTTGCCAAATCATAAGTTGGTGTTCAGTTAGAATACTAAGGAATATTAATCAGAAATCTGGTTTGTGTAACGAGATCAGGCTACGAGTTATATCATTTGGTAATCGTGTTATATAAGTAGAAAAAATATCTGGAAATAATATAAGAAAGCGTACGTTTATTCCAAGAATGTATTTGATACATTCAGATAAATGAATTTCTTTCAAATTTCAAAGAAGAAAATTTTTCCGTGTAGTGTAATTTTGTGAATGTGGATGAAGAATCATTAACCGTCACAACTGTCTTATGTTTCTTAGGAAATAAATGTGAAATCAAATGTGTGTATATAAGTAAATGGAATAACTAATAATGGTGTGTGAAATGTAGGTATATGTGTTGGTTTTGTACGTAAAAAATTAATTTTTATGTAATTAGATGTTACTCAACGGCTACACACTAACCCTCTTTAGTCATCCTCAATCGTGATGAGAAGCAAGGTCCACCACAACATGAGCCACCACAAGCCATACATGATGATGTGCACGGTCGTAGTGGCATCCCGGAAGGTCTAATAACATTTTGTCACATCCCAAATTCTAGAGTAAAAATTTCATTTATAAAATGGTCCAAATACATAAAAACGGGTTAGAAAATTGTAACGCCCGGTATCTCATACAAAGTACACCCAAAAATTTTCAACAGTAACACATTAAAAATGGGTATACTTGTACTCAAACCATGGAAACAAGATATTATCAACATAAATAATTACACAAAAGACTCAAACAAAGAACCTTAACGGATGGATGAAAGAAGTAACTGAAAGCAAGGATAATATCTTCTTTATCACATCTAGGTATAGGGATAGATTGAATATTATAAATAAAAAAATGCAACACGACTAAAGGACAAACTCTAAGTTGTTCATCTCTCTTTATCACATGCCTTCCCCTATCACTGCTACAAATACATGCAAAACAACATACAACTCAAGTGTAAGCTTATAAAAGCTTAGTGAGTGATGTCCAACATACTCAACATATCTCTCTTAATGCATATTTTCATTATTCACTCTTGCTATTCTCATTAGCAAGTAATCATCTCCTCTTTATATCTGAAACATGCAATCACATTAGCTTACAATACCAGCTAATAATTAGCAACATCAATTCATCAATAAGTACCACAACTGGGACTACTCATAACCCATACATGAACACTTGTATGAACTCCTTTTACTCATAACTCATTCAAGAACAGTCGCATGGACTCCTTTTTACAACCTATCATACTCCATCTCAACAACCCTCATGATTTTATAATCCAACTCAAGAACTCTTTAAAGCAATCACTCTAGCATCTTCTCTGTTTATACAATCAGCATGTATATTTAACTCAACTACTGTTACTTACAAGCAACAATTTACTCCACCAGTGATTACAACAATAACCACAACATAAGTCACACACATATATTAATTATAACTCTACATAAGCACTAGAGAGTACTCACATGATATTGGCTTAGTATGTGGAATCCCTAAATTATGCGTATCAGGCTCCTGTCCGCTAGACTTGGTTGTATCACCACAGTCTAACTCAATTCTCCAACATCCACAATCATCTCAACAACATCTAACTCAAAAGATGTAGTAATTGGAAGAGGAAAAAGGAGTATAACCGGTAAATAACAACGCTATATTTACCGAAACCCCCAAATTCTCGGTTCTACTCATTCAACCGTAGCAACTCGACAATAATCACTTCAATAACTCAATGAAGCATCCACTAACAATCTGAAAGGTCATCTGCAAAACTATGAACTAAAACCGTAAGTTCACATGCAACCTATGAGGATCTATGTTTTCTATCTTTAAACATATAAATATTTCCTAAGAGGCTAACAGAAAAATTGCTAAAGAATTAAATCAGAAAAACTAACCTTTAGGATTTCTTAGAAGCTAAGCAACAAAAGTATCTTGCCTCAAATGAAGTCACATCTAGAAGCTGGAGGGGAGGGTCACGAGAATTCCAGAGAGAACAGGAGAGAATATCACTGATAAATGAGGTCCAGGGGTCCCTATTTATAGGCTACCAGATAGCCCTTAGAGATAAACCTCATTTGACTTTCAAACTGAGATAAACCCTATCTCTAAGCCATTTTTCGGATTACTGATACGCGCGCCGTGACCCATACATGTGTACATCGCGCGTGTCTAATTCAACTATTGATTTGGAACAAGTTTAGCCCCTGTCCTCTTGATTAATCTAATTAATGCCACAAAAATTAATCTAATTAATTTCTGATTAATTATTAATCAAATAATACTATTTCTAATTAATACATTATCTCCATAATATATTAACAAACTATTTCTTTTATTTCTATTGATTTATTAATCATCTAATAAATCAATCTTTCTTTCTACTGAACTTTCTACCAAACCTCCAGCTATGAGGGCAACCCAAATGAACTATGCTACTATTAATTAGGTAAATACTAATTATTAGTCATGGCTTAGACACCTAATCCAACAGTCTCCCACTTGGATAAGTCTATGGCTATAATTACCAATTTAACCTCTAATTAATTAGCAAACTGTAGCTTCCTAGAAACTGCTGCCGAACTCTGACCCAGTCAGTTCTGTCCATAGATAAGTGATCAGATGATCCTCCGTCCAACAAGATATTTTTCAGACTCCAGACATGGATCAAAATCAATCTCGGTCTGATTCTCTGTTTCCCGATTTCTGATTTGCATATGACTTTAAGACTACTAATTGATCACATCAATGTAGTCCTGGTTGGCCAACACTTTCAGTCAACTTCAAATTCATCGAGAGGCCTACAGATATCTGTTTCCCATCAGGGTCAAGGGACGAACAAGCTTTGACTCATATGCTTATATCTTTTACCAGACAAATCACTCACAACAACACGTTTTATAACATCGAGTTACCGATGCATTTTCGCATTATCATGTTAGTTCTATATGCCCAAGGATGATCATAAAATGATATTACTAATAACACCTGATCCTATAGGGTCACACCAATAACAAGTTAGACACCAATTTGATCATTTGATACAATGAATTTGATTTATCGTCAAATGATATGATACTTGCAGTTTATTTAGAGAATTATTATTTTATGGAAAATAATAATTATTCTAAATTATGATTCATATGAGATGAATTAATTTGAGTGTGTATATGATCATTTATGTCATTTAATTGTTAGATGGTTTAAATGATAAGTATTTAACCCTTTTCTTATTTTAAGTGTTAAAATAAAATTCACATGCATGTATAAATGTGTATGTATATATATATATATATATATATATATATATATATATATATATATATATATATATATATATATATATATATATATATATAATTTATGAAATATATATATACATAATATGAAAAATACATTTATATAAACATATATATGTGTATATATGTTAATTGTAAGTGTATATATGTTTATACATGTGTGAATAAATAAAAGTGGTTGAATTAAGAAATAAGAGTTTATTATTTATAAACATTTTATAGAAAATCTTTATAAATTATAAAATAATGTGAGAATCTTCTTCTCTCTCCTAAAAACACGTCCACCACACACCTAGGTTGGTGTGTGGGCATGCTCCAACATTGCATGACTTTATTCTCATGGTTTTGTGGCTTTGACCATAAATATTAAGTTTGCATGCATAAAAGAAAGTGTATGAAGCACTTTTCAAAGTAGTGGGTGTTGGACGAATTTTGGGCTGAATATATACACATGACAACGCCTAGTGATATCAAGTATTTTAGGCGTTGTTGAGCCCTGTTCTTGATAAAATTATATCAAATATGTCTGGGTATTCTCACTTTTCGTGCCAGGACTTGTTTGGAGAAAAAGAATGGAAACAGGGACTAAAAGCGTGCAAAAGGAAGAAGTTGGGAAGGAATGAAAAATCAAGAGAACTCGTACGCGCGCCGCGGGAATCAATTATGCGCGACGCGGGCTTAAGGCGGTGGAACACATTCAAATGCCGAAGAAAACGGGAAAAGATAAGTACGCGCGCCGCGGATTTCACTTCTGCGTGGCGCGGTTGAGGGAAATTTGCAAGTATAAATAGATGCATTTCCAGCCGAAAACCCGAGCAAAGACCGGGTGTAAACATCGACCTTGAAGCTCTTTGACTCCAGGATTTCATTTCAGCAAGCTCACAATTGGTATTTTATGTTTTTAGATTTAATTTCCTTTTTAGTAGTAAGTAGTTTTGTAGCTAAAGTCTTTGGGAGTGACAACCACTGACTTTGAGCACTTAGGTTTCTGTTTTAGAAACATTTGGTTACTGTTTTTGTGATTGGAATTCAGTTTCGTGAATGAAAAGCATTTGGTTACATTTAATCTTAGCTTTTCGGTGTTTGAATGTTTGTGTTTGGTTTGTTTGATTGATTGTGTTTTGGATATTGTTTTGGACCTTGTTAGGACTGTTTTTCTTAGCTGAAATCAGTAGCTAATTAGGTTATTTGGTAAGCATTAAACCTTGGCTAGTAACTGTTCAATAGGACTTGAACTAGTGGTTAGTTTATGCTTTGCTTGGTTTGGTTAGTTTGGATGCCTTTGATTGCTTCTGAGTCAGAGATGTACTTCTGATTTTAGAAAGTGACTAGGTCATTTGAGCTTAGCTTAGCTTGGGTGTGTTTGTGTTTGGTCACTGCTTTTATTCGCTAGTGATTAGGAAGGTAGAAACTAGATCCTCCGACTATAGCTGTGACACTATTAGTTGGTAATCTCTCATCTAGTCTAACCACGAAGCTCCTGTGGATCGACCCTAACTACCGCTATACTAGTGTGTGTTAGGTATTTCTCTTATTTTTTACCGCACGACGACCTCTGCGCATGTCAAACTTTGGCGCCGTTGCCGGGGAGCTGTGAGCTTAGATTAGGTGATTTGTAGGATTGAGTTTCTGATTTTTGATGTTTGAATTTAGTTCTTTGATTCTTGGTATGTGTGCGTCTTCATAATGGGCAATTACATGTACCCGGATCAGTATTATGAGTATTATGAAAATCCGGCCGACACCTATTACGAGGATGATTGCTACAATGGATCATTCGATGACAATGGATGGCGGACCGAGTAGTCATCTCAACCTGACGTTTCTGCAACTTGGGCCCGACTTTGGGTGCTCTGGTATAACACACACCAAGAGCAGAAGGACCAGGCTGATGCTCTGGTAAGATTGCAAGCTTCTTTAGATAGGTTAGAGGAAAGTTGGAAATGTTCACCACCTTCGCCAGAACCGGAGGCGAGTGATTTTCATACCAATAATAATGTGTGTGAACTTGCATCACCCGAATATGTGATGGAAGGGCATACACCGTGGGAAAGTCAAGAGACCACTGAGATGGTCGAAAATGTTGTTGAGGAAGAGGTTGTAGGTGACAATGCTACCTCTGACTCAACAGCTTTTGATGTTTTTGAGGGTTTTGAGAATGTTGAGCTGGTGATGAGTGAATCTGTACCATCATCAGACAATTTGGTTGATGAGGATGTTGTGGAGGGGACTGTAAGTGACAGTACAGATTCCAACCCAACAAGTCCTGAAATTGTTGAAATTTTTGATACTATTGGGGAAGGGGGTGTAGATGACAATACTACCCCCGAACCTATGATTTTTGAAAATTTTGAGAAATTTGAAAGCAAGGATCTGGTGATGGGCGACTTTGTACCACCATCAGATCAAACCAGTCGCTCACTTTTGGTTCCGATCCACCTGTTGGACGATGACCAAGAAGTTGATGTTGACAAATTGATATTTGAAAATAATAAACATGATTCTATTACCACTTATGATCCATTCGTGAATGGAAAATTAGATGTGATAAATACCATCGATGAGGACATATGGAAGCATCCTGATATGTTGCCTTTCAATCCTAGTCGATTGGAAAATCTTTACTGGCATTGTAAGCCAAAATTGCAAGCTGAAGATGGCACGTGGTACACTTGCAAAATGAGATCTATAAAACAACTACTGGGAGCAGCACTAGGCGCGCTTCATGTCAAGCCTTTGACTTTGAAGAGATGCAGAAGGAAGGACCGAGCTTGGAGGTTCAAAGCCACTTCCAAGCACTCGCGGGAAATCATCGGGAGACGGCAACTGGGCAGCAACAGGAGAACCAACAAGCCATTCGACCCAGGAAAGTTTGAGGGGCAGTGAGTCAGCGAAAGGACGGTGGAAGTAGAAATACAGCAGAAACAAATGGCATACTATCCACCGTAGATGTAGAATGAATAGCACGTCTGGCTGAAGACGTTAAACTTAGCGCTTGTTGGGAGGCAACCCATCGTGTCATAAGTTAGGATTTATATTCTTTAAAAAAAAATAATAATAAAAAAAAAATTATATATATATATATACATCAATCATTTGCAGGTACTAGTGGTTTGAAATAAGTGTGGGGTCAATTGAGAAGTGTGAAAAAATTTTGAAGACCGCGCCGTGGATTTTTGTATTGCGCGACGCGGGGTCGAAACTCAACCCGATGCGCAGGGGTTGATTTGGCGACACGCGCGCCGCGGAAAAGGGAAATGCGCGCCGCGGGAAACGATCGGTCAGTTTTCCCCTTTATACGGTGAGCCGCGGCTCACAACTCCATTCACACGACTCGGAGCTCTGGTGATAGAAATTTTCTTGCAATTTTTCTTGCTCATTTTGTTTCTACTACCAAGGTACACTCTTTTAACTATCTATTAGTTGTTTAAACTAGCGATTAGGTAGTTAATTTTAGTGTTTTGTTTCAAAAAGTTCAAAAACTTAGAATCGCTAATGCTAGCTCATAGGGTGTTTGTTTTTCCAAATGGATACCCTAAACGAGCTAGTCGGCATCTAGGCTACCTTGTGGTATGATTGGATTGAGTTTTAGCAGGTTAAATCGCAAGTTAAAATCGGGGTTTTGAAACAGCCGCACGCCGCGCCGCGCCCTTGCTCTTGGGCCGCGCCGCGGTGCGGTGGGGAAGAAAAGGACTGATTTTGCAAAAAAGTTTGTTTTGTGCAATGCGTTTTCTTTTGCAGATGATGTTCAGATTGGACCACCCCTTCCTCCAGTTCCCCGCAGAGCTTGCCAGTTCAGTGGAGTACACTTCAAGGAGAGACGCATTGACTCGTCGCCGGGTCCTTGAGGCGACAGTCATTGATCGAGATATTCTGAGAGACGTTGGGCTCTGGGGCGCGATTGAGCCATTCCTACATCGCACCTGGACCCACGAGGAGGCATCCTTCACATGCCGTGGCTGGGATAGGATCATGGCCACAGACGAGGACGTGGTCTACACGGAGTTGCTGCTGGAGTTCATATCCACCATCCAGTTCGCACCCCGGGCGGGAGACCCGCGCTCCAGGTTGGTACGTTTTCGCTTGGGAGGTGTGCACAGGGAGTGCAACCTCCGGGATTTCGGGAGGCGCGCAGGCATCTACACTCCAGAGGACCTCCAGCATCGTTACTTCACCCGGTTCTTTGGGTCGTGCATTCAGGGGGAGCCGAAGCGGGTTCCCAACATGGAGGTTTGGGCATCGTTGTCCAACATCAGATATGAGGCGGGAGCTTCTAGGGAGAGTCATCTTCGGGACCCACTTCACCGCCTCATGCACCGGATCGTCTCCACCTCCATCATGCAGCGGGAGGGAGGCGAGAAGGTGTCGGGTGACGACATGACCTTTTTGTGGGTCCTCCTCGACCCATCCAGATTCCTCCACCTCCCATACCCCCTCGCAGTCGCCCTCTCCACCCACGCTATCGGCACCTCCACCAGCAGCCCATTCGCCAGGGGGTACTTCATTACCCGCCTGGCCCGCTCATATGGTATTCTCACTGCCCCCGTGGCAGCCTCTTTGACCGCTCTGCCTCCATCCCGCACTACAACGCGCACGTTGGAGAGGATGCGGCTCATTGAGCTGCAGCGCCCGGGGCAGTACATCCGGGCACCTACCGAGCCTCTTCAGGCACCCCAGCCTGCGTATGCCCAGCCTGGTAGGAGACGCAGGAGGCCAGAGCCAGAGCCAGAGCCCGCCGCCCCGACAGAGCCACATCAGGAGGACCTGGCAGCCAGGGTTGCCAGGATCGAGGACCAGCTCGAGTGGATCGGGGAGGTACTTCTTCAGATCGCATCAGCGCAGGGCCAGCGTCCCCGACCATTCCCAGCCAGAGCCCACGATCATGAGGCCGGACCCTCCAGGCCGCCTGGTAGTGATTGATGTACCTTTTTCTTTCTTTCTTTTTATCTTTTTTTTTGGGATATATGTACAAACTTATGACACATCTTTCTGTATATTTTTTTTTGTTCATGTTTTATTTCTGTCATGTGTATTTTTAATTGTTTGTTGAGTGATGCATGTTATACCAATTTGAGAAGGAGTTGTCTCAGACAAGTGTGGGGTCACCGTGCCCCTTCCACTTGTCTCGACGACTGGCGTGTTCACTGTAGCGCTACAACTCCAGAATACGAAATCAAGGATCTAATTGTACGCATTTATACCTGTGATATTGAGCATCAAGCAGTCTATCGTCCAAAAAGGGGTAACTCTTTCTCCCTTGTTTTGAAATAATTTTGTACAACGGGGACGTTGTACGGTTTTAAGTGTGGGGTGTGGACGGTCGAAAGAGAATTTTTTGAAATTTTTGTAGAAATGATCAATTTTTCAATTTTTAGCAATATTTTTCAAAATTTTTAATGAATTGCAATTTTGAAATGAATGATTTATGATTGTGATAGCATTAGTATTTTTCAAGAAATACTATTTATTTGTGATCATGCTATTAGTTAATCAAATAAGTTGAGTTTTACGAGTTTAGAAGATTGAGCTGTTTTAGGATTGGAATTTAGGATGGAAATGTCAATCTGTGGCCTTTGTTGTTCGAGCCGGTAGGTCTAAAATGGGTGGGACTTATGCACCTTACCACCTAAGATCGTCTGGTCTGGGATGGTATTTCTGAAAGCTCGCTACACGGACAACATCGAAAGTCATGGACAATTCCTTAATGGCCTTTAGAATCTGAATGAGTACGTACACTTCATTGTGGACAGAAAGTTTGTAATCAAGGGTTCTCTAGAAAGCCATAAATTCCAAAGAATAACTCAATTATGTTTTCGCGAACTATTCCACTCTAACTCAAAAGAGCAATAAACTTTGAAACTGAACACAGTCAAAAATTGTTTGATTCTTTATTATAATTTTTTAAAACCTCTCTTGCTTGGGGACAAGCAAGGCACAAGTGTGGGGTGTTTGACAACGCCTAGTGATATCAAGTATTTTAGGCGTTGTTGAGCCCTGTTCTTGATAAAATTATATCAAATATGTCTGGGTATTCTCACTTTTCGTGCCAGGACTTGTTTGGAGAAAAAGAATGGAAACAGGGACTAAAAGCGTGCAAAAGGAAGAAGTTGGGAAGGAATGAAAAATCAAGAGAACTCGTACGCGCGCCGCGGGAATCAATTATGCGCGACGCGGGCTTAAGGCGGTGGAACACATTCAAATGCCGAAGAAAACGAGAAAAGATAAGTACGCGCGCCGCAGATTTCACTTCTGCGCGGCGCGGTTGCGGGAAATTTGCAAGTATAAATAGATGCATTTCCAGCCGAAAACCCGAGCAAAGACCGGGTGTAAACATCGACCTTGAAGCTCTTTGACTCCAGGATTTCATTTCAGCAAGGTCACAATTGGTATTTTATGTTTTTGGATTTAATTTCCTTTTTAGTAGTAAGTAGTTTTGTAGCTAAAGTCTTTAGGAGTGACAACCACTGACTTTGAGCACTTAGGTTTCTGTTTTAGAAACATTTGGTTACTGTTTTTGTGATTGGAATTCAGTTTGGTGAATGAAAAGCATTTGGTTACATTTAATCTTAGCTTTTCGGTGTTTGGATGTTTGTGTTTGGTTTGTTTGATTGATTGTGTTTTGGATATTGTTTTGGACCTTGTTAGGACTGTTTTTCTTAGCTGAAATCAATAGCTAATTAGGTTATTTGGTAAGCATTAAACCTTGGCTAGTAACTGTTCAATAGGACTTGAACTAGTGGTTAGTTTATGCTTTGCTTGGTTTGGTTAGTTTGGATGCCTTTGATTGCTTCTGAGTCAGAGATGTACTTCTGATTTCAGAAAGTGACTAGGTCATTTGAGCTTAGCTTAGCTTGGGTGTGTTTGTGTTTGATCACTGCTTTTATTCGCTAGTGATTAGGAAGGTAGAAACTAGATCCTCCGACTATAGCTGTGACACTATTAGTTGGTAATCTCTCATCTAGTCTAACCACGAAGCTCCTGTGGATCGACCCTGACTACCGCTATACTAGTGTGTGTTAGGTATTTCTCTTATTTTTGACCGCACGACGACCTCTGCGCGTGTCAACACACTCTCTCAAGTTTTTTGCTAAATATATACCTCAAACTTCTCTCAAAACATCACTATTAATATATATATATATATATATATATATATATATATATATATATATATATATATATATATATATATATATATATATATATATATATATATATATATATATCAATCATCCATTTAGAGCTCAAGAATATAAGGTGATGATCTTGAACTTTCACTATGTTTGTTTTGTTTTTTATCTCTACATGCTTGTAGCATGATCCTCTTGAAATGAAATTCGTGTTCATCTTTTATGCTTCCGTTGCAACTTCAAGTTTTTGAAACCTATGAAATGAACATGGATTTCCAACAATTGGTATCAGAGCCAGGTTATTTTGCATGTTTAGATAATAAGTTTATTTGGATAAACTTGGTTTTTGAAAACAATGAATGTTCATCTTCTTGAATGCAATGTTCATGCATGGCTTCTTTGGCAACATGCAAATATATATTCTATGATTTTATGTAACCAACTAAATTTAATGTTTGTATGCATTTGGTTACATAATTGTTGCCTTAGAAAAACAAAGTGTTGATTTTCTTATGATTTTATGTGATAAAATGGTGCATAAACAAGCCAAGGACCATGTGTTGCATGTTTTGTATTTAAATTCGATTTGGTTGTAATATATTCTTTTATTAAAATGGTTTGTAATAATAATTAGTTATTTCCTTCTTTTATTCATTTTGTAAGTATTAGAATAGTTGTATTTTATATCTTTCACAAAATGTAACAAGAGAAGGAGCAACAGCAAGAACCAAGAGAAGCAACATAAGGATTTTTGCAATAAATGTTCCTGTTTTCCTGCTGTCCATTTCGGACCACATATGGGACATAAAATAAATTCATATCTTGATGTTTTGATGCTATACTTGTTACTAACTATGATATCTAGCATATACAAGTAGTTTTGGCAAGTGTGTGCATCATTATCATCAAGAATGAAGTCAAGAAAGCAAAAATACCTCCTGTTTTGGCTGCTGCTGTTCGGACCTGTTTGGAAGGTTTAAAAAAAATTCATAGCTCATGCCAAGGTGCCAAGAAAGGATGGTTCAAGTGTCATTTGATGATATAAGAAGATTGGCAAAGTTGTAGCTCAATTGAAGATCATTTGGTTGAGTTTTTGTCACCTTTTTGTCCCTAGGTTTGGACTTGATATTTCATGTATGGCTCACATGAAATATCAAATTAGTTGGCTTGTGTTTATACACACATGCATGCATGTGATGATTGAATGTTTTATTATTTTATGTTGTGGATGAAAATAAGATTTTGCATGCTAGACAACCTAGATAATTAAACATAATCATCAAGGAGTTTGTAATTTTCAAATTGACATTTAAAACATAAGATGTGATATAATTGGTTTTATTAAAATGGGTTTTGTTATAAAACCTATAAAAGTCAAGATTTGAAAATTAATGAAATAAAATGGAGATTTTATGAATTCTTACAAACTCCAACCCTAAGTAATAATGGTAATTATTTAGGATTAAAATTGGTTCTAATGTATGTGATCAAACTCAAACTTAATATTGGATATTAGTTGTTATCTTGACCACAAACAAAGAATTGATAAAATGAGGATTTTATAATTAAAGGAACCAATTTTAGTGGTACCATGCCCATTGGATGCATGCAATCTACATGATACCATATGTTTTTCAAAATTAGAATTGTAAAACATACAAATCCCTTTCGAAATACAAATCAATGCCGTCCCTCTTAAAGACACTCATGTATCACTTGTATATCCTTGTGGGATAAAGGTTACCTAACCACTTGGAGTTTTCTTGTGATACAAGAGGCGGCTTTGCAATATTGATGGGATAAAGGACACCTAACCATCAATAGTTGTCAAAACTTCACGTCTATTTAAGTGGGATGATTTGTTTGGAAATCTTTTGTGATAAAGGTCACCTAAGCATTAGAAATCCAAGGCATAGATGGGATCAAACATGTCAAACTTATAAATGTTATAATGGGATCCCATACCTCTAGAAATTATATTTGGATATAATTGGTAAACCGTTACCTACCTTGTTGATTCGAATAGGCGGGATAAAGGATACCTAACCGCTTGTTGGTATTGCAACTTGGATTCTAGACCTTAATCAATTAAAGTTTATGAAACATGAAAGGGTATTAATTATTAAGGACTTAATATCATAAATTGCTAAATTGAACCTTGTTAAAATTTTGTAGATGGCACCAAACGCAACAAACCCGGCTCCAAACAAAACTTCACTACGGTCTCTCCTTGAGGAAGAAAAACTCAACCACACCAACTTCTTGGATTGGTACCGTAGTGTGAGAATAGTTCTCAAACAGGAAAAGAAAGAATATGTTCTCAACGAACCACTTCCTGAAGAGCCCCCTGTCACTCCTAAGCCTGCACAAGATGCATGGCTTAAAAAGATGGATGATTCCATTGATGCATCATGTCTCATGTTCGCAACCATGATTCCTGACCTTCAGAAGGATTTAGAGAATCATTCAGCCTAGGACATGATCAATCGATTGAAGGAAATGTTCCAACAACTTGCAAGAACGGAAAGGTTCGAAACTGTTTGGGCTTTCCATGCTTGCAAGATGGAGGATGGACAGACGGTCAGCTCTTATGTACTCAAAATGAAGAGTCCCATTGATCATTTGGCACGTCTTGGAGTTGTGATGCCTGAAGAGCTAGCAACGGATATGATCCTTAACTCCTTGACAAAGTCTTTTGATCCCTTTGTCATGAACTATAATATGAATGGTTTGAACAAGACTATCCCGGAATTGCATGGGATGCTAATTACCACGGAGAAGAATCTGCCCAAGAAAACCACTCAAGTTCTCATGATCAAGGAAGGTGGTACAAAAAGGACTAGACCCGAACACCCCATAAACTCCAAGGGTAAAGGGAAGGCAAAGGTTGTCAAAGGAAAGGGCAAGAAAGTTGTCCAACTATCCCGATCACCCAAGAAGAAAGCAAAGGTAGCCAAAGAAGACGTGTGCTTCTAATGTGGCAAAGTTGGGCATTGGAAAAGAAACTGCCCTACTTACCTTGCAGAGTTGAAGAAGAAGAAGGCCGGTGAGGGCACTTCAGGTATCTATGTGATAGACCTAGAGCTTTACAATTTATCTCCTAACACCTGGGTATTTGATACTGGTTGTGGAACTCACATTTGTAATATGTTACAGGGGTTTAAAAGAAGTAGGCGACTGAAGGCGAACGAGATAGTACTCCGTGTTGGAAACAGTGCAAGAGTTGCGGTGGATTCTGTAAGAACCCGCAAAAAGTCGTAAAAAGGGTAAAATGGTCTTTTGACACATTATAAGACCATTAGGTAAAATAATATGTTAATTGTGAAATAAGAGTATAAGAAATAAAAGTTTATGTGAAATTTGGAGTTTTACCGCGTGAATAGTGAAATTTGGACAAAAAGGGCAAATTGGTCATTTGACATGAAAATGACCATTTTGTTAAGAAATTTCAGTAAGGAGCTAAGTTAGTAATTATTAGAACTTTGTTTGCAAGATTTTGGGTCTTAGGACCATTTTTGTAAAGAAAGAGGAAGAATAGGGACTAAAATGTAAATATCTAATAAAAATTAAATTATAAATATGAGAGTTAATACTCTCATTTTCCAGAAACTTATAGAAGTCAGTAGATGTTCGCAGAAGAAACCAGAGAAGCGGGGAGAGAGTCACGAGTGGTTACCAAGAAATGAAAATCAAGTATCAAGATTGAGGAATTTGAGCTTCAAGAGGTAAGAAACAAAGATTTTAGTATGAATTCCACCCATCTTCTTCATGGATGAAACTGAAATTCAATAATCAAGTTGTGGATGAGATTATTTCAGTGATTCCACTCTTTTAGTCATGCTCAAACATCATTTAAATACACATCTCTCAAAGGATGTTGTAGAATTTAAGAAAAATGATGATTTTGCTCAAGAACCCTAATTCCCGGGTTTGTATGATCAAGACCAGTTTTTATGTTTTTTTTCAGTCCAAAGGATCACTTAGGATGTATTAAGACACTCCTAAGTGGTCAATTTTAGAAATTTGCATTTTTGGTGAAAAGATCAAAAAAATGGGTTTTTGTGAAATTGGAATTGGAATCAGTGATTCCATGGGTTAAAACCTGATGTAAAGTGAAGGTTTTAGTCATGGAATGATAGTATAAAGATTAAGTTAAGTATTAAGCACTTAATAGATGAAAATAGAGGTCTGCAGCTTAAAAATCGAACTGAAAATCGGACCTGCAGACTTAGCACGAGTCGTGCCAAAATTGCACTATAAAGTGCACGAGTCGTGCTCATTAATTGAGCCAAGAATAGCAATCTACTTCATGCACGATTCGTGCAACCCATAGAGCAAAAAGAGCACGAGTCGTGCTCTTTGCTGGGCAGCATTCTGTCCAATTTTGAGACTTTGACTCGATGCTAGACATGTCCGTTTGATCTATAATTCATACCATAGGCTTAAAATGGTATGAAACCATGTGGAAAATTATTAAATTCAGAATACGACCCCTCGGGGGTACTGTAGTAGAATACGAGTACATTAAAGAGTATATAATTCATAGAACGATGATTGCTAGTAGTCATATACTTGTTATGACTTGAAGTTGTGTCTTATGAGACCTTAGAACTATAGAGTCAGTTGTAGCATATATTTATTAAACATATATATATGTGATATATGTGTAGGAGATGCTTCAAATACTAGTGAGCACAGAAAGGGAGAAGGCGTGTAAGAAGCATAGTGGTTTATAGCTAAACCAAGGTGAGTATGTGTGGACTTTTTGTACATAGCAAAATGATATTTTCAGAAAAAGAATTTTCCAAATACTTTTGAAAACTAAAGTTGGAAAAAGTTTTAAAAGTAGCTCTATGCAAGGGCTAAGTGTTTTAAGCAGATTTTAAAGAAGTATAGTTTGCAAAGTATTTTGAAAGAAGCTCCATATGTGAGCTAAAGATGTTAAAGTTAGTTTTGAAAGTATTTTTAATTAAGAGTTATAAAGTTTATGAGTTTGAGTTTATTATAAATTGTGTCTCATTTTGACCAATTTAAAATGTAGTGAAGAAAGTAATGAGATAAGAACTAAAGTTAAGACAGTAATAAGAAAGTAACGAGATAAGAAACAAAGCTAAGAAAGTAGAAAGAGTCAGTTGTCCGGACTAGTGTGTATACTGTAAGTTTAAATTATGGCTTTCTGTATTGAGTCTGTAATATCCCCTTAAGAATAAGTTAAAAAAAAATTAGGTGACTTTTCATGGTCACATTTTGTAAAATGTTTTGTATTATAAACTGTACTAAACTACGGTTTGAAAAAGGGGTGTTACAGATTCAATATGAAATTTTGATTTGTTACTACCAAATGGCTTGTATTTGACATTAACGAATGTTTATTATGTTCCTAGCTTGACTAGGAATATTATATCGGTTGCTAAGTTGAGACAATGTGGTTTTAATCTTTGTTTTGTGAATGATGACATTTGTGTTTCTAAAAACAATGTATTTTATTTCGAGGCTAGGCCTTTGAATGGAATTTATGAAGTAAACCTTGATTGTAATAATAACCATAGCTCTATATACCAAACTTTCACCAAGAAACCCAAATGTGATTTGAGTCAAACCTATCTATGGCATTGTCGCCTTGGGCATATAAACAAGAAACGCATATCCCAACTTCAAAAGAGTGGACTTTTGAAGGCAAATTAGAATGACTCATTTGATATATGTGAATCTTGTTTACATGGCAAGATGACTAAAGCTCCTTTCTCCGGAACCAATGAGAGGGCAAAGGACTTGTTAGGAATCATACATACGGATGTATGTGGTCCTTTCAAGCCAATGACTAGATATGGTGAAAGATATTTCATCACCTTCACTGATGACTTTAGTCGTTATGGATATGTTTATTTAATTAAACATAAACATGAGGTGTTTGAAATGTTCAAAATGTTTAAAAGTGAAGTGGAAAATCAACTCAACAAAACAATTAAAGTTCTTCGTTCTGATAGAGGAGGTGAGTACTTAAGTACAAACTTCATGGATCATCTTAAGACTTGTGGGATTGTTTCACAACTTACTCCACCTGGAACACCACAACATAATGGTATATCTGAGAGGCGGAATCGAACACTATTGGATATGGTTCGATCCATGATGAGTAGAAGTACTCTACCTTTATCATTTTGGGGTTATGCTTTACAAACAGCCACTCGTCTCCTAAACATGGCACCTACTAAGAAGGTAGATAAAACACCTTATGAGATATGGCATGGAAAGGTTCCATCTTTATCCTATCTCAAGGTATGGGGTTGTGAAGCTTATGTAAGACAAGAAGCTTCAAACAAACTAGAACCCCGTTCAACTAAGTGTATCTTTGTAGGATATCCGAAAGATTGTCTTGGATACTACTTCTACAATCCCATAGAGAATAAAATATTTATTTCTCGAAAAGCTGAATTCCTAGAAAACAAGTTTCTGATGGAAGAGGCTAGTGGGAAGTTTGTGGAACTTGAGGAACTTCAGGAACCACAGCCTGATACACAAGAAATTAGATCTAGCATTCAACAAGAAATTGTTGAACATGAACAAACAGTTGATCAGGAACAACTTGTAACACAAGATGTTCGCAGATCTGGTAGGGTTCGATTTGAACCTGAAAGGTATGGTTACCTAATGATGGAAGAGGAATGTTATACGATAGATTCTGATGAACCCGTCAACTACCAGAGTGTGATGTCAGATCCTGAGTCTGACAAATGGCTAGAAGCCATGAACACAGAGATGCAATCCATGCATGATAACCAAGTATGGGACTTGGTTAATCTTCCCACCAATTGTAAGACCGTTGGGAACATGTGGGTTTTCAAGAAGAAAACCGACGTGGATGGAAATGTTCACACTTTTAAGGCAAGACTTGTCGCTAAAGGATACTCACAAACTCATGGTATTGACTATGATGAGACCTTTTCACCAGTGGCAATGATCAAGTCGATTAGGATACTTTTTGCCATAGCCACATACTATGATTATGAGATATGGCAAATGGATGTCAAGACCGCTTTCCTTAATGGACACTTATTGGAAGATGTCTATATGGATCAACCTGATGGTTTTGTCGATCCCAGGCATCCAAGCAAAGTGTGCAAGCTTAAAAGATCTATCTATGGATTGAAGCAAGCGTCTCGAACATGGAACATCCGCTTTGATGAAAAGATTACAAATTTTGGATTCATTAAAAATGAGGATGACTCCTGTGTTTACAAGAAAGCTAGTGGGAGCATAGTCATATTCCTAGTATTGTATGTAGATGACATACTTCTATTTGGAAGTGACATCCCAACCTTAAAAGGTGTCAAAACGTTTCTTGAGAACTGTTTCTCAATGAAGGACTTAGGAGAAGCTGCTTATGTATTAGGCATAAAGATCTACAGAGATAGATCTTAGAGACTTATTGGTCTAAGCCAAAGTGTATATATTGATAAAATCTTGAAAAGGTTCAAGATGCAAGACTCCAAAAGAGGATTCTTGCCAATACCACATGGCACCATCCTAAGTAAGTCTCAGTGCCCAAGCACTAGGACTGAACTTGAAAGGATGAAACATGTCCCATATGCTTCGGCAATTGGGTCCATCATGTATGCCATGTTATGCACTAGGCCCGATGTCTCATGTGCCTTAAGCATGACTAGTAGGTATCAACAGAACCCAGGTGAAGCCCACTGGACTGCTGTAAAGAACATTCTTAAGTACTTGAGAAGAACTAAAGACATGTTCCTAGTTTACGGTGGTTTGGAAGAAAGCTTGAAGGTAAAGGGTTACACTGACGCAAGCTTCCAAACAGATAGGGACGATTCGAGATCTCAATCTGGGTATGTCTTTATTTTAAATGGAGGACCCTATCTTGGAAGAGTTCCAAACAAGAAGTGATTCCACAGTCCACTACAGAATCAGAATACGTTGCTGCTTCAGAAGCTGCTCAAGAAGCTGTCTGGATGAGAAAGTTCATTGAAGATCTAGGGGTTGTTCCTTCCATTCGGGACCCTATAGAAATCTTTTGTGATAATCTAGGTGCCATAGCTCAAGCAAAGGAACCTAGATCGCATCAAAAGACCAAGCACATTCACCGAAGGTATAACTACATACGACATGAAGTTAAGAGTGGTGAAATAAGTATTCACAAGGTTCATACATATCAGAATTTGGCAGACCCATTCACGAAGCCTTTACCCCAAGCTAAGCATGAAAGTCACGCTAAGGGTATAGGACTTCGTTTTTCTAATGAATGGATTTGATTTGTGTTTAGTGTTTTTTGAATATGAAACTATATAAACAGAATTATTATGTGATATATGTGACGTGATATTTCATTCATAATTTTGTGTTTATATTAGCATGTTTAATCCTTGAATAATTTAATTATTCTAAATGTCCATAGTCGATCATAGTTGTGGGAGCAATTATGAAGTAAGACTAATATGAATTGGAATGGTTGACTTTTATGGGTAAAAGTAGCAAAAGGTTGCAACCAAATTCATAGGTACTTGTCAGTGAACAAGTATTGGACTTGACCCGTTTCAAGATCGCTTCATGGATCATTATCATAAGTGATTCTTGAACAAAGGTATTATCACTGTATCCTTAGACCTAAGATACATATTTGGGACTCAAGTGTAGGGAGTGCTGTGCTTTGATATGGTTCACCGTTGTTCTTGAAAATATAGACAACCATACAGACCATACTCATGTATAGTACTAACTATATGAGGGGCGTATGTAGTCAAGATGGGATTTTTTTCTCTTATGTGTTGAGAGTTAGACATCTAAGGCGCCTGATTAAAAGTTGAATATAAAATGAGAATGATTAAGATCCATGTCTCATGTTCAACATGATGTCTGTGACAAAGGGATAATTGATAAATAACCTCGTACATCAATTAGAGCCTCGAGCTTTATGAAGAATTGGATGTTGTTGAATGGCATTAAGTCATGTGTTATTGGGGACAGTGAAGTGTTGCTAGACGTCTATCACTATCGATGTCATTCTATGATGCAACCTTGTGCAAGTGGGAGATTGTTAGTTCTATATGCCCAAGGATGATCATAAAATGATATTACTAATAACACCTGATCCTATAGGTTCACACCAATAACAAGTTAGACACCAATTTGATCATTTGATACAATGAATTTGATTTATCGTCAAATGATATAATACTTGCAGTTTATTTAGAGAATTATTATTTTATGGAAAATAATAATTATTCTAAATTATGATTCATATGAGATGAATTAATTTGAGTGTGTATATGATCATTTATGTCATTTAATTGTTAGATGGTTTAAATGATAAGTATTTAACCCTTTTCTTATTTTAAGTGTTAAAATAAAATTCACATGCATGTATAAATGTATATGTATATATATATAATTTATGAAATATATATATATATATATATATATATATATATATATATATATATATATATATATATATATACATAATATGAAAAATACATTTATATAAACATATATATGTGTATATATGTTAATTGTAAGTGTATATATGTTTATACATGTGTGAATAAATAAAAGTGGTTGAATTAAGAAATAAGAGTTTATTATTTATAAACATTTTATAGAAAATCTTTATAAATTATAAAATAAGGTGAGAATCTTCTTCTCTCTCCTAAAAACACGTCCACCACACACCTAGGTTGGTGTGTGGGCATGCTCCAACATTGCATGACTTTATTCTCTTGGTTTTGTGGCTTTGACCATAAAATATTAAGTTTGCATGCATAAAAGAAAGTGTATGAAGCACTTTTCAAAGTAGTGGGTGTTGGACGAATTTTGGGCTCAATATATACACACTCTCTCAAGTTTTTTGCTAAACATATACCTCAAAATTCTCTCAAAACATCACCATTAAATTGGTAAAATCGGATTAAAGATTATACACAAGAAAGGGTGATTTTTGCAAGTTGAAAACTAGCATTTTCTTGGTGTCACTACACTTGTTGGTGGATCAACTTTAGAGGGAACCTCTTTTGGTTTCTTGTCATCATCTGTTGAAAAATGTTTTTGTATGTGACCATCATTGAAATAAGACGAACTGTTTTATATTATCTAAAAAATATTATCAGTTTATTTCACGTTGCATGGATTCGAGAAAACGAGAAAATAAAAGAGAATGAGTTTTAAGTCCAAAAACAAAGAAAAATATAAAAGAAAATTAAATTAAATCTATTTAAAATGAATTTTTGGAAATATAATTCCTAAATAATTTATTTTATTAGATTTAATTAATTTTATAAATTAAAAATGAATTTTTCTAATTTATTTTAATTAAATTCGGATTTTTAAAACCATTTTTAATTAAAAGGAAAAACAATTCCAGCTGAAGCCCAAAATCGCGTCCAGCCCAAGAAGAAGACCCGGCCCACGCTCCAGTCCAGCTCCGCCTCCCTGATCCACCGCCTGCTCCGGATCCGAACCCGCCCCATGCTCCGACTTGTTTACACTCACACGAGGATCCGCGCCCTAACCCGGCTCCCGACCCGTTTCGTAGCCTCCTCCAACCAGGTGCACTCACATGTGACACGCGGACTTTACCCGCCCCAGATCCGACCCGCTACCCGATCCGGCCGATCCATTTCGTCACACATACATATCCGCGTGTCGACCCATTTCGCGACCCGATCCGACCCATCCAACAGAACCGCGTGTTTCAGTTCCAGATTTTACAGTTTTGGTCCCTAAACTTCCGAAAATCATTCAAAACCCGCCCAAACCCATTTTACACCCTTTATAACCATTTTTTACACCATTTTTTCATTACAACACATAATTATAAACCAAAACTCTCTCAAAAACCTCTCCAACTTCCACCATCTTATTTCCAACCTTCCAAACACACCAAAAACACCAAAAACACCAAGAAAAACACCAAGAACACCAAGAAAAAGATCAAGAACACCAAGATCAACACCAAGAACACCAAGATCATCAAACAAGAAAACCAAGATCACCAAGATCATCAAACAAGAACAAATAGAGACACAGTCTATTAGAAATCCAGTCCAACCCTAAGCCAGTTCAGTCAATTTATTTGACGAACCTACTTGATATATATATATATATATATATATATATATATATATATATATATATATATATATATATATATATATATATATATATATATATATATATATATATATATATATATATATAATTATAGTATTTATATTATTCATCGTTTTATGTTTTTTAATTATAGTCATTTATATTATTTATCGCTTTAAGTCATTTAATTACTGCGATTTATATTATTTATATATCTTTCACACAGTAAACGGTGCAAACCTTTATTTGTGGCGATCAGATTATATATTTTTATTCTGCAACTCTTATTATTTATTCCGCATTTATCTTTAATATATATATATATATTTGTCACACAATAAACGGTGCAAACCTTTATTTGTGGTGATCAGTTATTTTATTTTCAACAATTGATATCAGAGCTCGTGTGATTTATATTGAAATTTTCGTTGAAAAACTTTTGGTTAGCGTTTATATAAACCTTCCATAAGCATTTCTTTGAATATTTCATTTTAATATCACTTGTTAAAAATCCTTTTTTTTAAATTAAAATATAAAATCTTAAAAACATGTCTTCTGCTAATTACTCAAACATGAATTCAGTTTCTATTGCCAACAACTTAGGATCTGGTTCACGGGCACCCATACTTATACCTGAAGAGTATAATTCGTGGGTTGGCCGAATGAATCTACATCTTAACACAATAAATGAAGATGTTTGGAAATGTGTTGAAGGCACATATACTGCTCCAGAAAATATGACTACTCTTGCTACAAATCAAGTCACTCAAGCTGAAAACAGAAGAAAATTGGAACTACAAGCAAAAAAGGAACTGGTGTCTGGCATACCTCACAGTATTCTAAGTCAAATGGATGACATAATACTGTTGACTGCGAATCAAATTTGGGAAAACTTAAAAAACCGTTTTTGTGGAAATCAAAGGATTATTGGAAATAAAAGAACATCCGTTTTAAATGAATTTGATAATTTCAAGATGCTTTCATCAGAAACCATCCATGATGCACATGATAGGTTCAATTTTATCATGGTAAAATTGAATAACTTGGGCATCAAAAAGACACAACACGAGATCAATCTAAAATTTCTAAACAATCTTTACGAAAGCTGGAAGATGGTTAAACTCATCATTCAGGGAAATCCTGCCATTCATACGGAAACTCTATACAATTTGTACGGAGAACTTCAATCGTATGAATCCTCGATTGACCCACCAACCTCTACAGCTTTTGGAGGACCACTTGCTCTCGTTTCCACATCAAACCAAAACCAAACACTTTTTCATGAACAAAACTCCAATCATTTTAATCAAACATCTTTTCAAAATCAACCATTTTTGAACAATTCTTTTGATCAAACTGATTTAAATGATGAAGCATACTACCAACAATTGTGTGCTTTGGTTTCAAATACAAATCTCCAAAGATTTCTTCCAAATCACGGTCAATCGAATTTTAAACCAAAATTTCAAAACCGACCACAATTTGGACAAAATAATTCTGGATTTCAACCAAGACCACAATTTGGTCAAAACAACCAAGGTTTTCAACCAAGACCTTATTTTGGACAAAATTCGCACAGACCCTCTTTCCAAAATAACTCAAACCAGGGATTTCAAAACAATCCCAACTCAAATCATCAAAACAATAACCAAAACAACGGTCTTCAAAACCAAAACCGGGGATTCCAAAATCAAGGATACAATAATCAAAATAATGGTTTTTCAAACAACCAAAATTCTGGATTCCAACAAAACTCCTCTCAATCTTCCCAACAAATCCAAACTCAAGCACCAGAACGACTTCCAATCAAAAGTCAAAAGGAAGAAAGTGATGAAGAAGTGATTATCTGTCACAATTGCAAAGGAACTAATCACTATGCAAGAGAGTGGCGAGCCAAAAACAAGACAAAAATAAAAGACTCGGCATACTACGCTCAAAAAGCCGATGAGTTAAAGAAAAAGGAAAACCAAGAAAACCAAAGAGCTTTGATGGCAATCCACGAACCAAATGTGGAATACTCGCCAACCTCTGAAGACGAAGCCGACAATGAACCGACACAATCCAATTTCTGCTTCGTAGTTGGTACAACTTCAAGAGCTCCAAATGTCATAGAACAGGTATGGTCTATGATCTCTGAACTCGGTTTTTCTAAAATACTCTTTGAGTCCCATATATCCAAAATTGAGAAAAGTTTAGAAGCTGATCTCAAGAAATACCATGACACAGTGGTTAATTCTGAAATCTTCAAATGTGAGTTACAAACCCTACAACTCAAATTTGCAGAATTAACCAGAACAAAGACCAAATTGGAAAGAGACGTTGAAAGAAAATCAGAAGATTACAATCACGTCCTTGAACAATTAAATCAATCTCTAATTCAGAAAAAGGAATTGGAATTAAAAAGTCAATCAGTCATTTCTTCTGAAACAAAAGATGTTTTAGAAATGGAAATCATTCAGTTAACACAAAACTTTCAAGAGTCAACTGAAAAACACAAAATCTTAAATGAAAAACTGACTGATTCTTTAAACCAAATCACTTTTCTTGAATCTGAAAACAAAAGATTGATACGGAATGTGGAATCTATCAAAATTGCCAGAAAACTCAGTGATGATAGTTTCACCAAGGCAAACACCTTGGGTCTTGGAAAATTTGATACGAGTTACAGACCAGGAATTGGTAGAGAAACCTTTGAAAAAGAACTAGAAAATCAAGAAAACATGATAATTTGTGAAAACTCTGAATCAACTCTACCAGATCTTTTCACATCTGTTAATGAGGAAGATTCAGATGATGAAACAGTTATCAACTGTAGCCCGGATGATACTGCTTTCACTGTTTCCAAAAAGTCTTTCAAAAGAGTCTTAAATTCTGAAACAGACTCAGCTAGTTCTTTAACTCACCAAATCAAACATACCAACGAAACCACCAAATCAAAAAACTTTTTGAATGGAGAAAATTCCTTTTACGAGGTTGGTAGTACTTCTGTACCAACTGCTTTTCCTACAATGAGTTCATCAATTGTTGGAAAAACTAGTCCGGGACAAAAATACTCCAAGAAACAACAAATAAGAAAAAAACCCATTCAAGTCACCAAAACCCCACTTGTCAACCCAAAAGTTTTTGAAAAACAACCAAAGAAACCAATTAAACCCTACGTCATACCTCATAAACAGGTTTCCAAACAAAAACCAAAACCTCTTCAAAAACCTTTTCAAAACCGTTCATCATACCCCAGATATGAAGAAAACTTTTCAAATCAATTTTCACATCTAGGATATCGTTCACCAAATCACAGATCTTATCAACTCACAGGTTATCAAAAACAAATCATATTTTGGGAAAACTTGATTAATCAAATCAAACCTCAACCATTCTATCCCAATAAACCAAAGTCATTGAACTACAAACCCAAAATAGCAAAAGCTAACAAATCAGGACCCATTCAGATCTGGGTACCTAAAATTTCTGTCTAATTGCAGGGATCTAATGTTGGAGAACCCAAGGATGATACATGGTACATTGATAGTGGCTGCTCCAAGCATATGACAGAAAACAGAAACTACCTTCGTGACTTCAGACCCTCCCAAACCAATCAAGACGTTACCTTTGGCAACAACATGACGACAAAAATCAAAGGTTATGGAAACATAACTAATGGTAACTTCACCATAAAGAAAGTTGCTTATGTTGATGACCTGAAACACAACCTCATCAGTGTTTCTCAACTCTGCGATAACGATCTTGAAGTCCTATTTACCAAACAAAGAAGCTTGATCATGGACGCCAACACCAAAGAAATCATTGTTGATTCACACCGTGCCGGAAATATGTATCCACTAGACATGGATCTTATTTATGGTAAACCCGATATTTGTCTACTATCCAAAGCCCCAGCAGATATTAGTTGGTTATGGCACCGCCGCCTTTCCCATCTAAATTTCGGGTACATCAACAAATTGATCGGAGATGATCTAGTTCGAGGACTGCCACTTCTGAAGCTCGACAATGAAACTCTTTGTGCCACTTGTGAAAAGGTAAAACTTTCCAAATCCTCTCACAAAAGCATTACAGAATCTAGTGTATCCGAACCACTAGAATTGCTGCACATAGACCTCTATGGCCCCGCCAAAATCCAAACAATACAAGGGAAGAAGTATGTCCTTGTCATAGTTGATGGCTTCTCTCGATTTACATGGGTCTTTTTCTTAAGAATAAAAATATATAATCTGATCGCCACAAATAAAGGTTTGCACCGTTTACTGTGTGAAAGATATATAAATAATATAAATTGCAGTAATTAAATAACTTAAAGCGATAAATAATATAAATGACTATAATTAAAAAACATAAAAAGATGAATAATATAAATACTATAATTATATAAATATATATATATATATATATATATATATATATATATATATATATATATATATATATATATATATATATATATATATATATATATATATATATATATATATATATATATATATATATATATATATATATCAAGTAGGTTCGTCAATAGATTGACTGAACTGGTTTAAAACAGGACTATGGAACGACTGGTCTATCAAGTAGGTTCGTCAAATAAATTGACTGAACTGGCTTAGGGTTGGACTGGATTTCTAATAGACCGTGTCTCTATTTGTTCTTGTTTGATGATCTTGGTGATCTTGGTTTTCTTGTTTGATGATCTTGGTGTTCTTGGTGTTGATCTTGGTGTTCTTGATCTTTTTCTTGGTGTTCTTGGTGTTTTTCTTGGTGTCTTTGGTGTGTTTGGAAGGTTGGAAATAAGATGGTGGAAGTTGGAGAGGTTTTTTACGAACTGTTTTATATTATCTAACAAATATTATCAGTTTATTTCAGGTTGCATGGATTCGAGAAAACGAGAAAATAAAAGAGAATGAGTTTTAAGTCAAAAAACAAAGAAAAATATAAAAGAAAATTAAATTAAATCTATTTAAAATGAATTTTTGGAAATATAATTTCTAAATAATTTATTTTATTAGATTTATATAATTTTATAAATTTATGTGACCATCATTGAAATAAGACGAACTGTTTTATATTATCTAACAAATATTATCAGTTTATTTCAGGTTGCATGGATTCGAGAAAACGAGAAAATAAAAGAGAATGAGTTTTAAGTCCAAAAACAAAGAAAAATATAAAAGAAAATTAAATTAAATCTATTTAAAATGAATTTTTGGAAATATAATTTCTAAATAATTTATTTTATTAGATTTAATTAATTTTATAAATTAAAAATGAATTTTTCTAATTTGTTTTAATTAAATTTGGATTTTTAAAACCATTTTTAATTAAAAGGAAAAACAATTCCAGCTGAAGCCCAAATATATATATATATATATATATATATATATATATATATATATATATATATATATATATATATATATATTAAAGATAAATGCGGAATAAATAATAAGAGTTGCAGAATAAAAATATATAATCTGATCGCCACAAATAAAGGTTTGCACCGTTTACTGTGTGAAAGATATATAAATAATATAAATTGCAGTAATTAAATGACTTAAAGCGATAAATAATATAAATGACTATAATTAAAAAACATAAAACGATGAATAATATAAATACTATAATTATATAAATATATATATATATATATATATATATATATATATATATATATATATATATATATATATATATATATATATATATATATATCAAGTAGGTTCTTCAATAGATTGACTGAACTGGTTTACAACAGGACTATGGAACGACTGGTCTATCAAGTAGGTTCGTCAAATAAATTGACTGAACTGGCTTAGGGTTGGACTGGATTTCTAATAGACTGTGTCTCTATTTGTTCTTGTTTGATGATCTTGGTGATCTTGGTTTTCTTGTTTGATGATCTTGGTGTTCTTGGTGTTGATCTTGGTGTTCTTGATGTTTTTCTTGGTGTTCTTGGTGTTTTTCTTGGTGTTTTTGGTGTTTTTGGTGTGTTTGGAAGGTTGGAAATAAGATGGTGGAAGTTGGAGAGGTTTTTGAGAGAGTTTTGGTTTATAATTATGTGTTGTAATGAAAAAATGGTGTAAAAAATGGTTATCAAGGGTGTAAAATGGGTTTGGGCGGGTTTTGAATGATTTTCGGAAGTTTAGGGACCAAAACTGTAAAATCTGGAGCTGAAACACGCGGTTCTGTCGGATGGGTCGGCTCGGGTCGCGAAATGGGTCGACACGCGGATCTGTATGTGTGACGAAATGGATCGGCCGGATCGGGTAGTGGGTCGGATCTGGGGCGGGTAAAGTCCGCGTGTCACATGTGAGTGCACCGGGTTGGAGGAGGCTACGGAACGGGTCGGGAGCCGGTTTAGGACGCGGATCCTCGTGTGAATGTAAACAAGTCGGAGCGTGGGGCGGGTTCGGATCCGGAGCAGGCGGTGGATCAGGGAGGCGGAGCTGGACTGGAGCGTGGGCCGGGTCTTCTTCTTGGGCTGGACTATTGCTTGGGCTGGACGCGATTTTGGGCTTCAGCTGGAATTGTTTTTCATTTTAATTAAAAATGGTTTTAAAAATCCGAATTTAATTAAAATAAATTAGAAAAATTCATTTTTAATTTATAAAATTAATTAAATCTAATAAAATAAATTATTTAGAAATTATATTTCCAAAAATTCATTTTAAATAGATTTAATTTAATTTTCTTTTATATTTTTCTTTGTTTTTGGACTTAAAACTCATTCTCTTTTATTTTCTCGTTTTCTCGAATCCATGCAACCTGAAATAAACTGATAATATTTGTTAGATAATATAAAACAGTTCGTCTTATTTCAATGATGGTCACATACAAAAACATTTTTCAACAATTTCCCCCTATGTGATCATTGATGAAATAAGGACAGATATAATCACATTAACAGTTTTAACATTGAAGATTTGGGATAAAAGTTTTTGTCAATAATAAGATATATATAAAACCATTGTAATCATTTTGAAAGTTTGTGACTTGGTTTTACATATCTTATGTTTTGAAAAAGATTTTGAAGAATGTTTGTTTCCGAATCAAAGTCTCGGGTTCGGTTATCAAAGGGTAGCCATACATGTATCTAAATAAATTTCTTAAGATTTTATAGCATTATTTATGACGACAAGTGGTCTAACAGGTCGATTCAGATGAACGCTCATAGATATAGCTCACATTTCACTTGGGTGTTTGGTTGTTCTGGCAGCAGAACAAGTTAATGATCACTAAAAATGAGTGATATCTCTCTCTGACGACTCACACTCATATTGGAGGTGTTCATCTATGCTTTTCCTGTAAAGTCACTTAGTCTCATTATTAGATAATCAATCACATAAGACTGGTTTCGGCATTACTCAGCGGGTTTCTTCATTCATGCCATTAATGTTCACTCTCTCTCCGTCGGGAAATACATGTAGAGGGGTTTAACAATTTTCATAGTGCAGTTTGCAACTAAGAAATCTTCAGTGATGAAGGCTACAGTATCCCGGGAAATCCATTATTGTTGCAGCTTCTTCTTTGATGGTATCCTGTTTGTTGATCAATATCGATTTATTGTAAAAAGATATTTTGTTTTAACATTAAGAATTTGCTACAATTGAGAATTTTGTGTTTTTGTTTTTGTAAGAGTATCTGTCTTGAGTGATTGAGATGTTTGCTTTTCTGAAAAATGGTTAAAAACAAATTGCGGGATTTGATGATGTTTGTTTTGAAATAACCATTTGGTTGAAAGTTTGTTTAACTTGGTATTTCTTCGGTGAGTGATTTGAATTTCTTGTTGACTCGTCTTTGAGGATTGGATGTTGATAGATCTTTGTTTCTCCTTTGGCTTTCTTGTTGGGTATGTCGTCGTTTGGAGTCTTTCCATTTTGATGTTGTCTTTATTTTTGGTTGGCTTTTATTTAGGTAGGGATAGGTGGCATAAAAGACAATTTGTCTAGTATGTAAGAAATGAAAGTATATCCCCTGGTCATTTTGATATCTAAGCAAAAATGAGACTGTGACAAGATATAATCGGATATACCTTAAAAGCAATAGTGACACACCTAAGCTCACAAGAAATGAATTCCACGGTGATTTAGATCGACGAGGCACAAATTCTCACATGGGTTTTGGTTTTCATCTGAACCTCCTAACCTTATGTCCCTTGATTGTTTAAAATCGTCAATAATGAAATAAAATCGAAGGAAATAAAGTTATATACATTATGAAAAGTAGGAGATTTGAACCTTCACTCCAATTGAGAATCAATATGACTTAAAATCTTCATCGAGCATAAGCATCTGAAAATTAAGTCAAGAGACGATTAATCACAAGGTTCTATAAAATATTATTATGGAAAGTCTTTTATTGTATTTTTGAAAATTTGTTTTTTTTGGTAATTTTGGTTATTTGAATGTTTTTGGAAATTTTGGTTATTTGAATGTTTTTGGAAATTTTGGTTATTTGAATGTTTTTGGAAATTTTGGGTTTTTAAGGAAATATATGAAAATTATAAAAATCTAAAATCTTTTTGTCTTTTGAAGTTTTGTAATTTTTTTTGTTTTTCTTTTTGAATTAAAGTAAACACACGTTTGTACAAACAAAAAGTAAAAGTTTAAGGATGGATGATATCTGGATTTAACATTCCTAGACGGCCTAGGAAGTATAGAAACTTTGTTTTATCGAGAGCCTTAGTGAAGACATCGGCAATTTGATCTTTGGTGTTTATGAAGTGTAATTCGATATGACCCTTTTGAATGTTGTCTTTAATGAAGTGATATCGAATATCGATGTGCTTTGTCATGGAATGGTGAACGGGATTGTGAGAAATGGCTATTGCACTGGTTGAGTCACAAAATATGGGAATTTGTGAAACTCTGAAGCCATAGTCACGCAGTTGAGTTTGCATCCATATGACTTGTGAACAACAGCTGGCGGCAGCGACGTATTCAGCTTCTGCTGTTGATGTGGATACACAACTCTGTTTCTTTGAAGACCAACTCACTAGTCGACCTCCTAGGAATTGACAGCTACCAGATGTACTTTTCCTATCTAGCTTGCATCCTCCATAGTCTGAGTCGGTGAAAGCGTTCAGCTGAAAATCGGATTTAGCTGGATACCAAAGGCCAAGTTTGGGAGTGCCTTTTAGGTATTTGAAGATGCGTTTCACAGAAATGACATGAGATTCCATTGGATTTGCTTGGTATCTAGCATAGACACAAGTAGAAAACATAATGTCAGGTCTGCTTGCAGTGAGGTATAATAGTGATCCGATCATTCCACGATATCTTTTCTGGTCAACGGGTTTGCCATTTAAGTCTGCATCGATTTTGTATCCAAAGGCCATTGGGGTTTTGGCAGTATTGGATTTGTCCATTGAAAAGCGAGTGAGTAGGTTTTTGACATAATTCTCTTGGTTGATGAAAATTCCATCAGTGGACTGTTTGATTTGAAGTCCGAGAAAAGTAGTCATCTCCCCAATCATGCTCATTTCAAATTTGCTCTTCATTAGATCTGCATACTTAACACTCAAAGATTCATCAGTAGAACCGAAAATAATGTCATCAACATATATTTGTACGATTAACAGATGTTTATTAAAGATTTTACGAAAAAGGGTTTGATCGATTGAACCTCTTTTAAAACCTGATTCTTCGAGAAATGTTGACAACGTGGCATACCAGGCACGGGGTGCTTGTTTTAAGCCATAGACAGCTTTCTGCAATTTGAAGCTGTGATGAGGAAAGTTGGGATCTTCAAAGCCTGGTGGTTGTTGGATATAAACATCTCGATCTAACTCTCCATGTAGGAATGCACATTTAACGTCCATTTGAAAAACATTAAAATTCTTATGTGCAGCATATGCGAGAAAGATGCGGATAGCTTCTATTCTGGCGACTGGAGCATATGTTTCATCGTAGTCTATTCCTTCTTGTTGTGAATAACCTTTGACTACGAGACGTGCCTTGTTTCGACACACGACTCCTTGATCGTCAGTCTTGTTTCTGAATACCCATCTTGAGCCTATGATAGTAACATCTGGTGGTATAGGAACAAGATTCCATACGTCATTTCTTTCGAATTCAGCTAGCTCTTCTTGCATAGCTTTTACCCAGTCTGGGTCTTTGAGAGCAGTATGTATAGTTTTTGGTTCAGTCATGGATAGGAAGGCTCCAAATAAACATTCATTTGCAGTTGCGGCTCTAGTTTGGATGCCTGAATTGGGATCTCCGATGATTAGGTCAGTGGAATGGTTTCTGGTCCATTTTATTAAACGATTTTCTTCCGTTGTAATAATAGGATTTTCAGTATCCCATTGTTCTTCTCCAGTAGTTTCTTCTTGGAAGAGGTTTGAAGGTTCCCCCATAAATGTTGCATCAGGATTGTTTTGGATATTTGGGGATGGAGTGGTAAAATCTGGGGTGGTTAAATTTGGAGTGGTTAAAGGAGGATTTGGTGTTTGTTCTAATGAGGAAGTATGTGTTTGTGGTTCCCCCTCAACTTGATCTGCAACATTTTTGTTTCTTTGTGAAGTTCCTTCAGTGGGTGTTCCTGTAGGATCAATTTGAGTAGTTAGAATTTCAGAATTATAAGCAGTTTTAGGTTGTTCAAAAAGTAAATCAATATCAACTTCAATGTCTATGTCAAGAGATGGTGTTTGTGGAATTGGATTTTGAAAAATATTATCTATCATTTGTGAACCAAAATGTTCACGATCCAATTTTCTGACATAAAATTCATCGAAGTGGACATCAGTACTTTCTTCAATTACTCTTGTACGTTTGTTCAGTACTCGATAAGCAGCTGAAGAAAATGAGTAACCAAGGAAAATTCCTTCGTCCGACCTTGATTCAAATTTTGAAAGGTGATCTTTATTATTCTTTATGAAGCATCGACAACCAAAAATATGAAAAAATTTGATATTTGGTTTTCGGTTGTTAATGACTTCATATGGTGTTTTATGAAGATTTTTGTGAATTAAGGAGCGATTTTGTGTGTAGCAAGCTGTGGCAATTGCTTCTGCCCAGAAGTATTGTGGCAGATCAGCAAAGATGAGCATTGATCTTGCAGCTTCGCACAGAGTTCGGTTCCTTCTTTCCACAACGCCGTTTTGTTGAGGAGTGTAAGGGGCTGAGAAGTTGTGTTCGATGCCTTTATTTTTGAGAAATGAGTCTAGAGTTATGTTTTTGAACTCTAAACCATTATCACTTCGGATTCTTCGAACTGGTCGTTTGAGCTTTAGTTCGAACTGTTTTATAAAGTTGATCATGTCTTCTGGTGCTTCTGATTTTAGTCTTAAGAAAAAGACCCATGTAAATCGAGAGAAGCCATCAACTATGACAAGGACATACTTCTTCCCTTGTATTGTTTGGATTTTGGCGAGGCCACAGATTTCTATGTGCAGAAATTCTAGTGGTTCGGATACACTAGATTCTGTAATGCTTTTGTGAGAGGATTTGGAAAGTTTTCCCTTTTCACAAGCGGCACAAAGAGTTTCATTGTCGAGCTTCAGAAGTGGCAGTCCTCGAACTAGATCATCTCCGATCAATTTGTTGATGTACCCGAAATTTAGATGGGAAAGGCGGCGGTGCCATAACCAACTAATATCTGTTGGGGCTTTGGATAGAAGACAAATATCGGGTTTACCATAAATAAGATCCATGTCTAGTGGATACATATTTCCGGCACGGTGTGAATCAACAATGATTTCTTTGGTGTTGGCGTCCATGATCAAGCTTCTTTGTTTGGTAAATAGGACTTCAAGATCGTTATCGCAGAGTTGAGAAACACTGATGAGGTTGTGTTTCAGGTCATCAACATAAGCAACTTTCTTTATGGTGAAGTTACCATTAGTTATGTTTCCATAACCTTTGATTTTTGCCGTCATGTTGTTGCCAAAGGTAACGTCTTGATTGGTTTGGGAGGGTCTGAAGTCACGAAGGTAGTTTCTGTTTCCTGTCATATGCTTGGAGCAGCCACTATCAATGTACCATGTATCATCCTTGGGTTCTCCAGCATTAGATCCCTGCAATTAGACAGAAATTTTAGGTACCCAGATCTGAATGGGTCCTGATTTGTTAGATTTTGCTATTTTGGGTTTGTAGTTCAATGACTTTGGTTTATTGGGATAGAATGGTTGAGGATTGATTTGATTAATCAAGTTTTCCCAAAATATGATTTGTTTTTGATAACCTGTGAGTTGATAAGATCTGTGATTTGGTGAACGATATCCTATATGTGAAAATTGATTTGAAAAGTTTTCTTCATATCTGGGGTATGATGAACGGTTTTGAAAAGGTTTTTGAAGAGGTTTTGGTTTTTGTTTGGAAACCTGTTTATGAGGTATGACGTAGGGTTTAATTGGTTTCTTTGGTTGGTTTTCAAAAACTTTTGGGTTGACAAGTGGGGTTTTGGTGACTTGAATGGGTTTTTTGCTTATTTGTTGTTTCTTGGAGTATTTTTGTCCCGGACTAGTTTTTCCAACAATTGATGAACTCATTGTAGGAAAAGCAGTTGGTACAGAAGTACTACCAACCTCGTAAAAGGAATTTTCTCCATTCAAAAAGTTTTTTGATTTGGTGGATTCGTTGGTATGTTTGATTTGGTGAGTTAAAGAACTAGCTGAGTCTGTTTCAGAATTTAAGACTCTTTTGAAAGACTTTTTGGAAACAGTGAAAGCAGTATCATCCGGGCTACAGTTGATAACTATTTCGTCATCTGAATCTTCCTCATTAACAAATGTGAAAAGATCTGGTAGAGTTGATTCAGAGTTTTCACAAATTATCATGTTTTCTTGATTTTCTATTTCTTTTTCAAAGGTTTCTCTACCAATTCCTGGTCTGTAACTCGTATCAAAATTTCCAGTACCCAAGGTGTTTGCCTTGGTGAAAATATCATCACTGAGTTTTCTGGCAATTTTGATAGATTCCACATTTCGTATCAATCTTTTGTTTTCAGATTCAAGAAAAGTGATTTGTTTAAAGAATCAGTCAGTTTTTCATTTAAGATTTTGTGTTTTTCAGTTGTCTCTTGAAAGTTTTGTGTTAACTGAATGATTTCCATTTCTAAAACATCTTTTGTTTCAGAAGAAATGACTGATTGACTTTTTAATTCCACTTCCTTTTTCTGAATTAGAGATTGATTTAATTGTTCAAGGACGTGATTGTAATCTTCTGATTTTCTTTCAACGTCTCTTTCCAATTTGGTCTTTGTTCTGGTTAATTCTGCAAATTTGAGTTGTAGGGTTTGTAACTCACATTTGAAGATTTCAGAATTAACCACTGTGTCATGGTATTTCTTGAGATCAGCTTCTAAACTTTTCTCAATTTTGGATATATGGGACTCAAAGAGTATTTTAGAAAAACCGAGTTCAGAGATCATAGACCATACCTGTTCTATGACATTTGGAGCTCTTGAAGTTGTACCAACTACGAAGCAGAAGTTGGATTGTGTCGGTTCATTGTCGGCTTCGTCTTCAGAGGTTGGCCAGTATTCCACATTTGGTTCGTGGATTGCCATCAAAGCTCTTTGGTTTTCTTGGTTTTCCTTTTTCTTTAACTGATCGGCTTTTTGAGCGTAGTATGCCGAGTCTTTTATTTTTGTCTTGATTTTGGCTCGGCACTCTCTTGCGTAGTGATTAGTTCCTTTGCAATTGTGACAGATAATCACTTCTTCATCACTTTCTTCCTTTTGACTTTTGATTGGAAGTCGTTCTGGTGCTTGAGTTTGGATTTGTTGGGAAGATTGAGAGGAGTTTTGTTGGAATCCAGAATTTTGGTTGTTTGAAAAACCATTATTTTGATTATTGTATCCTTGATTTTGGAATCCCCGGTTTTGGTTTTGAAGACCGTTGTTTTGGTTATTGTTTTGATGATTTGAGTTGGGATTGTTTTGAAATCCCTGGTTTGAGTTATTTTGGAAAGAGGGTCTATGCGAATTTTGTCCAAAATAAGGTCTTGGTTGAAAACCTTGGTTGTTTTGACCAAATTGTGGTCTTGGTTGAAATCCAGAATTATTTTGTCCAAATTGTGGTCGGTTTTGAAATTTTGGTTTAAAATTCGATTGACCGTGATTTGGAAGAAATCTTTGGAGATTTGTATTTGAAACCAAAGCACACAATTGTTGGTAGTATGCTTCATCATTTAAATCAGTTTGATCAAAAGAATTGTTCAAAAATGGTTGATTTTGAAAAGATGTTTGATTAAAATGATTGGAGTTTTGTTCATGAAAAAGTGTTTGGTTTTGGTTTGATGTGGAAACGAGAGCAAGTGGTCCTCCAAAAGCTGTAGAGGTTGGTGGGTCAATCGAGGATTCATACGATTGAAGTTCTCCGTACAAATTGTATAGAGTTTCCGTATGAATGGCAGGATTTCCCTGAATGATGAGTTTAACCATCTTCCAGCTTTCGTAAAGATTGTTTAGAAATTTGAGATTGATCTCGTGTTGTGTCTTTTTGATGCCCAAGTTATTCAATTTTACCATGATAAAATTGAACCTATCATGTGCATCATGGATGGTTTCTGATGAAAGCATCTTGAAATTATCGAATTCATTTAAAACGGATGTTCTTTTATTTCCAATAATTCTTTGATTTCCACAAAAACGGTTTTTTAAGTTTTCCCAAATTTGATTCGCAGTCAACAGTATTATGTCATCCATTTGACTTAGAATACTGTGAGGTATGCCAGACACCAGTTCCTTTTTTGCTTGTAGTTCCAATTTTCTTCTGTTTTCAGCTTGAGTGACTTGATTTGTAGCAAGAGTAGTCATATTTTCTGGAGCAGTATATGTGCCTTCAACACATTTCCAAACATCTTCATTTATTGTGTTAAGATGTAGATTCATTCGGCCAACCCACGAATTATACTCTTCAGGTATAAGTATGGGTGCCCGTGAACCAGATCCTAAGCTGTTGGCAATAGAAACTGAATTCCTGTTTGAGTAATTAGCAGAAGACATGTTTTTAAGATTTTATATTTTAATTTAAAAAAAAAGGATTTTTAACAAGTGATATTAAAATGAAATATTCAAAGAAATGCTTATGGAAGGTTTATATAAACGCTAACCAAAAGTTTTTCAACGAAAATTTCAATATAAATCACACGAGCTCTGATACCAATTGTTGAAAATAAAATAACTGATCACCACAAATAAAGGTTTGCACCGTTTATTGTGTGACAAATATATATATATATATATATATATATATATATATATATATATATATATATATATATATATATATATATATATATATATATATATATATTAAAGATAAATGCGGAATAAATAATAAGAGTTGCAGAATAAAAATATATAATCTGATCGCCACAAATAAAGGTTTGCACCGTTTACTGTGTGAAAGATATATAAATAATATAAATTGCAGTAATTAAATGACTTAAAGCGATAAATAATATAAATGACTATAATTAAAAAACATAAAACGATGAATAATATAAATACTATAATTATATAAATATATATATATATATATATATATATATATATATATATATATATATATATATATATATATATATATATATATATATATATATATATCAAGTAGGTTCGTCAATAGATTGACTGAACTGGTTTACAACAGGACTATGGAACGATTGGTCTATCAAGTAGGTTCGTCAAATAAATTGACTGAACTGGCTTAGGGTTGGACTGGATTTCTAATAGACTGTGTCTCTATTTGTTCTTGTTTGATGATCTTGGTTTTCTTGTTTGATGATCTTGGTGTTCTTGGTGTTGATCTTGGTGTTCTTGATGTTTTTCTTGGTGTTCTTGGTGTTTTTCTTGGTGTTCTTGGTGTTTTTGGTGTGTTTGGAAGGTTGGAAATAAGATGGTGGAAGTTGGAGAGGTTTTTGAGAGAGTTTTGGTTTATAATTATGTGTTGTAATAAAAAAATGGTGTAAAAAATGGTTATAAATGGTGTAAAATGGGTTTGGGCGGGTTTTGAATGATTTTCGGAAGTTTAGGGACCAAAACTGTAAAATCTGGAGCTGAAACACGCGGTTCTGTCGGATGGGTCGGATCGGGTCGCGAAATGGGTCGACACGCGGATCAGAGCTCGTGTGATTTATATTGAAATTTTCGTTGAAAAACTTTTGGTTAGCGTTTATATAAACCTTCCATAAGCATTTCTTTGAATATTTCATTTTAATATCACTTGTTAAAAATCTTTTTTTTTAAATTAAAATATAAAATCTTAAAAACATGTCTTCTGCTAATTACTCAAACATGAATTCAGTTTCTATTGCCAACAGCTTAGGATCTGGTTCACGGGCACCCATACTTATACCTGAAGAGTATAATTCGTGGGTTGGCCGAATGAATCTACATCTTAACACAATAAATGAAGATGTTTGGAAATGTGTTGAAGGCACATATACTGCTCCAGAAAATATGACTACTCTTGCTACAAATCAAGTCACTCAAGTTGAAAACAGAAGAAAATTGGAACTACAAGCAAAAAAGGAACTGGTGTCTGGCATACCTCACAGTATTCTAAGTCAAATGGATGACATAATACTGTTGACTGCGAATCAAATTTGGGAAAACTTAAAAAACCGTTTTTGTGGAAATCAAAGAATTATTGGAAATAAAAGAACATCCGTTTTAAATGAATTCGATAATTTCAAGATGCTTTCATCAGAAACCATCCATGATGCACATGATAGGTTCAATTTTATCATGGTAAAATTGAATAACTTGGGCATCAAAAAGACACAACACGAGATCAATCTCAAATTTCTAAACAATCTTTACGAAAGCTGGAAGATGGTTAAACTCATCATTCAGGGAAATCCTGCCATTCATACAGAAACTCTATACAATTTGTACGGAGAACTTCAATCGTATGAATCCTCGATTGACCCACCAACCTCTACAGCTTTTGGAGGACCACTTGCTCTCGTTTCCACATCAAACCAAAACCAAACACTTTTTCATGAACAAAACTCCAATCATTTTAATCAAACATCTTTTCAAAATCAACCATTTTTGAACAATTCTTTTGATCAAACTGATTTAAATGATGAACCAGACTACCAACAATTGTGTGCTTTGGTTGCAAATACAAATCTCCAAAGATTTCTTCCAAATCACGGTCAATCGAATTTTAAACCAAATTTTCAAAACCGACCACAATTTGGACAAAATAATTCTGGATTTCAACCAAGACCACAATTTGGTCAAAACAACCAAGGTTTTCAACCAAGACCTTATTTTGGACAAAATTCGCACAGACCCTCTTAACAAAATAACTCAAACCAGGGATTTCAAAACAATCCCAACTCAAATCATCAAAACAATAACCAAAACAACGGTCTTCAAAACCAAAACTGGGGATTCCAAAATCAAGGATACAATAATCAAAATAATGGTTTTTCAAACAACCAAAATTCTGGATTCCAACAAAACTCCTCTCAATCTTCCCAACAAATCCAAACTCAAGCACCAGAACGACTTCCAATCAAAAGTCAAAAGGAAGAAAGTGATGAAGAAGTGATTATCTGTCACAATTGCAAAGGAACTAATCACTATGCAAGAGAGTGCCGAGCCAGAAACAAGACAAAAATAAAAGACTCGGGATACTACGCTAAAAAAGCCGATGAGTTAAAGAAAAAGGAAAACCAAGAAAACCAAAGAGCTTTGATGGCAATCCACGAACCAAATGTGGAATACTGGCCAACCTCTGAAGACGAAGCCGACAATGAACCGACACAATCCAACTTCTGCTTCGTAGTTGGTACAACTTCAAGAGCTCCAAATGTCATAGAACAGGTATGGTCTATGATCTCTGAACTCGGTTTTTCTAAAATACTCTTTGAGTCCCATATATCCAAAATTGAGAAAAGTTTAGAAGCTGATCTCAAGAAATACCATGACACAGTGGTTAATTCTGAAATCTTCAAATGTGAGTTACAAACCCTACAACTCAAATTTGCAGAATTAACCAGAACAAAGACCAAATTGGAAAGAGATGTTGAAAGAAAATCATAAGATTACAATCACGTCCTTGAACAATTAAATCAATCTCTAATTCAGAAAAAGGAATTGGAATTAAAAAGTCAATCAGTCATTTCTTCTGAAACAAAAGATGTTTTAGAAATGGAAATCATTCAGTTAACACAAAACTTTCAAGAGTCAACTGAAAAACACAAAATCTTAAATGAAAAACTGACTGATTCTTTAAACCAAATCACTTTTCTTGAATCTGAAAACAAAAGATTGATACGGAATGTGGAATCTATCAAAATTGCCAGAAAACTCAGTGATGATATTTTCACCAAGGCAAACACCTTGGGTACTGGAAAATTTGATACGAGTTACAGACCAGGAATTGGTAGAGAAACCTTTGAAAAAGAACTAGAAAATCAAGAAAACATGATAATTTGTGAAAACTCTGAATCAACTCTACCAGATCTTTTCACATCTGTTAATGAGGAAGATTCAGATGACGAAACAGTTATCAACTGTAGCCCGGATGATACTGCTTTCACTGTTTCCAAAAAGTCTTTCAAAAGAGTCTTAAATTCTGAAACAGACTCAGCTAGTTCTTTAACTCACCAAATCAAACATACCAACGAAACCACCAAATCAAAAAACTTTTTGAATGGAGAAAATTCCTTTTACGAGGTTGGTAGTACTTCTGTACCAACTGCTTTTCCTACAATGAGTTCATCAATTGTTGGAAAAACTAGTCCGGGATAAAAATACTCCAAGAAACAACAAATAAGCAAAAAACCCATTCAAGTCACCAAAACCCCACTTGTCAACCCAAAAGTTTTTGAAAACCAACCAAAGAAACCAATTAAACCCTACGTCATACCTCATAAACAGGTTTCCAAACAAAAACCAAAACCTCAAAAACCTTTTCAAAACCGTTCATCATACCCCAGATATGAAGAAAACTTTTCAAATCAATTTTCACATCTAGGATATCGTTCACCAAATCACAGATCTTATCAACTCACAGGTTATGAAAAACAAATCATATTTTGGGAAAACTTGATTAATCAAATCAAACCTCAACCATTCTATCCCAATAAACCAAAGTCATTGAACTACAAACCCAAAATAGCAAAAGCTAACAAATCAGGACCCATTCAGATCTGGGTACCTAAAATTTCTGTCTAATTGCAGGGATCTAATGCTGGAGAACCCAAGGATGATACATGGTACATTGATAGTGGCTGCTCCAAGCATATGACAGGAAACAGAAACTACCTTCGTGACTTCAGACCCTCCCAAACCAATCAAGACGTTACCTTTGGCAACAACATGACGACAAAAATCAAAGGTTATGGAAACATAACTAATGGTAACTTCACCATAAAGAAAGTTGCTTATGTTGATGACCTGAAACACAACCTCATCAGTGTTTCTCAACTCTGCGATAACGATCATGAAGTCCTATTTACCAAACAAAGAAGCTTGATCATGGACGCCAACACCAAAGAAATCATTGTTGATTCACACCGTGCCGGAAATATGTTTCCACTAGACATGGATCTTATTTATGGTAAACCCGATATTTGTCTGCTATCCAAAGCCCCAGCAGATATTAGTTGGTTATGGCACCGCCGCCTTTCCCATCTAAATTTCGGGTACATCAACAAATTGATCGGAGATGATCTAGTTCGAGGACTGCCACTTCTGAAGCTCGACAATGAAACTCTTTGTGCCGCTTGTGAAAAGGGAAAACTTTCCAAATCCTCTCACAAAAGCATTACAGAATCTAGTGTATCCGAACCACTAGAATTGCTGCACATAGACATCTGTGGCCTCGCCAAAATCCAAACAATACAAGGGAAGAAGTATGTCCTTGTCATAGTTGATGGCTTCTCTCGATTTACATGGGTCTTTTTCTTAAGACTAAAATCAGAAGCACCAGAAGAGATGATCAACTTTATAAAACAGTTCGAACTAAAGCTCAAACGACCAGTTCGAAGAATCCGAAGTGATAATGGTTTATAGTTCAAAAACATAACTCTAGACTCATTTCTCAAAAATAAAGGCATCGAATACAACTTCTCAGCCCCTTACACTCCTCAACAAAACGGCGTTGTTGAAAGAAGGAACCGAACTCTGTGCGAAGCTGCAAGATCAATGCTCATCTTTGCTGATCTGCCACAATACTTCTGGGCAGAAGCAATTGCCACAGCTTGCTACACACAAAATCGCTCCTTAATTCACAAAAATCTTCATAAAACACCATATGAAGTCATTAACAACCGAAAACCAAATGTCAAATTTTTTCATATTTTTGGTTGTCGATGCTTTATAAAGAATAATAAAGATCACCTTTCAAAATTTGAATCAAGGTCGGACGAAGGAATTTTCCTTGGTTACTCATTTTCTTCAGCTGGTTATCGAGTACTGAACAAACGTACAAGAGTAATTGAAGAAAGTACCGATGTCCACTTCGATGAATTTTATGTCAGAAAATTGGATCGTGAACATTTTGGTTCACAAATGATAGATAATATTTTTCAAAATCCAATTCCACAAACACCATCTCCTGACATAGACATTGAAGTTGATATTGATTTACTTTTTGAACAACCTAAAACTGCTTATAATTCTGAAATTCTAACTACTCAAATTGATCCTACAGGAACACCCACTGAAGGAACTTCACAAAGAAACAGAAATGTTGCAGATCAAGTTGAGGGGGAACCACAAACACATACTTCCTCATTAGAACAAACACCAAATCCTCCTTTAACCACTCCAAATTTAACCACCCCAGATTTTACCACTCCATCCCCAAATATCCAAAACAATCCTGATGCAACATTTATGGGGGAACCTTCAAACCTCTTCCAAGAAGAAACTACTGGAGAAGAACAATGGGATACTGAAAATCCTATTATTACAACGGAAGAAAATCGTTTAATAAAATGGACCAGAAACCATCCCACTGACCTAATCATCGGAGATCCCAATTCAGGCATCCAAACTAGAGCCGCAACTGCAAATGAATGTTTATTTGGAGCCTTACTATCCATGACTGAACCCAAAACCATACATACTGCTCTCAAAGACCCAGACTGGGTAAAAGCTATGCAAGAAGAGCTAGCTGAATTCGAAAGAAATGACGTATGGAATCTTGTTCCTACACCACCAGATGTTACTATCATAGGCTCAAGATGGGTATTCAGAAACAAGACTGACGATCAAGGAGTCGTGTGTCGAAACAAGGCACGTCTTGTAGTCAAAGGCTATTCACAACAAGAAGGAATAGACTACGATGAAACATATGCTCCAGTCGCCAGAATAGAAGCTATCCGCATCTTTCTCGCATATGCTGCACATAAGAATTTTAATGTTTTTCAAATGGACGTTAAATGTGCATTCCTACATGGAGAGTTAGATCGAGATGTTTATATCCAACAACCACCAGGCTTTGAAGATCCCAACTTTCCTCATCACAGCTTCAAATTGCAGAAAGCTGTCTATGGCTTAAAACAAGCACCCCGTGCCTGGTATGCCACGTTGTCAACATTTCTCGAAGAATCAGTTTTTAAAAGAGGTTCAATCGATCAAACCCTTTTTCGTAAAATCTTTAATAAACATCTGTTAATCGTACAAATATATGTTGATGACATTATTTTCGGTTCTACTGATGAATCTTTGAGTGTTAAGTATGCAGATCTAATGAAGAGCAAATTTGAAATGAGCATGATTGGGGAGATGACTACTTTTCTCGGACTTCAAATCAAACAGTCCACTGATGGAATTTTCATCAACCAAGAGAATTATGTCAAAAACCTACTCAATCGCTTTTCAATGGACAAATCCAATACTGCCAAAACCCCAATGGCCTTTGGATACAAAATCGATGCAGACTTAAATGGCAAACCCGTTGACCAGAAAAGATATCGTGGAATGATCGGATCACTATTATACCTCACTGCCAGCAGACCTGACATTATGTTTTCTACTTGTGTCTGTGCTAGATACCAAGCAAATCCAATGGAATCCCATGTCATTGCTGTGAAACGCATCTTCAAATACCTAAAAGGCACTCCCAAACTTGGCCTTTGGTATCCAGCTAAATCCGATTTTCAGCTGAACGCTTTCACCGACTCAGACTATGGAGGATGCAAGCTAGATAGGAAAAGTACATCTGGTAGCTGTCAATTCCTAGGAGGTCGACTAGTGAGTTGGTCTTCAAAGAAACAGAGTTGTGTATCCACATCAACAGCAAAAGCTGAATACGTCGCTGCCGCCAGCTGTTGTTCACAAGTCATATGGATGCAAACTCAACTGCGTGACTATGGCTTCAGAGTTTCACAAATTCCCATATTTTGTGACTCAACCAGTGCAATAGCCATTTCTCACAATCCCGTTCACCATTCCTTGACAAAGCACATCGATATTCGATATCACTTCATTAAAGACAACATTCAAAAGGGTCATATCGAATTACACTTCATAAACACCGAAGATCAAATTGCCGATGTCTTCACTAAGGCTCTCGATGAAACAAAGTTTCTATACTTCCTAGGCCGTCTAGGAATGTTAAATCCAGATATCATCCATCCTTAAACTTTTACTTTTTGTTTGTACAAATGTGTGTTTACTTTAATTCAAAAAGAAAAACAAAAAAAATTACAAAACTTCAAAAGACAAAAAGATTTTAGATTTTTATAATTTTCATATCTTTCCTTAAAAAACCAAAATTTACAAAAACATTCAAATAACCAAAATTTCCAAAAACATTCAAATAACCAAAATTACCAAAAAAAAACAAATTTTCAAAAATACAATAAAAGACTTTCCATAATAATATTTTATAGAACCTTGTGATTAATCGTCTCTTGACTTAATTTTCAGATGCTTATGCTCGATGAAGATTTTAAGTCATATTGATTCTCAATTGGAGTGAAGGTTCAAATCTCCTACTTTTCATAATGTATATAACTTTATTTCCTTCGATTTTATTTCATTATAGACGATTTTAAACAATCAAGGGACATAAGGTTAGGAGGTTCAGATGAAAACAAAAACCCATGTGAGAATTTGTGCCTCGTCGATCTAAATCACTGTGGAATTCATTTCTTGTGAGCTTAGGTGTGTCACTATTGCTTTTAAGGTATATCCGATTATATCTTGTCACAGTCTCATTTTTGCTTAGATATCAAAATGACCAGGGACGATACTTTCATTTCTTACATACTAGACAAATTGTCTTTTATGCCACCTATCCCTACCTAGATAAAAGCCAACCAAAAATGAAGACAACATCAAAATGGAAAGACTCCAAACGACGACATACCCAACAAGAAAGCCAAAGGAGAAACAAAGATCTATCAACATCCAATCCTCAAAGACGAGTCAACAAGAAATTCAAATCACTCACTGAAGAAATACCAAGTTAAACAAACTTTCAACCAAATGGTTATTTCAAAACAAACATCATCAAATCCCGCAATTTGTTTTTAACCATTTTTCAGAAAAGCAAACATCTCAATCACTCTTACAAAAACAAAAACACAAAATTCTCAATTGTAGCAAATTCTTAATGTTAAAACAAAATATCTTTTTACAATAAATCGATATTGATCAACAAATAGGATACCATCAAAGAAGAAGCTGCAACAATAATGGATTTCCCGGGATACTGTAGCCTTCATCACTGAAGATTTCTTAGTTGCAAACTGCACTATGAAAATTGTTAAACCCCTCTATATGTATTTCCCGACGGAGAGAGAGTGAACATTAATGGCATGAATGAAGAAACCCGCTGAGTAATGCCGAAACCAGTCTTATGTGATTGATTATCTAATAATGAGACTAAGTGACTTTACAGGAAAAGCATAGATGAACACCTCCAATATGAGTGTGAGTCGTCAGAGAGAGATATCACTCATTTTTAGGGATCATTAACTTGTTCTGCTGCCAGAACAACCAAACACCCAAGTGAAATGTGAGCTATATCTATGAGCGTTCATCTGAATCGACCTGTTAGACCACTTGTCGTCATAAATAATGCTATAAAATCTTAAGAAATTTATTTAGATACATGTATGGCTACCCTTTGATAACCGAACCCGAGACTTTGATTCGGAAACAAACATTCTTCAAAATCTTTTTCAAAACATAAGATATGTAAAACCAAGTCACAAACTTTCAAAATGATTACAATGGTTTTATATATATCTTATTATTGACAAAAACTTTTATCCCAAATCTTCAATGTTAAAACTGTTAATGTGATTATATCTGTCCTTATTTCATCAATGATCACATAGGGGGAAATTGTTGAAAAATGTTTTTGTATGTGACCATCATTGAAATACGACGAACTGTTTTATATTATCTAACAAATATTATCAGTTTATTTCAGGTTGCATGGATTCGAGAAAACGAGAAAATAAAAGAGAATGAGTTTTAAGTCCAAAAACAAAGAAAAATATAAAAGAAAATTAAATTAAATCTATTTAAAATGAATTTTTGGAAATATAATTTCTAAATAATTTATTTTATTAGATTTAATTAATTTTATAAATTAAAAATGAATTTTTCTAATTTATTTTAATTAAATTCGGATTTTTAAAACCATTTTTAATTAAAAGGAAAAACAATTCCAGCTGAAGCCCAAAATCGCGTCCAGCCCAAGCAATAGTCCAGCCCAAGAAGAAGACCCGGCCCACACTCCAGTCCAGCTCCGCCTCCCTGATCCACCGCCTGCTGCGGATCCGAACCCGCCCCACGCTCCGACTTGTTTACACTCACACGAGGATCCGCGCCCTAACCCGGCTCCCGACCCGTTCCGTAGCCTCCTCCAACCCGGTGCACTCACATGTGACACGCGGACTTTACCCGCCCCAGATCCGACCCGCTACCCGATCCGGCCGATCCATTTCATCACACATACAGATCCGCGTGTCGACCCATTTCGCGACCCGATCCGACCCATCCGACAGAACCGCGTGTTTCAGCTCCAGATTTTACAGTTTTGGTCCCTAAACTTCCGAAAATCATTCAAAACCCGCCCAAACCCATTTTACACCCTTTATAACCATATTTTACACCATTTTTTCATTACAACACATAATTATAAACCAAAACTCTCTCAAAAACCTCTCCAACTTCCACCATCTTATTTCCAACCTTCCAAACAAACCAAAAACACCAAAAACACCAAGAAAAACACCAAGAACACCAAGAAAAACATCAAGAACACCAAGATCAACACCAAGAACACCAAGATCATCAAACAAGAAAACCAAGATCACCAAGATCATCAAACAAGAACAAATAGAGACACAGTCTATTAGAAATCCAGTCCAACCCTAAGCCAGTTCAGTCAATTTATTTGACGAACCTATTTGATAGACCAGTCGTTCCATAGTCCTGTTGTAAACCAGTTCAGTCAATCTATTGGCGAACCTACTTGATATATATATATATATATATATATATATATATATATATATATATATATATATATATATATATATATATATATATATATATATATATATTTATATAATTATAGTATTTATATTATTCATCGTTTTATGTTTTTTAATTATAGTCATTTATATTATTTATCGCTTTAAGTCATTTAATTACTGCAATTTATATTATTTATATATCTTTCACACAGTAAACGGTGCAAACCTTTATTTGTGGCGATCAGATTATATATTTTTATTCTGCAACTCTTATTATTTATTCCGCATTTATCTTTAATATATATATATATATATATATATATATATATATATATATATATATATATATATATATATATATATATATATATATTTGTCACACAATAAACGGTGCAAACATTTATTTGTGGTGATCAGTTATTTTATTTTCAACATCATCAATCATCCATTTAGAGCTCAAGAACATAAGGTGATGATCTTGAACTTTCACTATGTTTGTTTTGTTTTTTATCTCTACATGCATGTAGCATGATCCTCTTGAAATGAAATTCGTGTTCATCTTTTATGCTTCCGTTGCAACTTCAAGTTTTTGAAACCTATGAAATGAACATGGATTTCCAACATATCAATGAACAACCGCCTTGCAAATTATAACTAATATATCTCTGCTTTAAGATCATAAGATATTATTGTCTCAACATTGCTCGTGATATAATCCATGAAGCAATCTATTGAGCGTGGGTTTATCCAATACTAAAATCTCTATTTCTAAGTACTCATGAACGTTGTAGCAATCCCATTGCTATGTCTAACTCCTTAGACAATCTACAAACCAATTCATGACAGTCTTCATTCATACTTACTCCCTAAAAGTATGAGCGACTGTGGATATTTGAATAATCAAATTACTCAGGAAGTAAACATGCAAAATGAAACACAGTGATAAACAATTGACAAATAGCAGTAAACAATACTCATTAATAAATCTCTATTATTAAATCACCAAAGTCAATTACATTTACATTGTTACAAGTTTCAAATCCTATCTAATTTACAAAAACTAATATCATCTCTCAATCCTATGCTCCTAGCATGCTGATTGTGCTTGATCCTACTCCGAGCCTTTGTCAAGGGATCTGCAGGATTATTGATATCGCGTAAATTATACAGATTTTCCGGGCGATATCAGTGTCATTTTAGTTTAGTTTCATACATTTTATGAACTAAAGATACCTGATATGCTTAAAAATACATTTTGTAGCTAATAAGACACGTATGGAGCAAAAGATCGGATTATACAAGAGAATTGAGCTTTAAAAGAAACCAAGTGCAAAAAGGAGTTCAGACAGGGCGCACCCCGCCCACACCACAGGTGCACTGCGCCTACGAAGGATCCAGTTATCGACTTTTTGCCTACTTGGCATTAAAATAATGGAGCGTGGTTTCATCCAATGATTCAACAGGCTTGCCTAACATGTGCACAGGCGCACTGCGCCTCCTTTTGGGCGCACCTCGCCCTAGATCCGATCTTAAAAGTGAAGTATCACGTGGTCTTTCCAGCGATAAAGCGAGCTAGCTCCCTTCCACTAGGCGCATCGCGCCCTCCTTTAGGCGCACCGCGCCTCTTTCCTTCTCCAGCTATAAATACAAGTCCATGCACGACCATTTTGAGGGACGAAGGCTAAAAACCAAGAGAGAAATCAGAGAATTGTCATTCTAAATTTAGTATATCTCATATGTTTCATCATTTCATGTATAATAAGTGTTATTGAGAGTATTTTCATTACAAGAAGGAGCTAAGATCTTCATTGTAGCAAGGATTCATCGATTATAACCGGTTGGTATCTTTTATCATGTATTCTTCATATTGTTGTTGTATGTTTGATACCATGCTAGGCTAAATCCCTGTAGCTTTTGCCTAGGTGATGTTGATTCATTAATATAAATATGTGTTGATCTAGTTCTTGATTCGAGTTTAACATCGGTTAGGATATATAACTTGCATGCTATACATATTGAATGTGGTTAAAGTTTGTATTCTTGATAGCCATCTTCATATGATTAAGTTTAATGGCCATTTAAACGTATTGATTACATGAACCATTGTGATGTATAATTGACAACTATATATCATTGGACTAGTTATTGACCATTTAACTAGGAAGGTTATCTAAGATATAAACTTGATTAGTGAAATAAGACTTATATCACATTTAGTTGCAACTCATGACCATTGATTGTATGAACATATCACTATGACCATTAGGATATGGGCTATGTTTGCATGCTAGATTATATTAATAATTCATGATTATAAGTTATTTAGTTGCATGACCATTGTGCTATATTAACTTAGAAGTCATAGAATTGGTGATTTGACCATATGATCCTACCACTTAATGCAACCTATTTTAACTCATTGCACATAATCAAAACTAGTCAACATAGGTTTATATGAATCAACAAATCCTAGGCGAAAGCTTCCCTTGTTATCATTTGATCATATCATCTCTTTATTGTCGTGTTGTTATGATCATTTTAATTTATTATTCCGTCTATTTATTTTATAAACCCTCAAAACAAAGTTTTACGAGTTTTCATTAAAACTCGCCTCTAAATTATTTGATTGATAATTGAAGACTTTAAGTTAGTTAACAACTCCCTGTGGAAATTCGATACCTTTACTTACCTACACTATACTATTAAATGATCGAGTAATGCTTGCTCGTAAGTCTACTAGTCATATAATAAGGTAAATAATTGATTTAAGACTTTAAAGACATAACAACTACAAGTGAGTTGTTTTGACAACAACAATTATCTTCAGATGATACCCTCTTTACAAGGAGGTGACCTTCTTCTACTCTATGTCTGATATAGTGGTACTTTATGTCGATATGCCTGGACTTTCCATGGTCTCTCGGTTCCTTTGTCAAGGCAACCGCTCCTTCGTTATCGTAGAACAGTTCCATGGGCTCCTGAATACTCGGGACTACTCCTAGGTCACCGATAAAGTTCTTCAGCCAAGCCGCTTCCTTTGATGCTTCACTCGTTGTTATGTACTCTAATTCGCACGTAGAATCAGTCACCGTCTCTTGTTTGAAACTTTTCCAAGTAACTGCTCCCCCATTTAAAAGGAATACACAGCCCGACTGAGACCAACCATTGTCTCTATCTGTCTGAAAGCTGGCATCTGTATACCCGTTAATTCTCAATGTATCACTGCCACCAAGGACTAACACCATGTTCTTTGTCCTTCGCAGATACTTAAGTATATTCTTGACAGCTATCCAATGCGCCCTTCCAGGTTTTCCCTGGTACCGCTGACCATGCTCAAAGCAAAGGTAATGTCAGGGCGAGTACACGACATAGCGTACATGATCGACCCTACAGCCGAAGCGTAAGGTACCCGACTCATGTCAGCTATCTGCCTATCTCCTCGTTTGTACTCGGACTTTGAGTCTTACTCAACTTTGCATTACTCTGGATAGGTAGCTCTCCCTTCTTGGAATTTTCCATACTAAACCTCTTTAGTACCTTTTCCAAGTATGTACTTTGACTAAGTCCAATTAGTCTCTTCTTCATATCTCTCAATATTCTTATCCCGAGAATATAGGCAGCTTCTCCTAGGTATTTCATGGTGAAACACTTCCCAAGCCAATACTTGACATCTTGCAAGGTTGGAATGTCATTTCCCATGAGCAATATGTCATCAACATACAGTACCAGAAAAGTGACTATACTCCCACTAGCCTTGACATATATGCAGGACTCATCCTTGCTCCTAGAGAAACCAAACTCTTTGACTTTCTCATGGAAACAAAGATTCCAGCTACGAGAAGCTTGTTTCAATCCGTAGATCGATTTCTCAAGCTTATACACCTTATCAGGATACTTTGCATCGACAAAGCCCTCTGGCTGATTCATGTAAACATCCTCAGTCAACTTCCCATTAAGAAAAGCGGTTTTGACGTCCATCTGCCAAATTTCATAGTCATGAAACGCAGCTATGGCTAGCGTAATCCTAATAGATTTTATCTTGGCCACTGGTGAGAATGTCTTGTCATAGTCAACCCCCGGGGTTTGAGTAAAGCCCTTCGCAGCCAGTCTTGCCTTAAAGGTGTGCACCTTTCAATCCATGTCGGTCTTCTTCTTGAAGATCCACTTGCACTAGACTGTCTTTCGACACGGTACATTATCAACCAAGTTCCAAACTTGATTGTCATACATGGACTTGATCTCACTGTCCATTGCCTCTTTCCACTTGGCAGACTGAGGGCCCGCCACTGCTTCCCGATAGTTAGCTGGCTCATTGACAACGCCTAGTGATGTCAAGTATTTTAGGCGTTGTTGAGCCCTGTTCTTGATAAAATTATATCAAATATGTCTGGGTATTCTCACTTTTCGTGCCAGGACTTGTTTGGAGAAAAAGAATGGAAACAGGGACTAAAAGTGTGCAAAAGGAAGAAGTTTGGAAAGAATGAAAAATCAAGAGAACTCGTACGCGCGCCGCGGATATCACATCTGCACGACGCGGGCTAAAGGCGGTGGAACATATTCAAATGACGAAAAAACGGGGATCGGATAAGTACGTGCGCCGCGGATTTCACTTCTGCGCGGCGCGGTCACGGGAAATTTGCAACTATAAATAGAGGCATTTCCAGCCGAAAACCCTAGCAAAGACCGGGTGTAAAATCGACCTTGAAGCTCTTTGACTCCAGGATTTCGTTTCAGCAAGCTCTTAATTGGTATTTTATGTTTTTGAATTTAATTTTCTTTTAGTAGCAAGTAGTTTTTGTAGCTAAAGTCTTTGGGAGTGACAACCACTGACTTTGAGCACTTAGGTTTTTGTTTTAGCAACATTTGGTTACTGTTTGACGTTTGGAATTCAGTTTTGGTGAATAAAATCATTCGGTTACATTTAATGTTGGCATTTCGATGTTTTGGATGTTTGTGTTTGGTTTTGATTGTTGAATTGTGTTTGGACCTTGTTGGGACTGTTTTCCTTAGCTGAAATCAGTAGCTAATTAGGTTATTTGGTAAGCATTAAACCTTGGCTATTAACTGTTCAGTAGAACTTTAGTTAGTGGCTAGTTTATGCTTTGCTTGGTTTTGCTAGTTTGGATGCCTTTGATTGCTTCTGATTCAGAGATGTACTTTTGATTTCAGAAAGTGACTAGGTCATTTGAGCATAGCTTAGCTTGTTTGATCATTGTCTCATTTGCTAGTGATTAGCAAGATAGAAACCAGATCCTCCGACTGTAGCTGTGACACTACTAGTTGGTAATCTCTCATCTAGTCTAACCACGAAGCTCCTGTGGATCGACCCTGACTCCGCTATACTAGTGTGTGTTAGGTTTTTCTCTTATTTTTTACCGCACGACGACCTCTGCGCGTGTCAAATTTTGGCGCCGTTGCCGGGGAGCTGTGAGCTTAGGATAGGTGAGTAGTAGGAACTTGTTTCTTGCTTTTTGAAATTTCATTTTGGTAACTTTTGGTTTTTGATTTTTGTGGGCGTATTGCACTAGTGCATGCGTACCCGCAGGGGTAAGCAATTATCCCCATTGCAGTTTGATTCTGAGATTGAGCGTACTGCGCGCAAACTCTGTGCCCGTTGGCGTTTAAATATCATGAGTTTTAGTCAGGTTAGCAGTAGTCCGGTAAGTGTTGCCCAGGAACCATCAGGTGAGGCAACGGGGATGTTTTCTATTCCCCCGCTATTAGAGTTTCAGTTTGGGAGCACGAGTGCTTCTGGTGGTGCAGTTTCAGCCCCTGCACCCATACCATCATGCACTCCGCCATCTATCCCATCATTTACACCCGCTTCACAGCCACAATCCACCAATCCTTTTACCTATGCTATGTCTTGGGGAGAGCCGACCCGTGATGGCACCCCAGCTTCTAGACAGCAGACACCAACTTCTCAACCACAACCCGTTCTTTTTAAACCTCAACCAACATTCCAACCAACACAACCTATACACTTTAAACAACCGCCTCAACCACAATACTATTACCCGGAGACGGATGAGGTATATGACGAGGAAGATGAAGGATGGGTGCCACCAGCACCACAAACACAGTGGAACTGAGGTCGGGGACCTCCTAGAAGAGCACCACAATATCCACCACCAGGTCAGCGGGAGTACAACGATCATCTTTACGGTAACCCCGCCCAACCTTTACATTTCGCACAACCGAGACGGCAATCGGTTGCATCACATTTCCAACCAAGGGAATATGATGATTCATCGCCAATCTATATTCCTGATAACATTGATTCGCAAGTAGAAATACGACCTCAGTTATTAGGAATATTACCAGAGTTTAGAGGGTATAAGCAGGACGATCCCTATAATCATATATATGAATTCTTAGCGATTGCTAATGCTAATAACCCTAGGAACACCAATAGAAATATTTTCAGGCTTAGACTATTTCCATTCACCCTTAAGGATAAAGCCAAGTATTGGTTCACATCGTTGCCATCAAACAGCATTACTACATGGGATCAGCTCAAGGCAAGGTTTCTTCAAGAATTTTATCCAGCAAGTAAGACAACTGAAATCAGAAGAGTTATCCAGGATTTCCAGCAAAAGCCTGGAGAGGCTTTTCATGAAGCCTTTGACAGATTGAAGGAGTTGTTACGATCCTGTCCGCATCACGAGATTCCTAGGTGGCAGTTGGTCAAGTTATTCTTCGAAGGAGACAGTGAGACACACCAGGCCATGATAAATGCCTCATCCAGTGGGACATTTATGTGGCAGGACCCAGAGGAAGCTTGGCAGTTTTTGGAGCAGTTGAGCAACGGCTCCAAGGCAAACTTTTCTACTAGGAAGACTGTAGGTACGGCAGCAGCGGTGGGAGCCGATGCTGACTGGAAAAAGGAAGTGAAGAAGGAAATCAGTGAACTGAACAAGAAGTTTGACAGGCTCATGTCAACACTGCAGAATGGACCACCAAATTCATCGCAAGGAGGTCAAGGAGGACCTAAAACTCAAGAAGCTAATCAAGTTTACGGCCAGGGTCAAGGCCAACACAATAACGGACGACCCTACAGGCCATACAACCAAGGACAGCAACAAAATTTTAGGCAAAACAATTACCAGAATCAATCGACCAGTCAGCCTAGAACACAACAGCCTGCGAACAACAATAATGGAAATACAAATAGCAACAACAACAGGGGACCTACTAACGCTACCAACAACGCCCCAGGGACCCAAGACGAGATGATCGCCAAGATGTATGATATGGTCACCGTGACGCAACAACAATCTCAAGCGAATGCAAAGGCCATCGCAAATATGGAGCGACAAATAGGTCAAATGGCTGCAGATCAGCAAAAGAGAGATAGCGGCAAGTTGCCGAGTGCTACTGAAGTCAATCCTACTGTTAAGTGTATTTTTAGGCATGTTTTCATACCTTTTTATCCTTGTTTCGTCTTGCATTTGATTCTCTTTATTGCATATTTTCATGTTTTTCGGGATTTCAAGAATAGCAATCTACTTTCACACTTTGTGGTTGTTTTCAGGTGCTTTTAAGGGATGAATCTTGTATTGGATGACAATGGGAGGCTACACAAGAAATTACAGAAGAAACGGAGCTCAAACGAAGAAATTACAAAATTCTCATCCCAAAGTCAGTAGTGTACACGGCCCGTGTAACTTTATGGGCAAAAGTTACACGGCCGTGTAACTTTGTTATGCCACGTATGATGCCACGTCAGCTCAAGGGAAGTCCAGGAAGTTTGCAGGATTACACGACCGTGTAATCTTGGCCCAAGAAGTTACACAGCCGTGTAACTTTTCCTGGTGACCAGATCTGCTTTTTGGCCCACTTTGAGTTGTTTATTCCTTCTTGTGCTGTCATCCTCATGCTACACGACCAGATGCAGATCCAATCTGATTTTGAGGCCATGTGATGAAGGAAGTGGGTCTTGGAATGATGATGTTTGCCATTGTTCAATTTACCATTTTACCTTTGGTGTGTTAGTATAAATAGATGTGCTTGGTTAGCCTTAGAACCATCCCTTATTCCATTATCTTCTGAACACTCTCTAAGATACATTGTGTTTGTGTTTGTGTGCAACTTCAAGTGTGGATTATCTTTATTTTGTAAGTTTATTTCTCTTTTACTAGTCATGAGTGGCTAGTAACCTTATTTTCTGGTTTTGTATTAAGGATTATGATTGTGATTTAATATAAAGTTTGATGTTTAATTTTATCTCTTTCTAGTGATACGATTTTGAGATTTAACAAGTGTTTGGTTTTTATTTATTTCATATTGGCCATTTGATCTCAAATATTAATCAATCTAGTCATACAAATTATAAAATCCGTAATTGTTTTATAAAATGTTATTTGTGACAATCATCTTTACTTGGTGAAAATCATATTTCATGTTTTGACGCTCCAACGCTTGTTTAGGAGTATTGAACATTGTTGGGAACATTCACATAAAACATAATGCAATCTTTCATTCAAACTCTATGATCTCATCTAGGTTTGATTAGTAAGATTAGTCTTAGTTAACGAGCTTCTCTTGACTAAGGTACATTAGGTGAATGGTGTATGTGCGAGCTTTCGGCATACACAAAGTACCAACTTGGAAAGATTAAAGTTATAAACATCATTCGTATTGTTATTTCCAATCATATGACTACAAATACAAAACCAGAATTTGTCCCCAAATTATAAAAGAAATCATTCTATATTTTGTCCCACGTTATTTATTCTCAACATTTATACAATTGTGTTCCAACTCTTCATCAAAACCCCCCCTTTTGGTTACTTTCTTTACAAGTTTAACTTCCGTGAAATCAAGGTGTAATCCATTAGACCATCGCTCCCTGTGGATCGACCCTGCTTGCCATTTATACTACATAGTTAGTATTTAGAACAAGTAGTGTAATCACGAAATATTGGTAATCAACAAATCATTTTAAAACCATATTTCAACTCTTTTATTCTGTTGGTTACGACACTCAACAAATTGGCGCCGTTGCCGGGGAGCACGATATTACTAATATTTTATGCCAAGATCTTCACGAACAGGTACGCCTCTTGAACTTGATTCGGAGATTGAGAAAACCGCAAAAGCGCTAAGGAAACAAGCTAAACTTCGCAAGAAGCAGCAAGCTTCCCAAACAGCTTCTTCATCAAACCCTCCTATCATAGACATTTGGCAAGACCTTTCCTCATCAGAAACAAAAACAGAATCCGAATCAGATAACAACATCCCACATACACCTCCCTCTCAAATAAACCACACTCTTATGGCCGAAGATCCACCTCTTGAGCGAACACTTCGCCAATGGGCAACCCAAGATGTTACCCAACAACCTCTCTGCATAACCTACCCACACATGACAAACTTCGAATTAAAATCCGGGCTTATTCATTTACTACCTCAATTTCGGGGAGTAGAAAATGAAGACCCGCATAAATTTTTGAAAGAATTTCATGTCGTGTGTGTAGGAATGAAACCACAAGATGTCTCGGAAGACCAAATTAAGTTAAGGGCACTCCCTTTTTCATTGCTAGACTCAGCCAAAGAATGGTTATATGACCTACCATCGGGGTCGGTCACAACATGGAATGGTCTTGCACAGTTATTCCTTGACAAGTATTTTCCGGAGACGAAAGCTTCAAGTCTAAGAAGGGAAATCATTGGAATCAAGCAAGGGAAGAAAGAAGCTTTACATACGTATTGGGAACGATTCAAAAAGTTGTGTGCCCGATGCCCGCAGCATGGTATTTCCGATTACCAATTGTTCCGATATTTTTGTGAAGGTCTAACACCAATGGAGAGACGTTTAATAAACGCTTCAAGTGGAGGCTCGTTGATCGATCAAACACCGACCCAAATACGAGCTTTGATCGAGAAAATGGCGGAAGAGTCCAAGCATACCCAAGGAGAAGACGAATGGTATGTAGATCCACCACGAGGAGTAAAAGAGGTAAACACTCCTTATCTTGAAAATCAAATTTCTGAACTAACCAAAGCTGTGATGCAACTAACAAAAGAAAAAGGAGTTGAACCAACGGTTAGAGCATGTGGAATTTGCTTGCAATATGGACACCCAACTGACATGTGTCCCGAGTTACAAGAAGATCAAGAGCAAGCAAAAGCCATGGGAGGATTTACCGGGCAAAATCAGAGACAGTTTGATCAACCTCGGAACAACCAAAGTTGGAACTACCAGTCCAATCAAAACTACCCACAGCAAAACCGTAACCAATACCAGGAGAGACCTAAACAATACTACCAAAATCCTCCACCACAAAATACAGCAAGCACGAGCATGTCCTTAGAAGACATCGTGAAAAGTCTAGCCACAAGCACGCATTCATTTCAGCAAGAAACAAGAGCTAGCATCAAGAACCTGGAGCAACAAATGGCTCAACTAGCCACTTCTGTCAACAAGATGGAATCTCAAGGTAAGTTACCTTCTCAATCTCAAGAAAATCCCAAACATAATGTAAATGCTGTTACTTTAAGAAGTGGGAAAAGCTATGACGGACCAAGCTTGTCAAAAGAGAGACAAAGAGAAATAGAGATCGAAGACGATACCGATTCAAGAAGCGAAGCTTCCAAGGAACCATCCAAAGTTAAGGTAAAAATCACCCCTCCTCCTTTTCCATCTAGACTTAAAAACACAAAGAAGGAAAAGGAAGATCAAGAAATTATGGACATGTTTCAGAAAGTTGAGGTAAATATTCCTTTACTTGATGCAATCAAACAAATTCCTAGGTATGCCAAATTTCTTAAAGAACTCTGTACCTTTAAAAAGAAACTAAAAGAAAGCGGAACTGTTACAGTCGGTGAAAACATCTCGGCCGTTTTGCAAAAACGACTACCGAAAAAATGTAAAGATCTGGGTGTTTTCACTGTTCCATGTAAAATGGGAAATCTCTACATTCCAAAAGCCATGCTAGATCTTGGTGCTTCGATTAATGTCCTACCTTACTCTATTTTTAAATCATTAAAAATAGGACCATTAATAAGCACCGGGGTGATAATTCAACTAGCCGATCGCTCTATAGTACACCCAAAAGGTGTATTAGAGGATGTTTTGGTACAAGTTAATGAACTAGTATTTCCCGCTGACTTTTACGTTTTGGATATGGGTGGAGACGAAACATCAAATTCTTGTTCTATACTCTTGGGAAGACCTTTCATGAGCACAGCAAGAACAAAAATTGATGTTTTCAATGGAACGCTTTCCATGGAATTTGATGGAGAAATCATAAATTTCAATATTTTTGATGCTATGAGTTATCCACAAACTGTTTCGTCTTTAAATTTTCTTGATGTAATCAACCCATTAGTTGAAGAATGTTTCGAATTGTCTAACACTGATTTATTAGCTCTAGTCTTAAACAAAAATTTAGACAGGGAGAAGACAAAGGAGCTTATCGAGAAGTTCGATCTAAGTCAAGAAATCTTGGAAATCGCATCATACCTAGACCACCAAAAGAAAGCAAGGTATGATTTGCCAAAAGTGCCATTGCAAATTTCTAACGAAAAACTTCTTCCTTCCATTTCACAGGCACCAAAGTTGGAATTAAAAGATCTCCCTAACCATTTAAAATACATGTACTTGGGAGAAAAGGATACATTACCAATCATCATTTCCAACAAACTGTCTGAAGAAGAAGAAAAAGAATTGATGGGTCTGTTAAAGAACTACAAAGAAGCCTTCGGCTGGACAATAGCCGACATCAAAGGACTTAGCCCATCGATGTGCATGCACAAGATTTTCATGGAAGATGAGTACAAACCGTCAAGAGAAGCCCAGAGAAGACTCAATCCACCCATGATGGAGGTGGTGAAAAAGGAGATTCTTAAGCTATTGGACGCAGGAATGATTTACCCAATATTAGACAGCAAGTGGGTAAGTCCAATCCTGGTTGTCCCAAAGAAGACCGGAATCACGGTAACGGAAAACAAGCAAGGTGAGTTGGTACCCACCCGTGTGCAAAACGGGTGGCGTGTTTGTATTGATTACCGAAAGTTAAACTCCTCTACTCGTAAAGATCATTTCCCACTACCCTTTATCGACCAAATGTTGGAACGGTTAGCGGGAAAAACTCATTATTGTTGTCTAGATGGATATTCAGGTTTTCACCAAATACCTATTGCACCGGAAGATCAAGAGAAAACAACGTTCACATGCCCCTTTGGCACGTTTGCGTACCGGCGGATGCCTTTTGGGCTTTGCAATGCCCCCGCCACATTCCAAAGGTGCATGATGAGTATCTTCTCCGAGTATGTTGAAGAGATTATAGAAGTGTTTATGGATGATTTTACTGTGTATGGAAATTCGTTTAAGGAGTGCTTAAATAATTTTACAAAAATTTTGAAAAGATGCATTGAAACCAATTTGGTTTTAAATTACGAAAAATGTCATTTTATGGTTGACCAAGGACTCATACTAGGACACGTTGTTTCAGCAAAGGGTTTAGAAGTTGACAAAGCAAAAATTGATGTTATTAAAACTCTACCCTACCCAAAATGTATCCGAGAGGTCCGTTCTTTTCTTGGTCATGCAGGTTTTTATAGGAGGTTCATCAAAGATTTTTCAAAGATCTCAAGACCGATGTGCGAACTTCTACAAAAAGACGTAGAGTTTGAATTTTCTGACGCGTGCAAACAATCCTTTGAAACTTTGAAGAACCTGTTGGTAAGCACACCCATCATTCAACCGCCAGATTGGAGTCTACCGTTCGAGATTATGTGCGATGCAAGTAATCATGCGGTAGGGGCGGTGTTGGGGCAAAAGAAGGACAAAGTTCCCCACGTCATATACTACGCTTCGAAAACATTGGACCCAGCCCAAAGCAACTATTCAACAACAGAGAAGGAGCTTCTTGCCATCATATTTGCTTTGGAAAAATTCCGACAATATTTGTTGGGAACTAAAGTCATTGTTTTTTCTGACCATGCAGCGTTAAAGTATTTGATGACAAAGAAAGATGCGAAGCCTAGGCTCATTCGTTGGGTCCTACTACTTCAAGAGTTCGATCTGGAAATCCGGGATAAAAGCGGAAAGCAAAACTTAGTTGCAGACCATCTAAGTAGGATCATCAACAATGAAGATCCAACCCCGCTAAATGATTCATTTCCAGATGAACAGCTGCTTACCAACCAGACAATCATACCATGGTATGCTGACATAGTAAACTATTTGGTTACCAAAAATTTCCCATCAGACTACACTCGAGCTCAAAAAGACAAACTAAAGAAAGACTCAAAACAGTATGTGTGGGATGAACCTTACTTGTGGAAATTTTGTCCCGACCAAATCATAAGGAGATGCGTAGATCTCCGTGAGGTACACTTTATTCTAACCTTCTGTCATGCTGAAGCCTGTGGAGGGCATTTTGGTCCTAAAAGAACGGCCGATAAGGTCCTTGAATCTGGATTTTATTGGCCCACTATTTTTGCCGATGCTTACAAGTTTTGCAAATCTTGCGAGCAATGTCAAAAAGTTGGAAACCTAAGACCAAAGGACCAAATGCCACTAACCTCCATACTCTTCTGTGAAATATTTGATGTATGGGGTATAGATTTCATGGGCCCGTTTCCGTCATCCTTTGGAAATATCTACATAATTCTAGCAGTGGATTATGTCTCTAAATGGGTAGAGGCAAAAGCCACACGGACTAACGATTCCAAAGTAGTTGCAGATTTTATAAAAGCTAACATTTTCAGTCGATTTGGAATGCCGAGGGCTTTTATAAGTGATCGAGGATCACATTTCTGCAACCGAACGATAGAGGCGCTCTTCAAGAAATACGGAGTCCTACATCGAGTTTCCACCGCTTACCATCTACAAACAAATGGACAAGCCGAGATCTCCAATCGAGAAATCAAGTCCATTTTGGAAAAGACGGTAAGTACGAGTCGTAAGGATTGGAGTATCCGTTTAGACGATGCTCTTTGGGCATACCGCACCGCATATAAAACACCAATAGGTATGTCTCCTTACCGTCTTGTATTTGGAAAAGCATGCCATTTACCAGTAGAAATTGAACACAAAGCGTATTGGGCCATCAAACGTTTAAATCAAAACTTTGTAGAAAATGGAATTCATAGGAAACTCCAAATCCAAGAATTGGAAGAAATAAGAAACGAATCGTATGAAAATTCTAAAATATACAAAGAAAAGACCAAAGCCTTTCATGACAAGGTCAATTCACGAAAGAGCTTTGAGATTGGCCAAAAAGTGTTACTTTTTCAATCCCGTCTAAAACTTTTTCCAGGAAAACTTCAGTCCCGATGGGTGGGACCATTCATTGTAACTAATATTTCTACTTATGGTGTAGTAGAAATAAGAAGCGACACGACTGGAAAGATTTTCAAAGTAAATGGCCACCGGCTAAAACCTTTCTACGAAAATTTCGTCGAGCAAAACGTTGAAGACGAAAAATTAGATGAGCCGGCCCGCTCCCAATAGTCAAATTTTGGGAGCCATGCATCGAGCCAACGACGTTAAACAAGTGCACTAACCGGGAGGCAACCCGGGGGTATTTTTGTCAATTTTTAAAAGTGTGATTTTTTGTGTTTTTATAATTTTTCTGTATATAACTTTCAATTACCTACGTGAGAAAACGATCGGAAATGAAAACGGACTACCGAGGCTCAAGATACGAAAAACGAAAAAAATGAACAGTATGGTACACGACCGTGTAACTTTATACCTTGAAGTTACACGGCCGTGTAACTTAGAAAAGTAAATTCGTATCAGTCAAAAATCCAAATTACACGACCGTGTAATGTGTATGTGAAAAATAACACGACCATGTAACTTGGAAATATGGTCACATTTTGTATCGGTCAAAACACACGTTTACACAACCGTGTAATTTTTCAAGCTTAAGTTACACGGCCGTGTAACTTCGGCCAGGGGTATTTCTGTCATTTTCGCACAATATAAAGCCAAGGACTTCATTTTCTTCACTTCACAGTCGCGATTTGTTACATTTCACTCCTGTCGGTCCGAAAACTCAAGAAAAGAACTCGATTTCCATTTTTTTCTTCCAATTTCTTGTTGTTTTGTTAAAATCCAAAGGTTAGTTTCACTATTTCTCATCTTTTCCTTCATTTTGACCACAAGAAACATAAAAATCCATGGTTATTTTCGGATTTCTTGAAACCCTAGAAAATGAGGGTTTTGAATTTTTGTTGCTAAATTGTTGAAATTGTTTAGGTTCAAGCTTGGGGAAGGCAAGAATAGGAGAAATCAAGACCAAACCACCATTGTGCAAGCTTCAATTTGGTACATTCTTTCCAAACTCAAAATTTTCATAATTTTTGATTTTTGGCTAGATAATTGGTTCTTGAGTTTGATTTGGGAAGCCTTTGTGATTAAATTTGTGTGTTTTATTTGTTTGTGTGTTATTTTTGTTCAATTTCCTTTGTTAAAAACTAAAAAAAAGTATGGCATCATCGTCCCGTACTTACTCTAGGGGTAATAAAAGGCAAATTGTGTACTCGGCCTCTAGTGGCTCTTCCGATGAGGAGCCCGAACAACAGGACTTTGACATGGGCGATGCGGGTATCACATTTATGACCGATACCCAACAGGCCCGTTTTTATAACTTCTTGGAACGAATTGGGCAAGCCCAAAAATTCGTAGACGTCCCAACTTTGCGAGACTTACATATAGAGGCAGGAGTACGCAAACTCCTGTCCAATGTTGGTTGGGAAGGGTTGATGAATATAAGTGAAAAAAGCTATTCCAACCCCACTATTGAATTTTTGTCGTCTGTTGAATTTAACGTTCATACTACAGTTTTGTCTTTTAGAATGTTCAACAGGTCATACCAAATCACACAAAACCAATTGTGTGAGCTTATTGGCGCACCGGTCGCCAACACATATGACCAAAGAGGCAAACTAAACAAACTGTTCCACCGAGAAGTTGGCACTTTCTGTACCAAGATTTCCATAGAAAACTTCTACCGTCCCAGTAATGCCAAAGCCTCCAGCATCATCCACCCCGTCCTCAAAGTCACCCACCGCATCATTGCTTCTATCTTCTTCCCACAAGAAGAGATAAGCAAGGCTGGCCTAAATGAGCTTGAGCTTCTCTATTGCATGATCAATCCAGGGCCTAAAACCCCAAATTTTGGATCCTGGATCATGTACAAACTACTTAAATTAAGTAGAAGTTCATCTGGCCAGATCCATTGCGGTGGCATTATCACATTAATAGCCAAGCATCCAGCCCTGGGCATCAGATTTCCTGATAACCTTGAGATAGTCAGAGGTGAGCGATACCTCACCTCTGATGTTCTTGAGGGTATGAGGTTATTTCGCCGCCCCGAATCCGACGAAATTTGGCAAGCCGACGGACGCGATTATCTGCGGGTGAACAACAGAAACGCCCGAATACTTCGATTAGCCAACCCAGTCTCTAGCACAAATTGGAAGCCTCCTTCCAACATGGGCCTACCCCTACCCCCTCCCAACCTACCCCCTCAAGAGCCCAACCCACCACCGAGACAGCCTCAAGAGCCCGGACCTTCAAGTTCTGGTAGCTCATTTCCTCCAGAGCACAACCTTTACATGGAGGAATTTTCTAGAATCAACTCCCAGCTTGCGGATCTTCGCCTTGATTATCAAGGCATCTATGATAATCTTGGTGAATTTGACACACATCAAATGGAGCTGTGCCAAGACTTTGAGCAGTTTAGAGAGAACCAGTATAAACATAACCAAGATGTTATGTCTATCCTCTCTGACATACAAAGATCCGTTGCCTTTAACCCATGGCAACAGCAGCACCCACAGCAGCCACCGCAGCAGCAGCAACAGCCTGGAAGCCAACCACTCCAACCCCCTCAATTCCCACCTTACCCATATTACCCACCATACCCTTACCCTCCATTTCCGCCACGGGGACCCTTCCCCGACCCTCAGTAGGTTGTTTCTATCTCCTTCCCTAATGCATTGTGGACACTGCTTTATTTTAAGCTTGGGGATGGATAAATAAATCCCTTTTAAAAAAAATTTAAAACAACAAAAATTCAAAAATATTTTATTTTTGCATTTTTTAAACTTTTGCATGCATTTTTGTTATCTCTTGCTTCTCATCTATGTGACACCTTTAAATTGCAACCATAATACATCTCATAGTTAAACTTCTTGTATTTTTGTCCCTTATCTACATACAACATCACCATCTTTTGAAATTTTAGATCTTCATTAGGAACTTCTTGTTGTTAATTTCTAGCATAAATACGTTTGGGTAAATTATAAAAACACACATGAAAGTGAATCGAAACTATTCTAGCAAAGTACGCTTTATCCACCCGTGAGTTCATCAATGTGTGTAATCGACTAGGAGAAATACTATGGAAGTTGCACTAGTCCCCCCTCATGACCATACATTTGCATATTGTCTATTAAACATAAGGTTTATCTCAAAGTCGCGATTTTTCCAAAGTCATGGACAAAAATCTTATTTTATACATTTTTTTGGTTTTGTGTGGTACTAGGTGTTTATAGATGTCATATGACCTTGTTTATATTATTTTGGTCATTAGTGTGTTTAAGTTTTTCATTTATGTTTATAAAAATATCATAAAACTATTTTGTCTAATCATTTTAGCAAAATTTTGTGAAAGTGTTTTTATGGTGAAAATCCAGAAATCATTTCACTTGGTTCTAAAAGATTGGTCAAATAAAAAAAAAAAGACCGAACCAAGTGATCACTCAAGTCATTTTAAGTAAAAATTTTCTACAAAAATACAATAAAAGCGGTTACTTGTTTTGAAAGCCTCATTTCATCCTTTTTGCTTTCAACAACTAAATCTAATCTAGTTAAAACTTCATACATTGACCATGTTTTAAAATTCTTCATACATCTTGGGTCAAGTTGAAGTTTAAAAGATTTTGTTGTCTCGGTCGTCTAGGTATCTATCCTTTGTAAATAGGAATCGAGTTGTAAATTTTTGTCCCTCTGTTTTGAAAAATCATGTGTTTAGTAAATAAATATGCAAATGAGGTCGGTTGGAGGACTTGAGCAAAGTCAACTTAGTATAAGCTTCCTAGATTCGATATCCGAGCGCCCCTCCTATAAAAATGAGTGTTTATAGCCAAATATTGAAAATGGAGCTTGCAAGGTCACACATCTTGTGGCATGAGTGAATAAACACGAGAGGAGTGAACAATTGTAAGCACGTCCTTTGCTTGCGAGACGCTTTGTATAGTAAGTGAAGGTTTCATGTGTGAGTTTATATTTTGACCTAACGTGCGTATGCTAAGTAATTGATAAAAATTTGTTCCTTTTTATGGTCTTTTGTTTTGAATAGATGGTCTAACTTATATGTGCATAGGGTCCAAATTGACATGATTTTTAGTTATGATTGATGTTGTTTTGGTTGCTACCTAAGGTGTCTATTCTTTTTCTACTTTGTAGTTTGTTATCCGCATTGTTTAGATCCTTGTTTTCCTTGAGGACAAGAAAAGTCTAAGCTTGGGGATATTTGTTAAGTGTATTTTTAGGCATGTTTTCATACCTCTTTATCCTTGTTTCGTCTTGCATTTGATTCTCTTTATTGCATATTTTCATGTTTTTCGGGATTTCAAGAATAGCAATCTACTTTCACACTTTGTGGTTGTTTTCAGGTGCTTTTGAGGGATGAATCTTGTATTGGATGACAATGGGAGGCTACACAAGAAATTTCAGAAGAAACGGAGCTCAAACGAAGAAATTACAAAATTCTCATCCCGAAGTCAGTAGTGTACACGGCCCGTGTAACTTTATGGGCAAAAGTTACACGGCCGTGTAACTTTGTTATGCCACGTATGATGCCACGTCAGCTCAAGGGAAGTCCAGGAAGTTTGCAGGATTACACGACCGTGTAATCTTGGCCCAAGAAGTTACACGGCCGTGTAACTTTTCCTGGTGATCAGATCTGCTTTTTGGCCCACTTTGAGTTGTTTATTCCTTCTTGTGCTGTCATCCTCATGCTACACGACCAGATGCAGATCCAATATGATTTTGAGGCCATGTGATGAAGGAAGTGGGTCTTGGAATGATGATGTTTGCCATTGTTCAATTTACCATTTTACCCTTGGTGTGTTAGTATAAATAGATGTGCTTGGTTAGCCTTAAAACCATCCCTTATTCCATTATCTTCTGAACACTCTCTAAGATACATTGTGTTTGTGTTTGTGTGCAACTTCAAGTGTGGATTATCTTCATTTTGTAAGTTTATTTCTCTTTTACTAGTCATGAGTGGCTAGTAACCTTATTTTCTGGTTTTGTATTAAGGATTATGATTGTGGTTTAATATAAAGTTTGATGTTTAATTTTATCTCTTTCTAGTGATACGATTTTGAGATTTAACAAGTGTTTGGTTTTTATTTATTTCATATTGGCCATTTGATCTCAAATATTAATCAATCTAGTCATACAAATTATAAAATCCGTAATTGTTTTATAAAATGTTATTTGTGACAATCATCTTTACTTGGTGAAAATCATATTTCATGTTTTGACGCTCCAACGCTTGTTTAGGAGTATTGAACATTGTTGGGAACATTCACATAAAACATAATGCAATCTTTCATTCAAACTCTATGATCTCATCTAGGTTTGATTAGTAAGATTAGTCTTAGTTAACGAGCTTCTCTTGACTAAGGTACATTAGGTGAATGGTGTATGTGCGAGCTTTCGGCATACACAAAGTACCAACTTGGAAAGATTAAAGTTATAAACATCATTCGTATTGTTATTTCCAATCATATGACTACAAATACAAAACCAGAATTTGTCCCCAAATTATAAAAGAAATCATTCTATATTTTGTCCCACGTTATTTATTCTCAACATTTATACAATTATGTTCCAACTCTTCATCAAAACCCCCCCTTTTGGTTACTTTCTTTACAAGTTTAACTTCCGTGAAATCAAGGTGTAATCCATTAGACCATCGCTCCCTGTGGATCGACCCTGCTTGCCATTTATACTACATAGTTAGTATTTATAACAAGTAGTGTAATCACGAAATATTGGTAATCAACAAATCATTTTAAAACCATATTTCAACTCTTTTATTCTGTTGGTTACGACACCCAACAACGCCCCAGGGACCCAAGAAGAGATGATCGCCAAGATGTATGATATGGTCACCGTGACGCAACAACAATCTCAAGCGAATGCAAAGGCCATCGCAAATATGGAGCGACAAATAGGTCAAATGGCTGCAGATAAGCAAAAGAGAGATAGCGGCAAGTTGCCGAGTGCTACTGAAGACAATCCTACTCATAATCAGCGTCCAGGGAAGGAACAAGTCAACACTGTCGAATCAGGATGGCGGAAAGTCACTCTGGAGGACTTGTTTGAAGTAGGGAGTGAAGTGAGACCAGGGGAAGGAGAAAAGGCTCTAGAAGGTAAAGAAGGAAGAGCTCCGGTTGAGAATGGCACTCAACCAGAAACAGATAAAGAGATCCAAAAGGAAGAGCAATTAACGATAGCAGGGATCAAGCAGAAAAAGAAGAATAGGAAAGAAAAGAAGAAGCAGGAAGCACCCAGATCAACGGGGCCCTTAATGAATCAGCCCCTGTGGGATGAGCTTAAGGATGCCCCTGAAGACACCAGGATTTTGCAAGAAATGTGTGAACAAAATGGGAAGAGCAAAGCACATACACCAAAAACTGTGAGATTGACTGTGAGAGCTAGCGAGGCGTTATTGGGAACACTGCCCAAAAAGGAAAAGGACCCCGGATCACCATTGATCACTACAACTGTAGGGGACGTGGTTATTCGAAACACCCTATTAGATTTGGGAGCAAGTGTCAACATCTTGCCAGGATACCTGTACGACAAGTACAAAAATGAAGAAATTGAGCCAGCAGAAGTTGTACTGCAGCTGGCTGACCAATCAACTAAGGTATCCAGGGGAAAGCTAACAAATGTCATAGTAAAAGTTGGGGACTTTTTCTATCCCGTGGATTTTCTGGTTATGGAATATGAAAGTCTGGACGATGCGCCTGCGCTCATCTTAGGGCGTCCATTCTTAGCTACTGCTGGTTCAGTGATCGATTGCAAGACTGGAGATATGGATATTTTCTTCGGGACCAGGAAAAGAAGATTGAATATATTTGGGAACCCGATATCATTACCTTCAGAAGAAAACGGCAAACAAGTAGATAGGAAAACATTAATGGAGCCAGGAATTAGGAGTAAGGAAAAGATCTGGACGCGAACGGGGGAAGGAGGAAAGGAAGAGATTTTAAAAGAGACCAAGGACCACCCGTTGTCCACCATCGACAAAGAACAATTGCTGGACATGATAGAGATGATGGAAGCAAGGCACCAGCAATATGAAAAGGAATCCAGAGAATGAGAGGCGAATGTGTTTGAGCTATTGAAATCTCAACAACAATGGATCAGCGGTGTGAGCGATCGAATGACCCAACTTACATCTCTCGTGACAATGATGGTCAACAATTTCATGCCAGAATACCAGCAGATGCCATCAAGGGGTCAAGAGGAAGAAGAAGATGCAGCTTAGGAGTAGAACGTCTGGCTGAAGACGTTAAACTTAGCGCTCGTTGGGAGGCAACCCATCGTGTCATAAGTTAGGATATATTTCTTGAAATAAAATACAAAATACATCAATCTTTTTGCAGGTACTAGTGGTTTGAAATAAGTGTGGGGTCATTTGAGAAGTTTTGAAATTTTTGAAGTCTGCGCCGCGGGTATTTGAATTACGCGACGCGGGATCGTAAACCAACCCGATGCGCAGGGGTTGATTTGGTGACACGCGCGACGCGCAAAACGTAAACCCGCGACACGGTAAACGATCAGTCGGTTTTCTCCTTTATAAGATTGGAGCATGCTTTCCTCCAGTTCCCTAAGGGACTGGCCAGTTCTGTTGAGTATACCTCACGGAGGGACGCATTGAGGAGTCGCCGGGTGCTAGAGGCGACGGTCATTGATAGAGACATTCTGAGAGACGCAGGGCTCTGGGATGCTATCGAGCCATTCTTACATCGCACCTGGACCCATGAGGAGGCGTCATTCACTTGCAGAGGATGGGACCAGATCATGGCCACTGCAGAGGATGTGGTCTACACGGAGCTGCTCCTGGAGTTCCTATCTACGGTCCATTTCGCTCCCAGGGCGGGAGACCCACGTTCCAGGCTGGTACGCTTTCGTTTGGGAGGTGAGCACAGGGAGTGCAACCTCCGGGAGTTTGGGAGGCGCACAGGCTTATACACTCCAGCAGACCTCCAGCACCGTTACTTCACCCGGTTCTTAGGGTCGTGCATTCAGGGGGAGCCGGAGCGAGCTCCCAACATGGAGATATGTACGCCATTGTCCAACGTCAGGTACGAGGCAGGGACCTCGAGGGAGAGCCACCTACGCGATCCACTTCATCGCCTCATGCACCGTATCGTCTCCACCTCCATCATGCAACGGGAGGGAGGCGAGAAGGTGTCTGGGGACGACATGACATTTCTATGGGCTCTCCTCGACCCGTCCCGATTCCTCCATCTCCCCTTCGCCCTTGCGATCGCTCTCTCCACCCACTCTACCGGCGCCTCCACCAGCAGTCCACTAGCCAGGGGTTATTTTATTACCCGCCTGGCCCGTTCCTATGGCATTCTTACTGCCCCCGTGGCAGCTTCTTTGACTGCTCTGCCTCCATCGCGCACTACAGCAGGCACCTTGGAGAGGATGCGGTTCATTGAGCTGCAGCGCCCCGGGTAGTACATACAGGCCCCGACCGAGCCTCCTCAGGCACCTCAGCCCGCGTATGCCCAGCCTGGCAGGAGACGCAGGAGGCCAGAGCCAGCACCAGAGCCCGCAGCCCCGACACAGCCACAGGAGGATCCAGCAGCCATCCATCGGTTGGAGGCCCGAGTTGCGAGGATGGAGGACCAGCTTGAGTGGATCGGGGAGGTACTTTTGGAGTTGGCCACTCAGCAGGGCCGACGTCCCCGACCATTCCCAGCCCGGGCCCACGATCATGAGGCCGGACCCTCCAGGCCGCCTGGCAGTGATTGATGTACCTTTTTTTTTCTTTCTTTCTTTTTATTTTTTTAGATATATGTATAAACTTATGACACATCTATCTGTATATTTGTTTGTTCATATTTTATTTGTCATGTTTGTTTGTTTTTAATGTGTTTGTTAAGTTATGCATGACATACCAAATTGAGAAGGAGTTGTCTCAGACAAGTGTGGGGTCACCGTGCCCCCTCCACTTGTTTCGACCACCGGCGTGTTCACTGTAGCGCTACAACTCCAGCATACGAAATCGAGGATCCTTCTGTACGCAATTATACCTGTGATATTGAGCACCAAGCAGTCTATCGTCCAAAAGGGGTAACTCTTTCTCCTTTATTTTGAAATAAATTTTGTACAACGGGGACGTTGTACGGTTTTAAGTGTGGGTGTGGACGGTTGAAAGAGATTTTTTTTGAAATTTTTGCAGAAATGATCAATTTTTCAATTTTTAGCAATATTTTTCAAAATTTTTAATAAATTGCAATTTTGAAATGAATGGTTTGTGATTGTGATAGCATTAGTATTTTTCAAGAGATACTATTTATTTATGATCATGCTATTAGTTAGTCAAACAAGTTGAGTTTTACGAGTTTAGAAGATTGAGCTGTTTTAGGATTGGAATTTAGGAAGGAAATGTCAATCTGTGGCCTTTGTTGTTCGAGCCGGTAGGTCTAAAATGGGTGGACCTTATGCACCTTACCACCTAAGATCGTCTGGTCTGGGATGGTATTTCTGAAAGCTCGCTACACGGACAACATCGAAAGTCATGGACAATTCCTTAATGGCCTTTAGAATCTGAATGAGTAAGTACACTTCATGGTGGACATAAAGTTTGCAATAAAGGGTTCTCTAGAAAGCCATGAATTCCAAAGAACAATTCAATTATGTTTTCGCGAACTATTCCACTCTAACTCATAGAGCAATAAACTTTGAAACTAAACACAGTCAAAAATTGTTTGATTCTTTATTATAATTTGTTAAAAACTCTCTTGCTTGGGGACAAGCAAGGCACAAGTGTGGGGTGTTTGACAACGCCTAGTGATATCAAGTATTTTAGGCGTTGTAGAGCCCTGTTCTTGATAAAATTATATCAAATATGTCTGGGAATTCTCACTTTTCGTGCCAGGACTTGTTTGGAGAAAAAGAATGGAAACAGGGACTAAAAGTGTGCAAAAGGAAGAAGTTTGGAAAGAATGAAAAATCAAGAGAACTCGTACGCGCGCCGCAGATATCACATCTGCGCGACGCGGGCTAAAGGCGGTGGAACATATTCAAATGACGAAAAAACGGGGATCGGATAAGTACGCGCGCCGCGGATTTCACTTCTGCGCGGCGCGGTCACGGGAAATTTGCAACTATAAATAGAGGCATTTCCAGCCGAAAACCCTAGCAAAGACCGGGTGTAAAATCGACCTTGAAGCTCTTTGACTCCAGGATTTCGTTTCAGCAAGCTCTTAATTGGTATTTTATGTTTTTGAATTTAATTTCCTTTTAGTAGCAAGTAGTTTTTGTAGCTAAAGTCTTTGGGAGTGACAACCACTGACTTTGAGCACTTAGGTTTTTGTTTTAGCAACATTTGGTTACTGTTTGACGTTTGGAATTCAGTTTTGGTGAATAAAATCATTCGGTTACATTTAATGTTGGCATTTCGATGTTTTGGATATTTGTGTTTGGTTTTGATTGTTGAATTGTGTTTGGACCTTGTTGGGACTGTTTTCCTTAGCTGAAATCAGTAGCTAATTAGGTTATTTGGTAAGCATTAAACCTTGGCTATTAACTGTTCAGTAGAACTTTAGTTAGTGGCTAGTTTATGCTTTGCTTGGTTTTGCTAGTTTGGATGCCTTTGATTGCTTCTGATTCAGAGATGTACTTCTGATTTCAGAAAGTGACTAGGTCATTTGAGCATAGCTTAGCTTGGCTTTGGTGTGTTTGATCATTGTCTCATTTGCTAGTGATTAGGAAGATAGAAACCAGATCCTCCGACTGTAGCTGTGACACTACTAGTTGGTAATCTCTCATCTAGTCTAACCACGAAGCTCCTGTGGATCGACCCTGACTCCACTATACTAGTGTGTGTTAGGTTTTTCTCTTATTTTTGACCGCACGACGACCTCTGCGCGTGTCACTCATCCAAATTTATCAGTGTCCTATCACTGACAAACGTGTCCCCATCTGTAGTTATATGGAAACCATAAAACTCGGTTGGCATGCTAACTCTACTGGAGCGCCTAAGAGGTAATGATATATCTGTCGGACCAACAGGAACTCCTTCCTCTTGTTGGGTGCTAGTTTCTCCTAAGGTTGCGTCATCTGATGACTCTTGAATTTCTTCAAGATTAATGGTACTCCCCCTATCCTCTTTGAATATGAGCTCTCTCTCTCGAAAGACTCCTCGTCTAGCTACAAAGACCATGTCCTCACTTGGTCTGTAGAACAAGTATCCAAAAGACTGTTTGGGGGTATCCAATGAAAATACACCTCTCGCTTCTTTCTGTGAGTTTGTCGTGAGTTTCTCGTCTTACGAAAGTCTCACAACCCCAGACTTTGATATGTGCTAATGAGGGAACTTTCCCCGTCCACATCTTATGAGGTGTTTTAGCAACCTTCTTAGTTGGGACAAGATTGAGGATGTAGGCGGCAGTCTCTAAGGCATACCCCCAGAAGTGGATGGGAAGCGAAGCTCGACTCATCATGGAACGAACCATGTCCAATAGGGTTCGGTTACGCCTCTCGGCAACACCGTTCAACTGTGGTGTTCTGGGAGGTGTCAACTGTGAAACTATTCCACATTCCTTTAGATAGTCTAGGAACTCGATACTAAGATACTCACCGCCTCTGTCGGATCTAAGCATCTTTATCTTCCTGCCTAATTGATTCTCAACTTCGTTTTTGAACTCTTTGAACTTTTCAAAGGTGTCTGACTTGTGCTTGATTAAGTAGATACACCCATATCTACTATAATCGTCAGTAAAGGTCACGTAGAACCGTGTGCATCCTTTGTGGTTGATCTGAAGGGACCACACACATCTGTGTGTATGATGTCCAACAGACCTTCACCTCTTTCAAAAGATCCTTTGAAAGGTGATTTAGTCATCTTGCCCAACAGACAAGATTTGCATACATCATCCAACTTGAGGTCGAATGATTCCAACACTCCATCCTTTTGGAGTTGGGCGATGCGTTTCTTGCTGATGTGCCCAAAGCATGCCTTTTCTACACCACTAGAAGAATCAATATTCAATACACTATTTCCTAAATTGTCAACACATGTCACTTTTTCATACACACCAAAACAAGGTAAAGCTTCAAAAATAAAAACACCATTCTTAAAAACAGAAAGTGAACCATTCAAATTGTCAAAAGAATATTGAAAACCTTGTTTGAACAATGCATGAAATGAAATTATGTTTCTTGCCATTTCTGGCGAATAACAACAATTTATTAAATCTAAACTAACATCACTACTGAGCAGTAAACTATAGACTCCGATCTTGGTAACAGTCGACGATCTCCTATTGCCCATGATCAGGTTCAATCTACCGTGCTCCACCTCCCTGCTTTCCTTTAGGCCCTGCAAATCAGAACGTATGTGAAAACCACATCCTGTATCAAGGACCCAAGAACTGGAAGATGATGAGTTTTTAGAGATAGTGTACATACCTGCTGTCGATGGCTTCACTTTGCCATCCTTAACATCCTACAAGTACTTCGGGCAGCTCCTCTTCCAATGACCCTTCTCTTTGCAATAGAAGCATTTGGTATCTTTGGAGTTGGCGACATGAGGAATGCCGAAAGACTTGGGTCTTGGGCCATTACTGGATGACCCGACATGAACCTTTTCCCTCCCATTCTGATTGGGAGGGCCCTTCCGTTTCTTTCCTTTGCCTTGACCAATTGCCAAGACAAGCTGGCTAACTGAGGGTACACTTTTACCCTTTAGACCATCTTCTGTAGTTTGAAGCATGCCATGCAACTCAGCCAAAGAGGTCTGAGAGTTGTTCAAATGATACACCAGTGTAAACTGGTCATAAGAACTCGGTAAGAAGTTAAGCACTATGTCAACGGCCAACTCCTCATCGACAGGCATACCCAGCTTCCTAAGCCTATCCATGTAACCTTTCATCCTTTGCACGTGAGTGCAGAAAGACTCTCCGTCCTTTGGGTTGCCGTTCGTGAAGGCTTTGACCACTTCGCACCTTTCGACACGCGCTTACTTGCGGAACTTTTCCGCAAGGTCCTTGTGCATCTCATAGGGCCAGTAGTCCTCGTAGATTCTTTGCAATTCGGGTTTCATGGTAGCAATCATGATGTAGGCCACTTTGGTCGCATCATCACAATGTTTTTGGTATGAGGCAACATCCTCGGGAGTAGCTGTGTCGGGGTCAACTTCAATGAGCTCTATATCAAGAACATACTCTTTGCTCTCAAACCTCAGAGCCATCTTTATGTTTCTTATCCAGTCGTTGTAGTTAGTGCCATCCAATGTTACTTTAGAACACAACGAGAGGATTGAAGTGACGTTACTGTTGTTGGAGTGGGGAACGGATTGGTCAGCGGAAGACATCTATAAAAGAATGTAGTTTTTAATTAGATACATATAATCCTTAATATTAACCCAATATAATAATAAGGCTAGGACCCAACTATAACAATTTACAACTTAGAAGATGGATGCCGTAATCTAATTGTAAATTTTATAAATGTAGGCGAATGACGATTCAGCCAATTCCACCGCGGAAAATAATCATATTATAATGGAATTCCTAGATCTTTTGAGATTTATTGAATTGTTCAATAGCATGTTTTAATCTCGGATATGCTCCACTGTTTGTGACTGGGATGCCGAGGATCACAAACTGGATGTGAATAACCATTTAAATTAGCTTGGTACTTTCAAAACCAATTACCATCTCTAATTCATGTGCTAGTAAACCACACACGCTCCATCAATAATGATAAGATTGTGAAACCCATTGCAACTCTTAATGAACCCCTATTGGTGTTCCGGTAAACCACACACGCTCCACCAATGTTTCATAAAGTGTAATGTGTAATTTCATGGATTAGCATCAATTCACATTTTTCCTAAAGTAACTAGATTGGGATTTTATAAAACTGTTATAGTACTTTGATTAATATCATTATACTTTTAATGAGATGAAGCGGTCCTATCAAACTCGTTCTGCTAACGACCCTCCACTGATCAGGAGAGCGGTGGGTGAGAGTGGACACCCATTAGACCACCATTTTATAGGCAGTCTCCTTATACACTCTTTATAGATCAGCTTCGTGAATGAGGCCTACTGTTGATTTGACTAACCAGTTTATCTTATACATATAATATTAACTTTTAATTATAATATATATAAGATGTATTTTAAACTTTTAAAATATTTCTGGTTTATCTATTTAATTTTTTGAAAATTAACTATTAATTTAAAAATTAAATTTAAACCTTTAAATGATTTAATTTATCTTTTAATTAAACAATTAATTAAATTAATTAAATCCAGATAGGTATCACAAATTAATCAAATTAATTTAAACCTATCTTAAACCCCTAATTTCAAAAAAGGCAAGCAATGGGTTTAAGGTTATCTATTTATTTAAATAATCTCAACTACCAAAATAAAAAAACCTTCTAAAACCCTAAAAGCCCAAAATCGCAAATTAGGAGGGGAGGGGCTAGGGTTTCCAAAACCCTAACCCAAAAAATCGAAAAATGCCTAATTAGGGTTTATAAGCTTTAAACCCTAATTTTTAGGAAACCAGTTATAGCAATTCAACTAGAAAATAACAAATAGCTCTGATACCACTAAAAGGTCATCTGCAAATCTATGAACTAAAACCCTAAGTTCACATGCAACCTATGAGGATCTATGTTTTCTATCTTTGAACATATACATATTTCCTACGAGGCCAACAGAAAAATTGCTAAAGAATTAAATCAGAAAAACTAACCTTTAGGATTTCTTGGAAGCTAAGCAACAAAAGTATCTTGCCTCAAATGAAGCCACACCCAGAAGCCGTAGGGGAGGGTCACGAGAATTCTAGAGAGAACAGGAGAGAATATCACTGATAAATGAGGTCCAGGGATCCCTATTTATAGGCTACCAGACAGCCCTTAGAGATAAACCTCGTTTGACTTTCAAACTGAGATAAACCCTATCTCTAAGCCATTTTTCGGATTACAGATACGCGCGCCGTGGCCCATACATGTGCGCGTCGCGCGTGTCCAATTCAACTATTGATTTGGAACACGTTTAGCCTCTTTCCTCTTGATTAATCTAATTAATGCCACAAAAATTAATCCAATTAATTATTAATCAAATAATAATATTTCTAATTAATACATTATCTCCAAAATATATTAACAAACTATTTGTTTTATTTCTATTGGTTTATTAATCATATAATAAATCAATCTTTCTCTCTACTGAACTTTCTACCAAACCTCCAGCTATGTGGGCAACCCAAATGGACTATGCTACTATTAATTAGGTAAATACTAATTATTAGTCATGGATTAGACACCTAATCCAACACAATCTACTAACAGTATATACAACAATTTATGGCTAAAACAAGAAATTGAAAGCTAGGGTTTGAAAACCCCAAAACCAACAAATTACTCACCTCTATGTTTTAGGAATCATGAGTGCATTTACAGGGTTACATTTGAGTCTCTTTACGCTTCCCTACGAATCTCCCGGCTCAATTTGATAGAAAATCGCCTCTATTTGCTCTGGATTTGAGTTTGGGTGTTTTTCCCCCCGAAATGAGGTTTTTCTGCACTTAAATGCAGTCTGCACAACATTAGCGCCGCTAATGTCCAACATTAGTGCTGCTAATGTGGCCTGCACGACTCGTGCTCGCGAAAACGGCCCGTGTAACCTCGTTTCAGGCCTCGGACAGTTTCTGGACCATTTCTACACGACCCCGTGTGGAAACACACACACGACCCCGTGTAAGTCTGGAAGGCTCTCGGATTGGTTTCTAAGGCTTTTTACACGACCCGTGTAACCCCCTTTTGGCATTTTTCAAGCTCAAACTTCTCCCAAATGTGTTTTTAACCATCCTAACTCATATTATAAGTTATTTAATCTTAATTACACTAAGATTAACACAATCTCACTACTAATTAGTATTACGGTATTACAAAAATAACCATTTAATTCAAACTTGACAATTAAAACATTTAAAATCGAGTTTATCAAGACAGTTACAAACACTATCCAGCGGAAGACTTGAATACCGAAACCCCAGATGTGAGACAGTTGCGTCATGCCCCAAGCTCTAGCCAACAAATACCTGAAAATCATTTAGGGTAAAAGAGTAAACAGAAAGCTTAGTGAGTTCCCCAAAATACCACGCGATCCATCGTGTGTTAATCTTAATTCATTCTTTTTTCCGATCACCGGGCACTAAAATTTATAAATAGTCAACGTAAGTTCAATCCTCGTCATGCTAAATGGGTTGAGTTCCTTCAATCTTATTCCTTTCTAATTCAGCACAAGGCGGGCTCCTCAAACACCGTTGCTGATGCGCTAAGTCGTCGACATTCGTTGACTTCACCAATGAAAATCCAAGCATGTGGTTTTGACACTTTTCCAGACTTGTATCAAGATATTCCGACTTTAAAAAAATTTGACACCAATGTCACACACAACCATTCCAAGATTTCTCGAGGCATGATGGTTACCTCTTCAAAGGTAGCCGGTTATGTGTTCCTAAGTATTCTCTTTGTAAGTCTATTATATTAGAAAGCCACCAAGGCAACCTTACAGGCCATTTTGGCCGGGGTAAGACACTCACATTAATCCATGGTCAGTTTTATTGGCCCAACATAGAGCGGGATGTTTCACATATTATTGCAAGATGTTGGGTTTGTCATACCACAAAGACTGTAACACAAATGCCGGATTATATACACCGTTACCGGTTCCGGAGGCTCCATGGGAGGACGTGAATTTAGATTTTGTGGTAGGTTTACCGCGGACCCAACGACAAAAGGATTCAATTATGGTCATTGTTAACCGTTTTTCCAAAATGGCTCATTTTGTGGCATGTTCCAAAACGTACGATGCAAGCCAAATTGCAAGGTTGTATTTTGCTGAACAATACGAAAGTCGGAAAAATCAACATCGAAAACGAGTCCTTTTCAAGGAGGGTGATCTTGTTTTGATTCACTTACGTAAAGAGTGATTTCCCGCCAGGCGTTTTATGAAGTTGAAACCACGCGCTGATGGTCCTTTTTGGTTTCTTAAACGCATCAATAATGTGTACAAATTTGAGCTTCCTGGTCATTATAATCTTTCCGCCACCTTGAATGTTGCAGAATTTATCCCTGAATGAGGGCGAGGGGAGCAATAACCGTAACTCGAGGATGAGTTCATTTCAAAGACGGGGAGGATGATGCAGTGGCCAATGATGTAAATCTCAAAACTGGGGTGATTGAAGCAAATGAAATTTGAGTTAATTGTCTTATATTTTAATTACGATAGCTTCTTTTTGAAATTAGGAAGTAATAGTTATAATATTAGTTTATTCCTTATTTTAAGGGGTTAGTAGTCATCCTTAGTTGAGATTAATTTTTGCCTCCTTATATTTATTTTTCGATAGATGTCAATTGAGGTAGATTTTTTTTATGAAATAAACAAAGAACACATTGGGATTTTCTTCTTTGAGGCGTTCTAATACGTTTCTTTTTTACTTTGTTCCTGATCCTGTATTATTTGGTATCAGAGAACGAAGTAAAAAAGATACGTATTGGAACGCCTCAATGCAACCAGGTCTTAGTGAAAGCAGACATACTATCTTAAACAACACTAGCATTAAGAACGCCTTTCAAATAAGACCAAACCTGAGAGGCAGTTTCACATTGACAAAACAAATGAAGTAAAGAATCCTATTGACTTCTAATGCAGAAATTCAATTTATCAGGCATTTGAAAGCCCATCATATATCTGACCCTCTCATCCATAGGAAGAGCATTCTTGAGGAATCTCGAGAAGAAGAGAATAAACCCATCTTAGGAGGAAGCCACTAGTTCCATAATAGAGACCACAAGCATTTTTCTGGCCATGAATTCTGGAAAAAAAAAATCTCAATGGGTTCTTTGTGTATTTAAAAAAAAAAAAAAAAAAAAAAGTCTACCTCAATTGACGTCTATCGAAAATAAATATAGAGTCAAAAATCAATCCCAACTAAAGAGGACTACTAACCCCTTAAAATAAGGAATGAACTAATATTATAACTATTACTTCCTAATTTAAAAAAAAAAAAAAACTTATAATAATCAAAAGATAAGACAATCAATTCAAATTTCATTTGCTTCAATCTCATGTGAGCCCAGTTTTGAGATTTAGATCATCGGCCCCTGCATCAGAAGTGATCCATTTTCCCGATTGTTGAAATTATCAAAAATTTCTCCTACAATATAGTCATGATGACTATTTGATACAGGGCATATCCATCAATTAACATAATTCCTTATGGTTAAATGGGAAAGGATAACTTTTTAATCCGTTAGAAAAGAAATTATCTCCACAGGTCAAGAGCTCGGTTAGAAAGTAAATTTTAGGGTAAATTTCATAAAAAACACTAATTTTTCAAAAAATTTCGATTTTGACACTGTGTTATTATTTTTTTCAATTAAGTCACTAAGTTTTCAATTTTTTTTTTAATTAAGTCACTATGTTTTCAATTTGGTTTCAATTTTGACCATTTGACCGGTCAACCCGGTAGTCAGCTGACGTCGCATGATGACGTGTCAGTCTTTGATGATGCGACGATGACGTGGCATGCTGACGTGGCACCCGAGTATCAAAATTGAAACAAAATTGAAAACATAGTGACTTAATTGGAAAAAATTGAAAACTTAATGTTTTAATTGAAAAAAAATAACACAGTGTTAAAATCAATTTTTTTGAAAAGTTAGTGTCTTTTTTTGGAATTTTTTCTACATTTTTTAAAATGATAAAGTTGTCTTTTTACGTTTTTAGAACGTATAAATATATTTTTTACAAGTATAAATACGTATTTTTATACTTTTAGAAGCATACATACATTTTCATAAGTATATATACCTATTTATACTTATAAAGACGTAAAAAAACGTATTTATACTTCTAAAGACGTAAAAAATGTATTTATACTTCTAAAAATGTATTATACTTCTAAAAATATAATAATATGTATTTATACTTTTAAAGACGTAAAAACATATTCATACTTCTTAAAATGTATTATACTTCTAACCGAACGTACTTAAACCAACATAAAAATATATTTATATTTCTAAAAACATAAAAATATGTATTTATACTTCTAAAGACGTAAAAACATATTTATACTACTAAAATGTATTATACTTCTAACAGAACGAACGTAAACCAACATAAAAATATATATTTATACTTCTAAATGAAAAAAACATACACGGACGAACTTAAACCAACATAACGGAACAAATATAAACAAACAAACATAAATTAACGAACAAATACTTATTTTTATGTTTGTAGAAATATAAAATATGTTTTTTTACATATAATCACGTATCGTATCAATCAAAAGCACGTTTGTTTTGCATATAATCACATATCGTATCAATCAAAATCATGTTTATAATGAAAAAAAATGTCAAGAAAGAGTTTTAAACTCGTTTTATAATACGTATTTTATTGACATATACATGTTTATATGCAGAAAAACGTATTTATATTTTTAAAAGCATAAAAATATACATTTATATATACTTATGACAATGTATCTATGTTTCTAAAAATATAAAAATACGTATTTATACTTGTAAAAAAATATATTTATACGTTCTAAAAACGTAAAAAGACGAATTTATCATTTTAAAAAATGTAGAAAAAATCCAAAAAAAACACTAACTTTTAAAAAAAAATTGATTTTGACACTGTTATTTTTTTTAATTAAAACACTAAGTTTTCAATTTTTTCCAATTAAGTCACTATGTTTCAATTTTGTCACTCGGGTGCCACGTCAGCATGTCACGTCAGCATCGCATCATCAAAGACTGACACGTCATCATACCACGTCAGCTGACTACCGGGTTGACCGGTCAAATGGTCAAAATTGAAACCAAATTGAAAACATAGTGACTTAATTGAAAAAAATTAAAAACTTAGTGACTTAATTGACAAAAAAAATAACACAGTGTCAAAATCGAAATTTTTTGAAAAGTTAGTGTATTTTATGAAATTTGCCTTGAATTTTAATACGTTAAAAAGGATGTTTTCCCCACACGTCAAGAGCTGGGTTAGAAAGCAATTTTTAATCGATTAACATAATTTTGGATTGTTCTCCATATTTTGGAGTTTCCACATGCAAGAGCTCCTCACAATAAGCCATAGGAAGTTTTCCCCACACGTCAGCCCAAAATTTGTTGTCTCGACCCGATATGTTAGATATTAGCCGGCTTTAAATTATTTAAATTTTTGTCGGATGATTTTCATGATTCTGAAATTCTTGTGATTGTTTAGCAGTTTAATTTCAGTATATTATCATCAATTATATTTTTTTTTAAATTTGTCAGTACTTGACAAATTTTGATCGGCCTTATAAAAAAGATTGGGATCTTGAATATTTCTTGTTCCTTGCAGTCGTTCCGCATCACAATGACATGTAGTTTTTCTTGCAAAATATCTGAAATATTTATGCTTTTAAGTATATCCGGCTATCTCCATCAATATTTACATCAAACGTAAACATCTCTGTCAAAAGAAATATAAAATATTTCCATTACTAGTATAAAGGTTAGATGTACATCCATTTGTTTGTACCGAACACATGTTTCTTTTTATATTCAATCATCTTGTCATTTGCACTCTTTCTTTTAGACAATTTTTTTTATTCATATTAGGATTGTTTAATCATAGATTATATATATTTTTATTCATGCTAGGATTATATTAGAAGTTGATGGATAAGTGTCCGTCTGTCAAATCAACGCCAATTGTGGATTTAGAAGTGGATTAGTGGATGCGTGTGTTAACCATTAAATTAAAAAAAAAAAAAAAAAAAAAAAAAAAAAAAAAAACTATGTATTTAGTTTCGCAAACGTTTTTGCTTTGTTTGAAACTAAATGAAGAGACTAGCTTTACCTTAACTTTTTTAAGGATTTTTTCTATAAACTTCGCTAGCCAAATTGATGCATGTACGTACCTGATAATGAGTTTTAGCTATAGTTTTCAAAATTGAAGGCTTCAACTAGATACAATGAAGATCCCGGTAGCAAATCACACTGAATCGGTCTTGTAATGCACAAAAGCGGTGGATTACTCTTGGCACATAATCGACTGAATACTATTCATTGACGACAAGAAACCAATAAAATGTTCATACGTTTATTTGAGGGCCGTGTTCATGAAGGGTAATTTGTGTATTTTCGTTTATCGCTTATCGCAGGGGCGAGTTTAAATAGATGGTAGGCGAGTCCTATAAAACACCTTCATTTTTAAATCTTATAATAATTTATATAGGAAAATTTTTAGGAACCATCTGAATTTTTTTTAAGACCTACCGTATGGTGTTGAACCAAAATGGATGATATTTTTGAGGACCTAGTTAATTGATTTATAACTTTATCTATATTTTTCCTGTAACACCCCATTCTTCATACATTTTAATTGGTGTAATATTTTATAAAACATTGTGAAGTGGAAATTCGTCATTTTAAAAACTTTCCTAAAATCTTTAACAATCATAATATAAAGATTTTGGTCCCAATTAAACAAGTAATGTATAAAAATATTTAACAAACTTGTGGGTTACAAACTCAGATCAACAAACCATAGTAAAGCAATAAAACATCTCAAGGTTAATGTCCCGCAAGTATTCAACATTTCTACCGAAAATTCGGCATGACTATTGGGCAAATTGGATAAAATCCACACTGACCCGACTGAATAAAAAGAATTACCAAGAATTACAATACAACTACACGGGTATACTATACCATAAACAATATGTCTCTCAATAATTCACATGAGTATACCGTCTATAGGATAAAACTATCATTCAGTCTTCAATTCTATCTATAAAACCTTAGCTTTCTTCTAAGTCCATCAATTCTAACCTATGCAGTCAATAGCACCGAGATCTCGGTGAGATCTCCGTGAGATAGCTGTTCTCGGTCCTAGATAAAATAGCGGTTGGGAATTGCGGAACCGAGATTTGCGCCGAGATTCACCGCAATTTGACCGCTATATCGATTGCGTTATTGCGGCGAAATACTGCTATTTTCTAAAATGATATTTTGGGCTATTTATTTCGGGGCCAGTCAATCAAACATAGACTAGACACGAGTCCAAGTACTAGGAGAAAATCGATCCTATTTTATTGAGAGACGTGGAGGAAAATGATGATTGGAGATTAAGTGCAAGATCTTGATGTTGGTGATGACCTAGATGGAGAACTGAATGTCTTAGACGATGTTGACTCCGATGCCAAACCCGTGGATTGCAATTAATTATGTTTGACACTATGACACTATCATATATTTTATGCTACGAGTTTTATATAACTTTTTTGTGATATTAATTCTACATAGTATATGTGTGAATATATATATATATATATATATATATATATATATATATATATATATATATATATATATATATATATATATATATAATATTTCTACATAATATAAAAAACCGCTATGTCAATGCTATCCCACCGCGATAACCGCTTTTTTCAATCTCGACCTATGACCGTTATTTGATTTTTTACCGCAATAACTACATAGCTTCTATCATCCAATGCCAATAATCATGCTCCATTAAAACAATAATACGTAAGACAAATATGTCTCGTGAGATAAATGGGTTTTAGACCCAACAAGATATTGAGGTAAATCAATTACTTTAAAAACATATTCCTCAATTTAGGTTTATGAAACTGATATTTAAAACACATTGAGCCTTTATCCAGAAAATCCTTTGAAATCATATTACTATTTATATCACCAATGCAAGAGTTTCTGACTCAAGCCATAAAACATTAGTCCCAAAACCATTTTCCTTATTCTCAACAAAACATGATATGATTCTCAGATCAAGTAATGACAATGTCACTAAAGAGTGCGACTCACTTTGCAACACCAAAAGAAAACCAATAAAATCAAGTCATCAGTAAACAATGTCATCAATAAACAAGTCATTATGAAATAAGTCATCAACAAAACAATGTCATCAATAAAACAATGTCATCATTAAACAACAATACTAGTGTCGCCGTGCTATACACTCCTTTACAGGGTAAGACACACTCGCCTTACAAAGACATGCCCGCATAAAGGTCTAAGGTATTGGAAAGCCACCGAACTATCGATGATGAAAACCCAAAGTATAGAAAAGCCTCCGAGCTACTAATGGTAAGTCTAAAGTATCAAAAAGCCACTGAACTACTACTAAGGACTGTGTCAATCCAAGACTGTATGAAACATATTCACTTCAATACATGGTCAACAATAAAAGACTACTACTTTGCCACGGGGGGTACCACCCCAGTAGAGTCTAGGTCATTAGGTCCGGACTTCTAAACATGAATGTATTCATCAACATTTACAATTCAACAAATTCCCATACTCAACAATTCAAATTCAAAAGGACACTTCAGATTTTTAACACTTAACAAATCAACAAATCCAATTGGAATTAATAATTCAAACTTTAGCTTAAAAGCTTCAAAAACAACAATTTAATCAATCCTCAGATAACTCAAAGAGTGATAATCAAATTCCAAAGACTTAACATAGACATAACCAAAGTTCACATAACTTGGTTAATTAAAACATCAATTTCAAGAACTTCATGGGGAATTGAAAAAAACTTAATGAGAAAATCAATGACCAAAACATCAAAAGAACTTAACATTTGTTAAACAAAAACCTAAATGGCCTTATGGGTAAAAGATCAAAACTTCATAAACTTACTAAGAAGATTACCAAAACTCACATAGATCCCTTGGCATCATAAATGAAATTCAGTATGCATAACTAGCATGCCAAATACTTTAAAACCATAAGTAGTATATTCAGCAACTTGTTTAAAAGAAAGCAATTCGTCATCAAATCATTTAATGCTTAAAACCTGATAGGTAAAGTCGTGTTGCTATATACCCAGTTGAAAAGTCCACATGTACTCACCTCAGTAGCTACGTATGTCTAGCTACACTAATCCAATAGCCCTTGCCTTTACTTGCTCCCAAATATCCTTCAACCTCTATTAATTTATTAAAAGATTAGAACATAATACACAACTAACACATAATATTTGTTTAATCATTCAAAAAGTCTTTCTAGTCATCATCTAATTCCATTCTAAGGGTAAAGTGTGATTCTTAGAACTTAATAATCACTTTGGACACTTTTACCCCTTTTGGTCCCACTTGGACTAACTATAGTGTTTTCGGGTTTCTACAAGGTTATTATTCTTACATTCCAATTATTACTTGTTTTTAAGCTTGCTTCAATTCTTACATGTCAAAACATCCATCATTTTACTCATTTATGTCATTTTGACAAACATCAATTGATAAAGTTTATCAAAAGGTTATTTTCCATACACTTGACACCAATACGAACCAACACTTCATAAATTTCATCAAATCAAATTATATGTTCTTTTTCGTATTTATATACTACAATTTGTCCCACAAAGGTTGGAATCCATGATTCCATTCCAATTTCAACAAACATTACAAAATTTCATAAATTATGTAAAGATTCAAAATATCATGACTTTTGCTCATTATATATTATCAATTTTAAACTATTGACAACATATGTACACCAAATGAAAAATTCAACTTTTAACATAATATGATCCTCACACAAACACTTGGTCTTTTTAGTCTAAAAGCTTAACATATATACATTTCAGCAATAACTTCAATTCTATAGACTTTCCTCTTCAAGAACACCAAGCAAAGTTCACCCATTCCCCCTACTTACAATTACCATCTGATGAATATTAATATTCATATTTCAATCGTTTTCAATATTCTTTATAGTTATTTTTTGGCGTTTTCTAATGAAAATGAGCACCAGCCAGCAGTTAAGTACTTGGATGCGCCTTTGCATACTCATTAGAGGTCGCGTGTTCACTTCTCTTCGCTTCAAGTTTTAGGTTTTCATTTCTCGGGACTGTGGGTCGTGGGTCAACCTGACCCTAATCCAGATCCAAATCCGGCAAATACCTCCTCTAGCCTATCTTACAGTTTCATCCTGCATGTTTTTTTCACTAAACCTCCATCAACTTTTCCTATTTTATAATTTTAACCAAAGTATTTTTGTTACTATTTTGGTATTCAATTTTTTTTACAATTTATTTCTTTTGATTTTAAATGTTTTTTTAATTTTGAACAAACTACTAAAAATAAACTTTTAAATTATATTACATTTACTTCACTTTTAATTTTTATTTAAAATTTCGGTCTCTATTTTACTTTTCGCCTTTTATGTTTTTGACAAAACCTTTAATTTTATTATGAATTTGCTTCAAACTTTTCTTTTTAATTTTTAAACTTCTTTTAAAAAATTTCTACATTTCAAATTCTAATTATACTTTTTTCTTCAATTCACTTTTAGTTTATTTATCCAGCTTTTACTCTTACAATTATATTGTTTAAAAATTACTCTGATATTTTATTAACACAGTCTCGTCCATATAATTTTTATATTCTTTTTAAACAATTTTACGTTTTTAATAAATTTTATTTTCTACAAACTTTTTTTACAAACCCCGGTGCAACGCGCGCGGTGATACCGACTAGTTTAACATAATATCCAACATTACACATAGGTGGAATTTGATTTTTGATTTAATCCAAGTATTTCTTCGCCATTCTTGAATCAAGTACCATGTATACCACAAAAACCCCAATTTATTCCTTTGGTGTAACCATTATTTACAAATCTTGAACACAACAACGGTTGTATTACACAAAACTTTTAACATCACATACATGCATTCATACAATCCTAATAATCTCAAGTTTATGAAATTAATCATACAGGGTTCAAGCTTGTACGTTAAATCTTTACATATTGGGAAAGAAATCAGGAAATTTGGGGTTGTTTAAGTAAAAAACAGACCACAAGGCTCACCACATGCCACCCCCAACCCGTCGGCGGCCGAACAGCCACCATCACTGGCGCTACATGCGACGGCTCACCGGAAAAGTCGCACAGCAGCAACAGGAACTGCTGTCCCCTCCCATCTACCTTCAGTTTGTTGTCCCTCTTGCCTTCTCCTTGACTCAGCAGCTCTGAATCCCTCCATCACTCTCGACTTCACGATCACGCACACAAATTGACGATGTGTGTGTGCGTTTCTTCCTCACATCAATCCCCTTTCTCGATTACGTACGTTACACAAACCCAAAAACACGAATAAACTGATACCCTGATTTTTATTTGGCTTAAAAGTGGGAAATTCCAAAATGACCTCACTTAAATGCCTTAGAAAAGTTTCTACACATATTTATAATTTTTCTCAATCTTTGCATAGTTATAACTTTCACATATGATACCGGACTTTTGCAAACTTTATATCTTTAGAAAGGTGGGAATGAGCTTTATAACTTCCTCTCACTAACTTAAGTCTGAATCCATTTAGATTTTCTGCTATCGGCCCTTAAACATGACCTTTTTGGCCATTTTGAAACCTTCATAACTTCTTCGTTATGGCTCCACATGACCCAAATCTTTTTTCTATATTCATATTACATCAAAGATTACAAAATTCTCATTGATGACTTTTTCCTAATTCATTCTAGATGTTCATATATTAATTTTTAAAGTTTGACAATTAGTTATTCAAAATTTGTACCCAACTTTTCCAAATTTACCCTTGGGCCTTTGAAGCTAATTTTCAAATAAAGTAACATTTAATTAGGACTTTATAAAATGTCTTAAAACATAAGTCTCCATATTTTTTTCTACTTTGACTATTTTGCCCTTGCATCGCACAAGTAGCCGAAAGAAGCTTACACTTTAATCATCAAATATAATTATATTTCATTTATTATCTCCCAACAAGTTTTAGATTGTCACAAATATCTACCCCTTAAAAGGATTCCGTTCTCGAAATCAATAAGATATATTCCACTAGCAATCTTAGCGATTTCCTTACTTACATGCCATAACAAGTTTGACTTTCCAAGGTCAACATGTCTCTAAATCACTTTCTTCTAATTATTTGGCACTCCATCATGTTCACTTATTTTACATCATTGCTATCCATGGGTAGAGCATCCCAATATTCACATAATAGAGCTTTGATTGTTTATTTAAAGTAGAATTCAACATCACCATTTATACTTAACTTTAAGTAATTATATTTTATCTCCATGAGTCTTTCTTTCCTTTGTATTCTTCCATCTTGATTGGCCTTACAATTCAATTACTCAACCCATAAAGGTAGTTTATCTAGATACACACATCAGTTAGATGTTTTTATCATGGCTATCTAATCTTTGAATTTTACTAAGTTTCAAAATTCTTTAACTGTTCTAATATGTTATCATATTTCACCTATAAAACAGTAATATCATAATAGATGATCAAGGGATCACCTATTTTCTTTCATTACATTCAAACAAGTTCTACATTCACTACCCATGAACCCTAGCAATAGTCTATCTAAACATTAGGTTTCTAACCTTTGGGCACGAATTCCTTATTGTTGGCTACACCTCAAGTACTCGATAACATCCTTAATCAACTCTTGGGCTTTTCTTCGCACTCAAACTTCATCCCGTCCTGACACTTGTACTCACTCTACTCTATCAACAGGATTATTCATGGAATCAATCCTTCTAAGTCTACCATCTACCCCTTAGAAAGGGGTATTTTCTTATAAGGCCCTATTCTCTATATGATCTACATAGCATTGACTTATTTCGGTTCATCTCTTTTCACTTTACATGATCTTAGAACAACCTTAGCCACAAAAAATATGGATTCTCATTCATTTTCAACCACCTCCATTTGTGATGAAACGAGACTACATGCAGTTTGCCATTAAGCATACAGACCATTTTGCCAAAAGACATTTCATTATAGTGATAATCATCTCGTGATGAGATATTATCAATTTCATCATCGTACGTAGGGAGTCTTCCAAGTATCACGTTCAAGTGATAATTCTAGCTTACCCACTATAGCAATTTTACTAATCCACGATAGTTACAATACGCTCCCATAATAAGCTCTACATATTAAAATTAGCAACTTACATTTTGAACAATTGTAATTTATCATCGGGTATAAATGTTATTATACCTTACTATCATGTCATCCACTTACCAACTATGACCATTAATGGTTAACATAAATATGTAAAAGTTGAGGTTTCCAATGCCTTCATTATCTTGAAGCACTTCATGAAAAGGATGTCATACATTTATTTCTTTTGTTGATGTAAATTCTTCACATAAGTCAATTTTCTTCACGATCTTCAGACCCCAATTCAAAATTTCAACCAAGACCTCTCAATTTTAATAATTTCTTTTATTCGTGTTCTTATAGAATTTCAACTTGATTACCATAACTTTATACTCTTATAACCATATTACAATACGACATGATACTTGAGATCTCAAGATATTTCTCATTTTTCGACTCTTCATCGCCTTCGTATTCGGCAATGTACTTTATTATGCTGTTTATTAAAGCATTATATTTATGACTTACCATTTGTCCCAGTCATTAGATTCCTTTACTTGTTGTATTCTTGGATTCCACAACTGTCTTGAAGTGCACACGAGTCTATCTTGGCATAACTTGTGTAAATTGGTGAGCACTAGTTCCTATAATTCTCAAACAGACTGAAGTTGTTAATCGATCCGTTGGTAATCTTTGTGTTGTCTGGTAGGTGATCATGTGAACGCATGAGATATGAAGCTATGTCAAGTTGAGTTTGCTCATAATCACGTTGTCAACCGGAGAACTGGCTCTAGTGTTCTTGAGGTGGTCTATTTTGCTCAGCCATTAGGGTGACTTAATTGGATGTCACTTTCTGTTTCTCATTCAGCTCCAAAGAAAGTGCAGGATTTTGTTGTGCAGCTAAAGGAAGTTCATAAAGTTGTGTATGACAACTTGGTTCGAGATAATTCCAAGTATAAGCAAGATGCAGATCAAAAACCCACAAAAGTTGGTTTTGAGGTATGTGACTTTGTTTTTGTAGTTTTTACTAAACATCCTCTTTCAATTGGTGAGCACGAGCTATCAACCAAGAAGATTGGCCAGTGGAGATTGTGGAGAAGATCAACTCCAATTCTTGTCGTCGAAAGTTGCCAAATCATATTCGATGTTATGATGTTTTCAATGTGAAACATTTACTAACTTTCCATGAGGATTCTTCGGATCATGAGCATGCTGCAAATTCGAGGTCGAATTTCCTATAGTGGGGGGAAAGATGTGGGCCCTAGCATGGATGATCAGACCCTTATGTTCCTAGAGTCTCGTGATCACGCTACCAGAGGCGCTACATGAAATTGACCATAACTTTTGTTACGGGCTTCGGTTTAGGCATGCGAGCAGTTAAATCAAAGCTTGAAACGAGGAGCATGCCACGGTATGGTGCCAAAGGGCCTTACCAGTTTTTGAATACCAAAAACACTTTATAAATGAAGTTATGATCACTTTTATGTTTTTTTCATGCTTTTTGGGTTTTGATTTGGGGCTTCTGTTCAGCCCATGGTCTTTTTCGGGTCTGTTTAAATTCCTGCTTCCTTTTTAAGTAGTGATGGTGTAATATGGATGGTCATAGTTTTATGAAAGCTGAATTTGCTACAAATTTTGTGAGTTTGATACCCGAAGTTGATCCCCAAATCGATGGTGTTCGTTGAATCAACGTGGCTTTGGAAGAGATTGTCCTACGTATTCTGAGAACCAACAGGGCTAATCTGTGTTCGTGTTCGAAAAATACGGAAAAAGCTGAGTTTGTTGTCTATTAATCTTGAGTTCCATGAAGTGAATGTTTTTTGAAACGTTAAATGACAAAACCCCTGATAGGAATTTTGGTCGCTGTTATCCATTCATTAAAAGCTACCTCGTTTTCTCCCGAACCACAACCCATAGGCCACTGAACCTGTTCAGTTTTCCATCGATAAAACAGTATAAATAATATGCTACACCCAATAACTTTTAGTTAAATTGTACTTTAGAGTATGCATTCTTCTTCCTGAATTTTCCTGCCAATCCGTGTCAATATTTGTAGTTTGCAGTTGGGAGTACCCTTTTAATAAGTGAAAGAAAGCATTTAATATTTTAGATTAATATTGTGTCAAGCGACACCATTGAACATATCGACAACGTTAACATCAATGTCCCCCGTCCAAGAAAACGACGTTATATGCTATTTCCTCTTCTATCTGTGCACTTGCGTTTTTCACAGCTTTAAGATCGGGTGGATAAACCTCTGATTTCTCCCCTTCAATAAAAGACCTCTCATTCAAGAGCACATTACAAATTTAAACGAGATGGACCCCTCGGATCAGCATAGACAGAAAGTCGAGAGTTTTGGGAAGCTGCCACAGTTACAGGAGGAAAATGATTCAGGAAATAAATTTAAGGCGACCCGTCGGCTTTTATTTTCAACAGAATACCCTAAAGTAGCACAAGCGCCACTAAAAGATTTCCATAATTTGGATTCCTTGTTTCTTGACACCACACCTCCGTTCCGATATCAGTTGCAAGAGCTCACGGATATTGAGTCTCAATATTCCGAGCTTATTAAACCACAAACAAGTAGTCATGTTGCAGTGCGCCAAGAAGTGGGTGACCGGAAGCTATCAACTGATGCAATCATTCGGTTAGGCGGTGAAAGATTCATACAATCTTGTTCATCTTCAATCAACGGTATCTCGATGTCTAGTCATCCATATGGGGGTTCGTTATCTGGCTTCTCTGATCAGGAAGCAAAAGATGTTGAACTCATAGAAAATCTTCTACTTTCCGCTGAAAAAGTCACCCATCAACAGTTTGAACGATCGAGCAACCTTCTGGATTGGTGTGATGTGTTATCTTCTAATTCAGGAAACCCGATTCAAAGATTGGTACACTATTTCTCGAAAGCTTTACGGGAGAAGATTGCAATTGAAACCGGGAGAATCCCGTCCCATGGCCTGGGGAAGAAATATGTAGAGGAAATTGAAGGGAAAATGATGACCCCTAATCCAACTACGCTCTCAGTTTATCAGAACTTACCTTTTTTTCAAGCTGGTCAATTTCCTATGGTGCAGGCTATAGTTGATGCTGTAGGGGGGGCAGCAAAAGTGCATATAATTGATCTCTCCATTAAACAAGGTGTACAGTGTACGATTCTAATGCAAGCTCTTGCATCTCAACCGAATTTTCCCATTGAGCATGTGAAATTAACGGCTGTTGGGACTAAGTTCAAAGAGAAGTTGGAGGAGATGGGTGATCGGTTGAGGAGTTTTGCTGAATCTATAAACCTATCTTTCTCCTATAATGTGGCCATGGTGGATGATATGCTTGATTTCAAAGAAGAACTCCTAGAGTTGGATCCAGAGGAAGCTTTGGCTGTTTACTCATCATATGCTTTGTGGGGCATGATTGGGCAGCAGGACCGACTAGAGTCTCTAATGAAAGTAATAAAAAATATAAATCCTCATGTTATGGTGGTCTCCGAAGTGGCAGCAAATCTTAACTCACCCAACTTTGTGAATCGTTTTATTGAAGCTCTTTTCTTTCACGGGGCGTTCTTTGATGCTTTAGAAGACTGTATGGATCGTGAAGATGAAAACCGTGCTATCACTGAATCTCTGTACATGGGTCGTGGAATAAGGAACATTGTGGCAGCTGAAGGACCGCAAAGAGTGGTACGTCATGTGAATATCGATGTCTGGAGAAAGTTTTTCTCACGGTTTGGGATGAAGGAGACAGAACTGAGTATGTCTTCTTTATATCAAGCAAACCTGATGGCAGAAAAGTTCGCTTGTGGACGTTCTTGCACCTTTGATCTGGATGGAAATTGCCTCATTATTGGCTGGAAAGGAATACCAATCCAGTGTCTTTCTGTATGGAAGTTCTCATAAAACTGATATTGGAGCACTTTCGTTTAATCATATATATATTTAGAAAATGTCACAAGGCCATCTGCTTGTTACTTGCTCTCTAAAAATTGTGCGTTCAACTACATGTTTATTGTTCAAATTTATTTCTCTGCTGTGACATGAGAAATAAGTCAAATAACCATTTTATAATGTTTATTATGGTTACAAACACCTAAACTTTGTTACTAAGAACAATCAGTAAGTTTTTGAAACTTTTTAATTGATCATATGTCATCGCCAGTTAGTGATGAGAAAATTCCAGTATTTGTAATTTTTAAAACTTTTTAATTGATCAAATGTTTGACCATGAAGCTTTTGTGATTTCAAGGTGAGGGAAGAAGTAGATGTTATGAAGTATTGATAATTAGGAAGGGAAAAGTTTTGTAGAAACTTCCAATATTGTCTTTCAATTAAAATTTTTCATAACACGCCTTTATATAATGAGCTTAGAACATTCCATTGTCTTTGATATCCGTATCATGGAGATATTAGAGAAAATAAAATCTCACCTAATTCTGAAATTTGTATTTTGTTATTGATCATAAGGGTTACCTTTATTATCGCCTTCTTACCACTACCACATATACCAGTCAATATGTTTTCCTTCTTAACACTTTATTTTCCAATGGCTTCGTCGGGTCCATCTTCAACTCTCCATGAACCCATTCCTTGAGTTGGTCTTCCTCCCCCTTTATGTTTAATATTTTCACCTTCACCGATCAATCCCACACCTAAACATACAAATCCTTTCATACTCCATCCATGTTGAGTAATTGTAAACATCATTACGAAATCAATAGAAATTCTCTCTAGTTCTCTTTCAGATGTAGCATAATTAGTTTAAGAGCATTGGTAAAAAAAACCCTCAATGATGTGACATGTGTTGTTAAATATGAATGTTTGAACAAACAAATATCAAAGTCAACAAAATGGTAGGTGAGGAAAATTGGAAAATATTCTTCACGCCTGACTTCAATTTGCACATTCACATGGCATTCTCATGCCTATAAATACATGGTTTTTTGGTTGAGAACAATGCACCAACAACAAGCAAAAATCAAGAGGAAACATTAGAAACTCTTGTGAGCTAAAAATTCCAAAGAGATATATTGTGAGGTATTTTTGTGCAGAGCCTTTATTTGGCAGCCAAAAATTTGAGTGATACAATATTATGAGTGATCAGATTACAATGGCAGTTTAGGCCTTGTATGATTGTAATTTCTTTGGTGATAATAAAACTCTCTCTCTCTCGTTCGCCCGTGGACGTAGGTCGTGATCCCGTGACCGAACCACGTTAAATATCTTGTTCCGATTTTACATTTTTCGTTTACCGTTTTTTCGGTAATTTTATTCCGCTCGTGTCACCAAAAGCAAATATCGATTTGTTTGAAGTGCTTAACTCGTTTTGTTATATCTCAACAAACTGGTATCAGAGCTCCGGGTTTAAAGGAAGTCGTATCTCGCGTATGCTCTGTGGTTGCAGTTTAGTCTGATCTTCCACATCAGAAACGAGGTTTCGATTGGCCTTATAAAATATTGTTTTTTTGAGCTATGGCTGAAGATGGGAGAGTTAAGATCGACAAATTCGATGGTCACGATTTCGGTTTCTGGAAAATGCAAATCGAAGACTATCTCTACCAAAAAGGGTTACATGAACCTCTGTCTGAAGAGAAGCCTTTTCACATGAGGCCGGAGGATTAGGAATTGTTAGACCGGCAGGCTCTTGGTGTGGTGAGGTTGTCATTGGCAAAGAACGTTGCTTACAACATTGTCAATATGAAGACAACTCATGGGTTGATCAAGGCGCTATCTGACATGTACGAGAAACCCTCGGCGTCGAATAAAGTTTTTCTGATCAGACAGTTGGTAAATTTGAAGATGATGGAGGGTAGTTCAGCAACTGATCATATAAATGAATTCAATTCAATATTGTCGAGGTTAATATCGGTTGATATTAAATTTGAAGATGAAGTTCAAGCATTGCTGCTACTGTCATCTTTGCCTGAAAGTTGGTCCGCTATGGTCACAGCAGTCAGCAGTTCAGTCGGAGGTGCTAAGCTGACGTTCGAAAGCATTCGAAATTTAATCATTAGTGAGTACGTTGTTGAGTGTCGTAACCAACAAAATAAAAGAGTTGAAATATGGTTTTGGAATGATTTGTTAATTTACCAATATTTCGTGATTACACTACTTGTTATAAATACTAACTATGTAGTATAAATGGCAAGTAGGGTCGATCCACAGGGAGCGATGGTCTAATGGATTATACCTTGATTTCACGATATTTAAACTTGTAAAGATAGTAACAAAAGGGGGGTTTTGATGTTTAGTTGAAATATGATAGTATATTTGACTTGGGACAAAATATGGAAAAATTGCTTTTGTATTTTATAATTTGGGGACAAATTCTGATTTTGTATTTTTAGTCATATGATTGGAAATAACAATAAGAATGATGTTTATAACTTTAATCTTTCTAAGTTGGTACTTTGTGTATGCCGAAAGCTCGCACATACACCATTCACCTAATGTACCTTAGTCAAGAGAAGCTCGTTAACTAAGACTAATCTTACTAATCAAATCTAGATTAGTCAAGTGTATGCCGAAAGCTCGTACATACACCATCGTAGAATTTGAATGAAAGATTGCATTATGTTTTATGTGAATGTTCCCAACGATGTTCAATACTCCTAAACAAGCGTTGAAGCGTCAAAACATGAGATATGATTTTCACCAATTAAAGATGATTGTCACAAATAACATTTTATAAAACAATTACGGATTTCATAATTTGTATGACTAGATTGGTTTATATTTGAGATCAAATGGCCAATATGAAATAAATAAAAACCAAACGCTTGTTAAGCCTCAAAATCATATCACTAGAAAGATATAAAATCAAACATCAAACTTTATATTAAATCACAATCATAATCCTTAATACAAAACCAGAAAATGAGGTTACTAGCCACTCATGACTAGTAAAAGAGAAATAAACTTACAAAATGAAGATAATCCACACTTGAAGTTGCACACAAACACAACACAATGTATCTAGAGAGTATTTAAGATAGGAGATGGTTCTAAGGCTAACCAAACACATCTATTTATACTAACACACCAAGGGTAAAATGGTAATTTGAACAATGGCAAACATCATCATTCCAAGACCCACTTCCTTCATCACATGGCCTCAAATCCAGATGGGATCTGGATCTGGTCGTGTAGCATGAGGATGACAGCACAAGAGGGAATAAACAACTCAAAGTGGGCTAAAAAGTAGATCTGGTCACCAGGAAAAGTTACACGGCCGTGTAACTTTTAGTACAAAAATTACACGGCCGTGTAATATTACACGGCCAAGTTACACGGCCGTGTAATTCTGCAACACTTTCTGGACAACTTCCTGAGCCTACTTGGCATCCACGTGGCAAAATAAAGTTACACGGCCGTGTAACTTCTAGGCCTAAAGTTACACGGTCGTGTAATACACTATTTTGTCTTCGGGTCGTTTATTTCACAACTCTTCCGTTTGTGATCCGTTTCTTCTGAAATTTGACGTGCAGCTTCCTAATGATATATAATTACTGTTCCAAGTCTCAAAATACCTGCAAAACATACCATTTTATCCAAACAAATGGTATTACTCCGAAATCAACACATTAGTACGAAAACATGCATATAGCATGCTTTTATTGGCGAAATATGATGTCAAATGAAGTAATTAAACGTGATAAAAGGTGTATATTAATACACCTATCATACGTGCGCAGACGGAGTATCGGGGAATCTTCCAGTAGTCTTCTAAGCGCTGAAGACAGGGGAAGGAAGTCCAACAGAGGAGGCGGTGGTAGAGGAAGGTCAAAGTCGAGAAAGAGAGGTCAGTCAAAGAACAGGTCGGATATTACCTGTTGGAACCGCAAGGAGAAAGGTCACTTCAGAAATCAGTGCCCAAAGCCTTCGACAGACAAAGGCAAGAAGGAAGTTAATATGGCAGTAGATTCTGAAGATGATGCGCTCATTTGCTGTGTTGAAAACTCAACAGAATCCTGGATCATGGATTCTGGTGCGTCGTTCCATGCTAGTCATTCCAGAGAAGTAATGCAGAATTTCCGGCAGTACAAAGGAAAGGTCAGACTAGCAGACAACAAGAGCCTGGATATTACATGTGTTGGGGATGTAGTCCTCAAGACAACTTTGGGTACATATTGGACTTTGAAGAATGTCAAGTTCATTCCTGACTTGAAGAGGATGTTAATATCCGTGGGGCAGCTTGATGATGAAGGTCACCATGTTACATTTGGTGATCATCAGTGGAAGGTGATAAAAGGGAATTTAGTTGTTGCTAGAGGACAGAAGCGGGGTACACTTTATATGGTGGAAGTTTATGATGCCGAAGCACACGCTGTTGAAGAAGTTGAGGCATCTACTCTAGGGCACCAAAGACTTGGGCATATGAGTGAGAAGGGAATGAAGATGCTAGTTTCCAAAGGAAGAATACTAGAGCTGAAGACTGTGAAAGTCGATTTCTGTGAGCCATGTGTTCTTGGCAAACAGAAGAAAGTCACTTTCAAGAAGGTGGGTCATCAGCCCAAGTCCGTGAAGTTGGAGCTAGTTCATTCAGATGTCTACGGTCCCACTTCAGTTTCTTCAGTGGGAGGATCCCGATACTATGTCATGTTCATAGACGATTGCACAAGGAAGGTTTGGGTTTATTTCTTGAAGCATAAGTCTGAAGTTTTCAGCACTTTCAAGAAATGGAAGGCTACTGTGGAAAATGAAACAGACTTGAAGATCAAGTGTTTCAGATCAGACAATGGGGGCGAATACAGTAGTAAAGAATTTGTTGATTACTGTGCTGACCAGGGAATCAGAATGCAGAAGACGGTTCCAGAGACACCTCAGCAAAATGGAGTAGCTGAGAGAATGAACCGTACATTAAACGAAAGGGCTAAGAGCATGAGATTGCATGCAGGTTTACCCAAGATGTTCTGGGCAGATTCCGTCAACACAGCAGCGTATTTAATCAACAGAGGACCCTCAGTCCCCATAGGGTTCAAGATTCCAGAAGATGAATGGCAAGGTCGTGATATTTCTCTCAAACACTTGAAGGTTTTCGGTTGTGTCTCTTATGTCAAAGTTAAAGACTCGGAGAGAGACAAGCTAGAGGCAAAAGCAAGGAAATGCACTTTTATAGGCTATGGGTTGGATAACATGGGGTACCGCTTTTGGGATAATCAAAATAAAAAGGTTATCAGAAGCCGGGATGTGGTGTTCAACAAGAACGTCCTATATAAAGATGAACTTGCAGAGAGCTCAGGCAGAAACAAGCAACCAGAGAAAACAGAAAGTCAAGTCGAGTTTGAAGAAATCTCTGAAGATGACGTTGTGAAACCTATCAGTACTCCAGAGATAGGTGAAAGTTCAGGAAGCAGTGAGAGCTCTGATGTATATGGAGATAGTGGGAGCACAGATGACAGTAGTTCTGAAGACGGGGTTGCAGATGATGCAGAGACCTCAACTCTTACTATTCGTAGATCCACTAGAGTACGAAGACCTCCAGTCAGGTATTCTCCTTCAGCAAATTACTTGTTGTTGACTGAGAATGGTGAACCTGAGTCCTATCCAGAGGCCTTAAGGATGAAAGATTCCATACAGTGGAAGAAGGCTATGGAAGACGAATTGAGCTCACTTGACAAGAACCAGACCTGGTCCTTGGTCAAGCTCCCAGCAGGGAAGAAAGCACTGCAGAACAAATGGGTGTTCCGGGTAAAGGATGAGATCGATGGCAGTAAAAGATACAAGGCATGATTGGTGGTCAAAGGGTTCCAACAGAAACGAGGGGTCGATTATAATGAGATCTTTTCCCCAGTTGTGAAGATGACTACAATCAGAATGGTCTTGGGTATTGTAGCCTCTGAAGATCTCCATCTAGAGCAGCTAGATGTGAAAACAGCTTTTCTCCATGGCGACTTGGAAGAAGACATCTACATGGTACAACCATAAGGTTTTCCTATAGTCGGAAAGGAAAATATGGTGTGTAAACTGAAGAAAAGTCTGTATGGATTGAAGCAAGCTCCAAGACAATGGTACTTGAAGTTTGATAGCTTCATGCAGAGGAGTGGGTATCACAGATGTGAGATGGATCACTATTTCTACTAGAAGAAATTCAACTCCTCTTACATCATCCTGTTATTATATGTTGATGACATGTTGATAGCTGGATCCGACATGCAAGAGATCAACAAGCTTAAGAAACAGTTGTCCAGAGAGTTCGAGATGAAGGACCTAGGGGCTGCTAAGCAGATATTGGGCATGAGCATAGCCAGGAACAGAGTTACCGGTACATTAAAACTTTCGCAAACAAAGTACATCAAGAAAGTTTTAGAAAAGTTCAGCATGGCAGATGCCAAGGCCAGAAGTACACCTTTGGGAAGTCAGTTAAAACTCTCAAAGAAGCAATCCTCAAAGACGGAAGAAGACAAAGAACAGATGGCTAAAGTTCCTTATGCATCTGCAGTTGGTAGTTTGATGTATGCAATGGTATGCACAAGACCAGATATTGCTCATGCAGTGGGAGTAGTGAGCAGGTTCATGTCAAATCCAGGAAAAGAGCATTGGGAAGGAGTAAAGTGGCTGTTACGCTACTTGAAAGGAACAGCTGAGATTGCCCTATGTTTCAGGAGAAAGGGGGTAGTCTTAGAAGGGTTTGTCGATGCAGATTTGGGTGGATGTGCGGATTCGGGTAAAAGCACAACGGGATACGTTTTCACAATCGGAGGTACCGCAATCAGTTGGATGTCCAGGTTAAAGAAGAGTGTTGCTCTTTCAACCACAGAAGCAGAGTACATGGCTATTGCAGAAGCAGCCAAAGAGCTTATATGGTTGAAGAACTTCCTATCAGAACTTGGAATGCAACAGGAGGATTGTGTACTGCATTGTGACAACCAGAGTGCAGTTCACCTAACAAAGAATCTGGTGTTTCACAATAGAACGAAACACATTCAGATGAGGTACCATTTCATTCGAGAGTTAATCAATGATGGAACTCTGAATCTGAAGAAAATCCTTGGAACGAAGAATCCAGCAGATATGTTCACCAAGGTGGTTACCACAGACAAGTTGAAGTTTTGCATGACTTCAACTGGCCTTTTAGAAGTTTGAGGAAAGAGGCATAAACGAGAGAGAGTGTGTGTTTAATGACCGTTGTAAAATTTGGATGGCAGAGCAAGAGTAAGTTGTTCAAGCATTCAAGTGGGAGATTGTTAAATATGAATGTTTGAACAAACAAATATCAAAGTCAACAAAATGGTAGGTGAGGAAAATTGGAAAATATTCTTCACGCCTGACTTCAATTTGCACATTCACATGGCATTCTCATGCCTATAAATACATTGTTTTTTGGTTGAGAACAATGCACCAACAACAAGTAAAAATCAAGAGGAAACATTAGAAACTCTTGTGAGCTAAAATTCCAAAGAGATATATTGTGAGGTATTTTTGTGCAGAGCCTTTATTTGGCAGCCAAAAATTAGAGTGATACAATATTATGAGTGATCAGATTACAAGGGCAGTTTAGGCCTTGTATGATTGTAATTTCTTTGGTGATAATAAAACTCTCTCTCTCTCGTTCGCCCGTGGACGTAGGTCGTGATCCCGTGACCGAACCACGTTAAATATCTTGTTCCGATTTTACATTTTTCGTTTACCGTTTTTCGGTAATTTTATTCCGCTCGTGTCACCAAAAGCAAATATCGATTTGTTTGAAGTGCTTAACTCGTTTTGTTATATCCCAACATGTGTGTGTGAAGGTCAACTCACACAACACACACACTCACACACATAGAGGGGGTTTATTTAAGATCACCCTTAGTTTAATCATGTGAACTAGGTAAATCTCGTATGGTATTTATATTACTTTGCATCTTATATTGTATGTTGATCAAATACCTAACAACTTGAGCTATCACTGAACACGGGAAAGTGAATATCAACATGTTTAATGGTCATGATTTTGGATTTTTGGCTTCGGAAAATGCAAATCCAAAAGTAGATTTACTAGAAAAAGTTACCCGAAATTTTGTCTGGCTAGGATCCTTAGAAAATGAAACCGGAGGATGGAATGTGCTAGATCACCGAGCCTTAAGTAGTTAGGTTATCATGGGAGCATAGTGTTTTCTACAATTTTGTAGTTAGGTTATCATTGAAAAGTCAACATTTGGAATAATCAATGCATGCATTGCCCAACATGCATGTTCAAAAACCCTTGGCTGAAATAAAGTTTTTTTAATTTGGAAGTTGATGAATATAAAGATGAAACAGTTCGATGATGGAACGTGTAAAAAATTTAAATTGATACCGTCTAGGTTGATGTCTGTGGATATTATATTTGATGATATAGGTCAAGCATTCCAACTATATATTATCTTCATTGCCCAAAAGTTTGAGCTCTATTGGTAATCTTGTAAATTCCATTACACTAAAATGACTTTGTAACACTAAAATTGCCAACATATGATTTGTTACGTAGAGTGTCTAGTAGAATCTCAGATTTTCGTTACTTCATTTAATATGAGTCCTTACACAAAAGTGATGTAAAATTTCAAGAATAACAGGACAAGGTGAGACTATAAGCACATGAAAAAGTCCAAATATTAGGAGTGTTGAGGATGTTGTCCTCGAACATATCTTGGTACAAAGTGGACATTGAAAAAGTCAAATGCATTCCTTGTTCTAAAAAGATGTTAATATTTGTCGGAGTTTTGCACGATAAACGATATTAACATGATTTAGAAGGTTGCTCGTAGAAGGTGCCAAATGGAAAATTAGTAGTTGCTCATCATAAATAATAGGGAACCCTAGTGTCACTTTGGTACATAATTGTGAAGATGGAAACATCTACCAAGGAATGCATAACTCTTGATCATATGAACCCTATTGTCACTTTGGCACATAATAACGTTTAAAGGCGTAACTCTTGATCATATGAATGTACCTATGGAGTTTTGAGAGCCTTGTGTCCTCCACAACGGAAGGAGGTTACCTTTGTGAAGATGGAAACATCTACCAAGGTACGGAAGTTGGAGTTGGTTCATAGTTATATATGTGGCATTATAACAGATTCTTCATTAAAAGATCATGCTACTATGTTACTTATTTTTGACGATCCATAAGAAATGTATGAGTTTAATTTCTTAAAAGTAAATTCACGATTTTCAACACCTTTAAGAAATGGAAGGTTGCTGTAGAGCATAAGACTAGCATGAAGATCAAGTTTTTGAATTCATATAATCCGGGAGAGTACAAAAACAAAGAGTAGAGACCAAAAATTGTCTTAAGAATGAAATGATGATGATGGTTTTAAAGATAGCTTAAAATTTGGCTAGTATGGTGGGATGTTATGAATGTAGAAATTTTTGAATTACTTTCTAATCAAACTTTGGATTTGGTACCTTCACCTCCCAATACTAGCATTGTTTGTCATGCAAGTGGGGCTACACCTTAAAAAGATATATAAATTGTCCAGTTTGTTGATATAAAGGCATGCTTGTTGTCAAGGGTTTTCTTTAAGTAGAAGGGGTTGACTACATACATGAAGACGTTTAATCCATCAAACCAATGAGTATTCGTGTTGACCCTCTATTGCCTATTCTCATGGTTGTAATATTTGACAGGTTGATGTCAACAATGCTTTATTACATGCAGACTTGACTACGCGTGTTTATATAGCTCAACCACCAGGATTTGTTGGCTTTAATCATCCTCATCCTGTTTGCATGCTTAAGAAAACTCTATATTGCCTTAAGCAAGCTCCTCAGACGTGGTTTGCAAAATTATCATCTGCCCTTTTGGCACTTGGTTTTGTTCAGTGTGTTTACGATACATCTCTATGTCTGTGTTGCACTGCTGGTGCTTTCACTTATGGGTTGGTCTATTTAGATGATATTAATATAACTGGGACCACTTCATGCTTTGTTGGTACCTTGATTCAACAACTTCATTCTCAGTTTGCTCTCAAGGACATAGGCAGCTTGAGTTGTTTTTATGTCTGTAGTGCTAGGCATCTTTATTTATATTACAAGTTTTATGTAATTCGTCTTTTATGCCATTTAGAATACACTGTGAAAGTTTCAATAGTGTAGTGGGTGAGAGTAATGGTGTACTTGGGTGAGAGAAATTCACAGCTGTCTGTCTGTAGTGCTAGGCCTCTTTATTCATATTTCTTATCACTCTCCATTGTTAAACAACAAGAGAAAATACAATATTGAAAATTCAAATTTTTGTATTTCCTTTCAACGTTTATTCAATTAATTGCCGTACTTGGTCTCTACTTTGATTCTGTTGCAAGTTTTTATCTTAAAGATATGTGTTTTATTCTTTCAGCAGTCTGATTAGCATCTAAAGAACATTGAACTAATCGATAGATTATTATCAGATTACTAGACATCATTGAGGGACATGAATTCGACTCTATTTTGACAGAAACAAGTTTACATTCAGTATTATAACAATGTTTCCTTCTGAGCAACTTCATCTTGGTAAAACTGCAGACCATGATCCTTCTCTTGATTCGTCTGAAGCCAGGTCTAAGCTCGTAATAGAGCAGCAGAAACAATTTTTCACCAACTTTGTAGATTTGGATAATCTTTGTTTTGATTTCTCCTCACCACCTGTACAAAATAAGTTAAAGGATAGAGATTTCCAGTTGAAAGACAATGAAAAAGTCTCACCTTTTGCATCACTTGGTATAGTTAATGAGTTTTCAAGCAGATCAAGAAAAATGAATGGCGAAAGGATTCATGTTCAAAGCTGTAACGTTGAAGATCCTGAGGCAAATGACCAAAAACTGTCCACTACTGCAAAAATTCGAATGGCTGGACAGCAGTTTATCGTTTCTTATACATCAAAAGCTGATGAAATCTCCCAACTAAACCACCCATTTGCCGTTTCATTTTCTGGGGTATCTGATGATGAAGCTAAAGACATCGAACTTCTGCTTACTCTTCTAGCTTCCGCTGAAAAAACTGGGAAAAAAACAGTTTCATCGTGCAAGAAAACTCCTTCAGTTATGCAGCAACATGTCTTTGAATGAAGGAAACCCTGTCCAAAGACTGGTTTACTACTTTGCTGAAGCTATTCAAATGAAAATAAACCGAGAAACCGGAAGAGTGGCGCAGAATGGATTTGAAAGTATGCAGTTTGATCTTCAGGAAGCTTTGATGAATGTAGACACGTGCATCTTCGCATTTCACAAGAAAGTACCTTTATCGCAAGTTTGCCAGTTCAGTTCGTTTCATACAATAATCGAAAACTTAAGAAGAGCTAGAAAAATTCACATAATTGATCTCGAGATCAGGACCGGGATGCAATATGTACTGATGATGCAAACGATCGTAAGTGGCGATGAATGGCATATCCAGCATATCAAGATAACTGCTGTCGGTACAAGATCGGAATCCAAGATAAAAGACACATGTAAGCCCTAAACACCGTGTAAGAAAAATATTTCGTATGTGTATTTTGAAATCTCTGGCTTTGTGCAGGTAAGAATCTTGCTGATTTTGCGAAGACGATGAACATCACATTTAGTTTCAAGGTGGTTATGGTAGCTGATGTGTTAGATTTCAAAATAGATCTTCTTGAACTGGATGGAGAAGAAAAGGTTGCCGTCTATGCGCCATTCATTCTATCAACCCTAATTGTGAAGCCGAACCGTCTCGAATGTCTTATGCGGGAGATTCGAAAGATCAATCCGTGTGTAACGGTCATCACAGAAGTCGAAGCAAACCATACCTCACCAGCGTTTGTGGATCGTTTCACCGAAGCACTTTTCTTCTATGGCGCACTTTTCGACAGTATGTCGGATTGTTTGAGCGACGATGATCTGAATAGAAAGGTAATGGAGTCTATATTCTATGGTCATTGTATACGTAATATTGTGGCTGCTGAAGGAGATGAGAGAACAATTCGACACATTGGCGTTGATATTTGGAGGAAATTCTTTCAGCGATTTGGGATGTTGGAAATCGAATTGAGTGATGCGACATTGAGTGAAGCCAATTTGCTGATCGATAACTTCAAATGTGGGAATTCTTGTTCGCTTCTTGTTAATGGTGGGGGCTTCCTTGTGGAATGGAAAGGCGTACCCATCTTCTCTGTTTCTGCTTGGAAGTTTATATGACAGAGGGGTTCAAATATAAAGAACAGCAAAAAAAATATTAATGTAGTTTCTTGTTGACTTTTTAGTATCCGTAATAAAAGATAAATCGTATATCTTGTAACTCTGTGTTTAATGTAGTCTTATTAATGACAGTTTAATGTTTATTATTATGATAACATCTGATCTGATATGTTTGTCATTTGAGCAGGCCGATTGGCATCTAAATGCCATTGAAAAAACAACAGTCAACAGGGTTACTATCTAGTCGTACATTTTGACTGTATTTTAATAACAAGATTCACTTTTTGATTGCAGTCAAATAAGTGATGTTTCCGTCCTAGCAAATTGATCTTTGTAATCCTGCAGATTATGATCGTTCTTCCAAGCTTCACATTCTTGAAAAAGATGTGCAGAAACCATTTATGGATGATTTGGGAGATTTACAACTATGGTAAAGGGTACACCATTCCAATCGAATAATTATGAAAAAGCTGTTGGGATTCTTAAAGATTTTGCCAGCAAATCAAAAGGTTCTCCCTTTGTATCTCTGTTGGGTTTACCGACGGGTTGCAACAGATCCAGTTCTGTCGTTATTGTGTCGTAACTTTTTGCGACGGAATATCCGACACATAGCATGAAAGTTGTCAATGATTAGTAACCGATTACAGATCATATTTGCAATGGATTACTAGCGGATGACATTAGTAACCGATTACAGATCATATTTGTAACGGATTACCTAGGCAACATGTTTGTAACAAAACGGAATTTCGTAACGTGTACCGCCGGAAAATGTACTGCAACGAATTTTATTTCAGTCATTAGCACTTTAAAAACAATTTAAATTTCATAATCCATAGTTATTTTTATACTCAAAACAAAAAAAAAATCATAAAACAATATTTAATAATCCATATTTTAAAATCAACAAACATAAAACTAAAAAGTTCTAATACATATTTTGACAAACCTTAAAGATAAATCCATAAGTTTCAAATGCATATTCTATAACGGAAACATAATACTAGATAGTTTCAAATTTCACAAATTCAAAACTATTAGAACAAGTTGGGTGGTTTGTTTTGGATGAATTGCTTCACAAGTTCAAACATTTATCTATGAAGATTAGCTTCCTTTTCCTTGCATAACTTCACCTTTCTTTCAATGCGGGCTTGGTTCTCCTTCTCGTTCCTTCACTTCCCTTTCTAGCATATTCTCTAGTTCACTTACCTAAGAGTATCCCAACGAACATATGATGTTAGTATAAAATAGAGACGAAAATACTATACTTACATGTTTTATAAATAATAGAAATATATTTACATATTGATACATAAGAATATATTTACATATTTACACACAAGAACAACAGATTTAAAATTATATCTATATTAGCCACATATCTACACTTTATATCCAAATTTGCAATGAACTTTACTCCTTTTTACCAATATATTTAATATGCGTACACCTTTTCTATAATATTCACATACTTTAGATTTTCCATAATGGCAACATAAATTATTTCTTTATCTATGAAAGCAACATATTTTACTTTTTTTTTACTAATAAAGGCAATGTACTTTTGTACGGCTTTTATCCACGATAAAAAGATAGTAAATCAGGTACAAACAAAAAAGATAGTATAGTAGGTACACATATGGTAAACTCATTCTTTCTTTTTTATCCGTTAATGCATCATACTTTACTATTTCTATTATATATAAGCAATGTACTTACAATTTTTATAAATAAGAGCAACATACTCATTTTTTATCCATAAAAAACAATAAGTAAATCAGTATACCTTCTTTCAAGATAAGGCGAAATCGTGGGAGCATGGGCTACGCCCGTTAGGTATCTCCGACACGATGTAGCTTGGATTTGATGATCCTACCATGAAACTCGCTCCTTTATTCACCCGCCAATATAATGCTCCCTTATTTCGGCATCACTTAGCAGGTGTTGAATGGGTCGTGGCATACTTCTCATTCATTTCCCTCTCATATGTGTCCTACAATTTACCTAAAAACATGATCGTCATTATTCTAAGCACTTCGAAAATAATTAAGTACATAAATATTTATCTAAAAGGATAAAGATAACTTGCATATGCAATTTAAGACCTCTTGCTAAAAATCTCTCCCTATGATGGCCAATTCCCCTCTTGCTTATTCGACGTAACAACACAGTGTAATTAATGTAACGCACGGGTATCTGTCGTGATTGATCAGCCCGTATGTACGAAACTATTAACACTATTATTATGATTTCTCTTTTCATTCCCGACCTTCTTTCTTCAAGTATCAATGTCCGAGATATGCAGTAAAAAGATACATTTTCATTTTATGATAATATAAAAAGGTCATAATGATAAAAAATAATAATAAACAATAATGTGTTAATTCACTTTAGCGCGCACAAAGCCTACCACACGTCAAAATTAATCAAGGAAGGCGAAAAATCACACATCAGCGAGTAGGGCTGTATACGAACCGAACGAACACGAACGGAGTCTTGATGAACAAACGAACAAACGAACGAACACGAACGAACAAACGAACGAACAAACGAACGAACACGAACGAATAATCGAACGAGTTTTCTTGTTCATGTTCGTTTGTTTAACAAATATCTTGTTCATGTTCGTTCGTTTATGTTCATGAACATACTAAACGAACATAAACGAACAAACATAAACGAACAGAGATAAATAAACACAATTGAACATATGTGAATATAAACGAACACATAATATTGTAATTTAATCAAATATAATTGAAGACATATGAACATAAAAGGAAATTAAATGAACAAACTTAAACGAACGTAAACGAACAACATAAACGAACGTTCACGAACATAATTGAATGAACGAGACCATTGTTCATGTTCGTTCTTTTAACTAAACGAACATGAATCTGTGTTCACGTTCGTTCATTTATTAAATAAACGAACATAAACGAACTTCCCGCCGAACAATTCACGAACGGTTTGCTGAACGTTCGGTTCGTTTACAGTCCTATCAGCGAGAAGTCATAACTCTTTGGTTAGTTGACATACGCGACGTTTCGACAAATAATGTAGATGCATCTCTAGCATCGCTAAGAATTTTTCTATATCAAATGTTGAAGACATTTTTGAAGCCATCGAAGATTGTATCGTCCTCCGACTTAGGCTAATTATAAAACCTGTAACAAGTAAAATGTAACGTTAAATATTTGAACGTAAAACAATCAAATGTAAACTTCTCATATTCTTCAAAACGTTTGTCGGGCCTATTTTCATGTGGACCAAAGTCCTCCACAACCTATATCATTGTATCTATGATCTGATGATGTAAAGATTCATCAGAAAACCTACAAGTTTAAAATAACCAATTACGTATGTCTATAACATAAATATTATTAAAAAAACATATGCCTTCATGCAAGTCATATAATACGTACCCATTTAGAGGGGTGAGCGGAAGGCATACATACAACATTCAACACATGCCTAACAATCCTTCCTAATATCTCTATCAGACCTTGGTCTTTCTTGTCGCAAATGGTGTTTAATCCGTATCGGTGATGTAATTAGGGACATTTAAGGCGAATATTAGCAAAACTCAATTGTGACCCCTGCCTCTACCACTACCTATTCGATTTGAATCATGTGGCATCATGCCTCTGCTTCCTCTTATGTCACTAATTTCTCTTATTCCTCCTCTATTACTATTTCTTATTATGCATAATTTATTATTATTGCCTCATATTCCACATTTATCATCACTATATCCCATGCCTCCTCTGTAACCATTTCTTCTTTTTCCTCTATCAGTGCCTCCTATATATCTTACATAACTATTGCATTTCCTGTCTCCTTTGTAACTACTCCCTTGTTTCCTCCTTTATCATTACTCCCTCTTTTGCTTATACCTCTCAAGGCAGGATATATATGACCTATATTATGCACCCTTCATTTAAAAGAAATATAAAACATCAAATAAATATATTAAAGTGGATATTAATACTTAAAGTGAACATACCCTATGATAGATCAAAAATAATTTAAATTGAACAACAATGTTCATATGAACCAAGTTTGTCTTCATATGAACTAGAAGATTGATCAAATAAATCAAGTTCGCCTTCATCATCTTTTATATCTTCAATATCTTGAAATTCTTTCTTATCCTCTTGAGTCCCTTCTTCATTTGTATCAATATCACATTCTTGAAACTCTTTATCTATGACTAGGCGTATTCTTTCAGTATTACTTACTTCATTTATATACTTAAACTGTTCTTAAGTCCAAAAACTATCTACATGTTTTCATCATCCACGAGTTTAACAACTTCATATATCCCTCGTTGTTTTGTATTGATAGTAGCATACCAATATTTTGTATCCCTTGTCATAGTAGGCTATGGTGTATAATACACCTATTCTAATTGTTGATGCAAAGACAAAATGGTCATCAATTTGAAGTTAGGACAACTTGTGTTTAATATCAACTAACTTATTTTTATTAACTGCTACATGGTAGACATTATTAGACTAATTACATTTGAATAACTCAACAATGCTACGCCCATTACCAAGATAGTTAACCTATAGTACCTCATCTAGTTGGTCATAACTGTCAGACTCTTCGTCATTATAAGTTGTCCCTCTCACACATAATCCATGGTTTTTTTGTTATACTTCTATCACCACACCTCTATGTGTGGAACTTATAACCATTTACAAAGTACCCTTTGTTAGATTTAGCATGCCGCAGTGGTCTTATTTCTATAACCTTCAGATGGTTAGTACTTTCATCTAATTCCATTCATTACTAATATTAAAAAATAAACATTTTATTTCGTTGGTTAACGATGATTTAATCGTAATCACTAAAATTTAATTGGTTAAACTTACATGTTTTTGGAACCGGTCAACAAAGTATCCATCCCTCAGCCTAAGTGGCTCATTCAGCTTACTTGGATACTCTTCTCGCTTCAATTCATCGAACATGTAGACATACAGGTGGAATTTAAAGTCCTAGCCATGAAGGAGACGGATTCGATCGACGACTTAACGCTCAAGATAAACAATGTTGTGAGTAACATTCAGGCCTTGGGGGACATAAGGGAGGAACAATATGTGGTAAAAATGTTGTCAGGGCAATTCCAACAAGATTCCTACATATTGTTTTAGCGATTGAACAGTTTGTGGACCTCGAAACCATGACGGTTGAAGAAATAATTAGTCGATTGAAGGCGTATGAAGAGAGAACTCGATGGCATATTGAAGCGGATGATGAAAAACTCCTATTAACCCATGAAGAATGGTAGAAAATATGAAGAAAAAAGGTGAAAACTCCAAAGGTTCGAACAAGTCCTATCATGGTAATAACAATAACTCATGAGGTCGTGGAAGAGGCCATGGAAGAATGAGGGTATCCTGGTGGCAGTTCAAATCAGCCCTGTGACAGTGACAGCGACCGGGGAAACTCCAACCAAGAAAAAGTAATATCTAATGTTACAATTGTGAAGATTATGGGCACTACGCAACGGAATGCAAGAAACCAAGAAAGGAAAAGAAGCACTAACAATAATAACGAGGCACGCCTAATCCAAGAAAAGAATGATAACGAATCTGCATTGATATTAGCTACATGCAATCTGATGGAATGAACGGAAGAAGTATTTTTAAACGAGCACAATGTAACACCCAAACTAAAATCTATCAAAGAAGATTAAATCAAGACCATCGTTTGGTATCTAGAAAATGGAGCAAGCAATCATATGACAGGTCAAAGGGACAAAATTTAATCTCTTAATCATTCAATCCATGGTATTGATCGGTTTTGTGATGGTTCAGAGGTTCGTATTGAAGGAAAGGGATCAATCCTCTTTCAATGCAACAACGCTGAACAAAGAATATTAAAACATGTTTATTCTATATGTAGTGTGTGCACAAACATCATCAGTTAGACCAAATCACATAAAAAAGTGCAAATATTTATGTTGGGTCTGTTTCTTTGGGTACATGCTACAAAAAGCTCCTTATGAAGGTAAAACAATCATCAAATCATCTTTATAAAATAAGTCTAACGACTATTGTATAAGTGTTCCTGACTAGTGAAGCTTGTGAGCCATCTTGGCTTTCTCATGCTTCCCTCGGTCATGTCAATCTCCAAGGCCTTAAGATGATGTCGGATAAAGGAATCGGGAATGGTTTACCTGGAATTGATAATCCTACCAATGTCTGTGAAGGATGCTTGGTTGGCAAGCAAACACGTAATTCTTTCCCCACCAAAATGCAATGTAGAGCCTTAGAAAAGTTAGAGCCCATTCATGCTGATTTATGTGGTCTATTCATGCCTCCTAACATATATTTTTCCTCCTCGTAGATGACTTTACACTAGTCATGTGGGTGTATTTTCTAAAAACGAAAGATAAAGCTTTTGCGATTTTCAAAGGTCTTCGTACACTTATAGAGTATGAAATAGGGAAGAAATTGAAAACGTTTCGCAGGGAGAGGAGTTCTTGTTTCAGTGCCTACAACACTAAAACTGGTTTAAAGTGTCCCTTTACACCCCCATACACCCCACAACAAAATTGGGTGATATAGAGGCAAAATCGGACCGTCATAGAGATGACGCTAGATGCATCCTAAATAAGACGAGCGTACTAGATGCATGCTAAATAAGATGAGCGTACCACATGCATTATGGGGTGAAGCGATACGTCAGACTCTGTATGTTTTTATTCGTGTATCAACTAAAGCCTCGGATAATTTGACATGGTCTGGGAGAAAATCGAATTTAGAACACCTCTGGTGGTATTCGGGTGTATTGCTCATGCTAAAATCGCTAAAAGTCGTAAAAACAACTTGGAAGATTGAATTATGAAACTTGTCCACCTCGGGTCTAATTTAGGCAGCAAGGCATACAAATTACTTATCCAGAAAACGGAAAATTTTGCACAAGTAGATATGTGAGTTTCGAAGAAAATAGAGAATGAAAGTGGGAGGAGTCAAGCGAGATCGACACTAGACATACAAGAACTTTTGTGCTCATAGAAAATCAACTAAATATTGATGACCTAGAAGAAACAAACTCGTCCCTGCCTTCCACCTATGTTGATGATGACTAGGAGAAATCATCTCAACCAAGCCAACATGAATTTGGTGATTTTTTGTCCGCCACATCGCAATCCACATATCCAGAAGATTCAAGCTCAACAAGCTCCGGTGATGAAGCTCCATTGCAACTCAAGTCACTCGAAGAGATATATGCTGATTGTGAAGCAATATTACTGCTACATGATGGTGAATCTATATTACTGCTACATGATGGTGAATCTGAGTCATTCACCATAGCTCATGAAGATGAGAACTGAATAAGTGCAATGAAGAGTGAACTCACCATGAATTTGGTGGTTTTTCATCCACCACTTTGCAACCCACATATCCAGAAGATTTAAGCTCAACATTCTTCGGTTATGAAGCTCCATTGCAACTTAAGTCACTCGAAGAGGTATATGCTAATTGTGAAACAATGTTACTGATACATGATGGTGAACCTCAGTCACTCACCATAGCTCGTGAAGATGAGAACCGGATAAGTGCAGTGAAGAGTGAACTTGAAGCAATCAAGAAAAATAAGACTTGAATCTCAGAAAAATAAGACTTGGAAGATGTCACCTTGCCGCCGAACAGGAAACCCATTGGTATATATTGGGTTTACAAAGAAACAAAAGACCTCGATGGAAATATAGAGAAACACAAGGCAAGACTTTTGGCAATGAGCTATGTGCAAAAACCCGCTATAGACTATGATGAAGTATCTGCACCTGTTGCCCCAAATTGAAACAATACGGATTTTACTTGCTCTTACTAGTAAAAATAGCTTAAAAATACATCATCTGGATGTTAAATCAGCTTTCTTGAATGGATACCTCGCTGAAGAAGTCTTTGTAACTCAACCAGATGACTCTGTGGATAAGAAACAACCCCAAAAGGTTTACAAGCTGTTAAAGGTTCTCTATGGCCTTCGACAAGAACAAAGAGCTTGAGACTCTCGACTCGACAAGTACTTGAAAAGTCTTGGTTTTCTAAAGTTCCCACAAGAACATGCATTTTACTCGAGAAAAATAAATTCAATGTTAACGATTATTGGCATATACGTTGGTGATATTTAATTGTCGTCGGTAATTGTGAAGATGATATCAAGAAATTCAAGGAACAAATGAATCGAGATTTTGAAATAAGTGATGTTGGAATGCTTTAATGATACTATCTCGATTTGGAAGTAACTCAAAAGGAAGGGGAAATATGTTTAGTGCAAAGGGTGTATGCAAGAAGGCTCATGGAAAAGTTTGGGATGTGTGATTGCAATTCTTCTAAATATCCCATGTAAGAAAAGTTGGAATTAAATAAAAGATGAGAAGCGGGAGCTAGTGAATCCAACTGAATATAGGAGTTTGGTAGGTTCCTTGAGGTATCTTACACATTTGTTCCCTGATATCTCTTATGCAGTGATTGGTAAGTAGGTTTATGGAAAAACCCTCAAGTGTGCACATGCAAGCCGCAAAACGCATACTAAGGTATGTAAAAGGAACACTCAATTTTGGGTTAATCTACAGCAAATAAGATGGTGAGAATGTGATGACAGGCTACACTAATAGTGATTTAGCTAGGGATGTGAATGATAGGAGGAGCACAACTAGAATAGCTTATTACCTCAATTAGAATATGGTAACTTGGTGCTCACAGAAGCAACAATCAGTGGCATTATCTTTGTACAAGGTGGAATTCATGGCTAAAAAATAGCATCATGTCAAGGGTTATGGTTATGCTGTATGCTTTATGCTTTAACCGGAGTTCAACCAGGTTCTGTTGTTTTTCATGTAGACAACAAGTCCGCACTCGAGTTGATAAAAAATCTATTGTTTTAGAGGGGCCGCAAACACATAGATACTCGGTATCACTTCATTAGATAGTGTTTTGAAAGAGGTGATATCTTTAGTCAGACATGTTAGCCCCATCGAGCAGTGAGCAGACATACTCACGAAGTCATTAGGCAAGATAAAGTTTTGAAGAAATGCGTATGAAGCTAGGATTGAAAAATATTATGAATTATGGAGGACAATGTTGGGTCAATTAAGAAAAATTTAAGCCAGAGGAGTATTTTTGGAAAAGTTGTTATTTTTTTAAGTTTAAGTCGTTATCTGCAGGTTGAGTTACCCAATTAGAGTTGGATTAGGTTTCTAATTTTTTTGTTTAAATAGCAGTAGTCCTATGTTGATGTAATCATTCGATTCCTAAGTTCCGATTTGTATAATCAACCTTGATCACCAAGTAATTCAAGTTTTTTTTCTTTTAATCCCCTTATCTTCCTTCATCCCCTGTTCTCGTTTTCATCCTGCACCAAATTAGTCGCTCGGTTTTTGTTTACAGTGTTAGGATCAAGTCACACATACGACACTAATCACATGCACTCAGCTCTCTCTCTCTCTCTGTCTCTCTCAAGAACACAAAGATGAACACGAGGGATTTAACGTGGTTCAGTCTAATCTGACCTACGTCCACCAGGTAACTAGGAATTTATATTTATTGGTGCTACACTGCACTCTCTCTGTTACATGTGGTGTATTTTACAAATCGCAGATGAGACTCATATATAGAGTCTGAAATGATAATGTGAACAAGCAAAAAAAAACAGTCCATGAAAAATGCATTCGGGAAAACTGGATCGCCTATCCTTTTCCCCCTTTTTTTGACTTGCTTTTCTGCCACTAATATTGACTAGTGGCTTCACCTACTCAACAATCTCCCACTTGAAGCCACGAAACAATCTTCACCTGTGCTTCAACTGTGCATCTGTATTTCGTAAAACTTTTCATCTTAGCTCCTTCCTAGTTACCCTGCCTTCTCTTCAATTTTCCTGAAGGCTAGTTGAAACTTCCGTTAGCTCCAACACATTAGTCATGGCTAAGTCTGCCACTGACCTGTTCTCTGTCTCCACCGGCTCCCACTGAAATGAACTGCCCGATCCTGGAACATCCTGAGAACAAACGACAACACTCTCCATGTGTAGTAGATAATCTGGAGAGATTTTTACAGATGGAATACTGGTTTTCTTAACCCACTGTGTTCTGGGTATTCTAGCTGAGACACAACCCTTGCTCCCACTGCTATGAATGCCCTTGACTGGTTTTTCTAAACCGTTCCAAACACGTTCAACCTGAATCTGACCTGTGACTCTGGGTTTGCCATCTGCAAAGCAAACCTTCTTCTGTCCACGAGACTCTATGAACCGGACTTTGGTCTTTTTCTGAACTGGGACGGTTACTCCCTCAGACGGTAAACTGACCATATATAATGAATCCCTCTTATATCCACGAGCTATCACAAGATTTCCTTTGACTACCTTCCACTGCCCATTCCTGAACTTAACCTCGTGCCCTTGTTCATCCAACTGCCCAACAGAAATCAACTGTTTCTTCAGACTTGGAATTACCCGGACATCCTTCAAAGTCCATGGACCGACTGGAGTCTTCAGATCTAAGTCACTTATGCTCGTCACATCAAGAGTCTCATCGTTCGCCAGTCTTACCTTACCAAAATCCCCTTCTTTCAGATTCCGCAGTGCTTCACGGCTGTGGGTAGCGTGAAATGAAGCACCCGAATCCATAACCCAGGAATCCACATTGCTCTCTACACTACAGATCAAAGCATCATCATATGAATGGACTACTGCAGCGTTAACTTCTTTCTTGTCTTTTGGACATTGATTCCTTAAATGTCCAACCTCTTTACAGTTCCAACAAGTCACATCATTTCGAGTCCTCGACTGACTCCTTCTTCTGTTCCTGCTCCCACTACCTCTGTTATTTTTTCTACCTCTGACCGCATTCAATTGTTCACTTGATGATTCCCCGGAATTTATTCTTCTGACGTCTTCGCCTAGAATTAAATCCCGAATTCCCTCAAAAGTGAGCTCTTTCGATCCTGCGGAACTAGTAACAGCTGTAACTGTTCCGGACCAACTGTCAAGTAATGATGATAACAATAGTAAAGCTTGAACTTCATCCTCGAACTTTATTCCTACTGACCCAAGTCTGGATAAAATCGAGTTTAAATTGTTGATGTGCACTGTAACTGAACTTTCTTCCCTCATCCTCGTGTTGACTAGCTCCCGAATCAGGAAGACTTTATTTGCTGCCGACGGCTTCTCGTACATATTAGACAATGCCTCCATGATTCCCTTTGTCGAGGTCTCCTTCAAAATGTTGAAGGCAACATCCTTTGACAACGCTAGTCTAATAAATGCCTTGGCCTTCTTATCCAAAGTCTCCCACTGTTCCTGTGTCATCGCCTCCGGTTTTTCAGCTAAAACTGCATCCAAGTCTTTCTGCACGAGCAAATCTTCAATTTGCATCTTCCACCAACCAAAGTCCTTCCCATCAAACTTCTCAATCTGAATCTTACTGCATTCTGCCATTATAACGGACAAACTGCACCCTTTTCAGAAATTAAGGGTAAAAAATGCAAATTTTCTGAAGTTTAGGGGCTCAACTACAATTTTCTGAAAGTTCAGGGGCTAAACTGCACTTTTCTAAAAGTTCAGGGACCTAACTGCAATTTTCTGAAAGTTCAGGGGCTAAACTGCACTTTTCTGAAAGTTCAGGGACCTAACAGCAATTTTCTGAAAGTTTAGGGGCTAAACTGCACTTTTTTGAGGTTCAAGGACCTAACTACAATTTTCTGAAAGTTCAAGGGGCCAAACTGCACTTTTCTAAAAGTGCAGGGGGTTAAACTGTAATATTTACTTTTGGAACGCCTTTTCCACCGAAACACGGTGCTTTTCCTCCTCTGCTTTATCTTTTGAAACGTGCACTTCTTTTCCACCAAGATTCCTTTCTTTAATATAAGATAAAAGGAACTGCAAACTTTCTCCACCTTTTTTCTTTCTTTGTTCCTGGCGATGCAGGCACACCCCAAAAAAAAATCTGATACTGCTCTTCTTGCCTGGATAACTGTGTGCAGCCACCTAACTCGGAACAGAAAAAGAACAACGCAACTGATCTCCGGCGATCCGATCGTTGTGTACGGTGTGTAAGTGAACTTGTGCTCTGATAAAAGTTGTTAGGATCGAGTCACACATACGAGACTAATCACATGCACTCAGCTCTCTCTCTGTGTCTCTCTCAAGAACACAAAGATGAACACGAGGGATTTAACGTGGTTCGGTCTAATCTGACCTACGTCCACCAGGTAACTAGGAATTTATATTTATTGGTGCTACACTGCACTCTCTCTGTTACATGTGGTGTATTTTACAAATCGCAGATGAGACTCATATATAGAGTCTGAAATGATAATGTGAACAAGCAAAAAAAAAAAAAAAAAAACAGTCCGTGAAAAATGCATTCGGGAAAACTGGATCACCTATCATTTTCCCCCTTTTTTTGACTTGCTTTTCTGCCACTAATATTGACTAGTGGTTTCACCTACTCAACATACAGTGCTCGTATTTTAAGCTTTAACCTAAGGTAATGTTTGTAACCTAGATTTCTATGATATTTTAACAAGATTATAGATTAGTCACGTACTTACAATTGATTTTAAATAAATGTTTTTATGCATTTCTGACATTCTATACATGTTTCAGACAGTCATGAACATTAGACTAAACGGAATGAGGGAAGGGATGCCGTCGGTATCCCTGCTGGCATTTGATGCCGGCGGCATCAAATGTTGGGAATAACAAAACAAGTAAGGTACTTCGACAAACGATAAACGATTTCGGCAAAACACGCGGAAATAAAATGGAGAATAACGGCAAACTAAAACTGTAAAATCGGAACACAATATTTAACGTGGTTCACTCAAACTGAGCTACGTCCACGGGCCAACGAGAGAGAGGGGGTTTTATTAACACCAAGAAAATTACAATCATACAAGGCTAAACTGCAATTGTAATCTGATTGCTCACTAAGGTATCACTCGTTCTTTTGGCTGCCAGACAGGAGGACTTTGCACAAAAGAAACTACCTCACAATTTCTTATATGGTATTTGTATGTATCTATTTTGTTGTGTATCTTGTTTGCTCGATGCCTTCTACATTTATAGGAAAACAAAAGAAGAAGAGAATGGTGGAGAATTAAAGAGAGATGCAACAATACTTGTCTGCCACTCCTTTTTCCAATTTGTCTGCCATATTTGTGGGTCTCTATTCCACTAGTATAGCCTCCACCAATAGTCAACAATCTCCCACTTGGAGGCTTCAATAATTCGGTCTTTTCTGCCATCCATTTCTTGCAACACACACACTCTCTCTCTGCCACGCCCCCTATTTTCAAACTTCTGGAAGACCAGTTGAAGTCATACAGAACTTCAACTTCTCTATGGTAACCACCTTGGTGAACATATCTGCTGGATTCTTTGTTCCAAGGATTTTCTTTAGATTCAGAGTTACATCATTGATCAATTCTCGAATGAAATGGTACCTCATCTGAATGTGTTTCGTTCTATTGTGAAACACCGGATTCTTTGCCAGGTGAATTGCACTCTGGTTGTCACAATGTAGTACACAATCCTCCTGTTGCATTTCAAGTTCTGATAGGAAGGCCTTCAACCATATAAGCTCTTTGGCTGCTTCTGCAATAGCCATGTACTCTGCTTCTGTGGTTGAAAGAGCAACACTCTTCTGTAACCTGGACATCCAACTGATTGCCGTACCTCCGATTGTGAACACATAACCTGTTGTGCTCTTACCCGAATCCGCACATCCACCCAAATCTGCATCGGCGAACCCTTCTAAGACCACCCATTTTCTTCTGAAACAAAGGGCAACCTCAGTTGTTCCTTTCAAGTAACGTAACAGCCACTTTACTCCCTCCCAATGCTCTTTTCCTGGATTTGACATGAACCTGCTCACAACTCCCACTGCATGAGCAATATCTGGTCTGGTGCATACCATTGCATACATCAAGCTACCAACTGCAGATGCATAAGGAACTTTAGCCATCTGTTCTTTGTCTTCTTCCGTCTTTGGGGATTGCTTCTTTGAGAGTCTCAACTGACTTCCCAAAGGTGTACTTCTGGCCTTGGCATCTGCCATGTTGAACTTTTCTAAAACTTTCTTGATATACTTGGTTTGTGAAAGTTTTAATGTACCGGTAACTCCGTTCCTGACTATGCTCATGCCCAATATCTGCTTAGCAGCCCCTAGGTCCTTCATCTCGAACTCTCTGGACAACTGCTTCTTAAGCTTGTTGATCTCTTGCATGTCAGATCCAGCGATCAACATGTCATCAACATATAGTAACAGGATGATATATGAGGAGCTGAATTTCTTCAAGTAACAACAGTGATCCATCTCACATCTATGATACCCACTCCTTTGCATGAAGCTATCAAACTTCAAGTACCACTGTCTTGGAGCTTGCTTCAAACCATACAGACTTTTCTTTAGTTTACACACCAGATTTTCCTTACCGACTGTAGGAAAACCTTCTGGTTGTACCATGTAGATGTCTTCTTCCAGGTTGCCATGGAGAAAAGCTGTTTTCACATCTAGCTGGTCTAGATGGAGATCTTCAGAGGCTACAATACCCAAGACCATTCTGATTGTAGTCATCTTCACAACTGGAGAGAAGATCTCATTATAATCGACCCCTCTTTTCTGTTGGAACCCCTTGACCACTAAACGTGCCTTGTATCTTTTACTGCCATCAATCTCATCCTTTACCCGGAACACCCATTTGTTCTGCAGTGCTTTCTTCCCTGCTGGGAGCTTGACCAAGGACCAGGTCTGGTTCTTGTCAAGTGAGCTCAATTCGTCTTCCATAGCCTTCTTCCACTGTATGGAATCTTTCATCCATAAGGCCTCTGGATAGGACTCAGGTTCACCATTCTCTGTCAGCAATAAGTAATTTGCTGAAGGAGAGTACCTGTTTGGAGGTCTTCGTACTCTAGTCGATCTACGAACAGTAGGAGTTGAGGTTTCTGCATCATCTGCAACCCCGTCTTCAGAACTACTTTCATCTGTGCTCCTACTATCTCCATATACTTCAGAGCTCCCACTGCTTCCTGAACTTTCGCCTATCTCTGGAGTACTGATAGGTTTGACAACGTCATCTTCAGAAATCTCTTCAAACTCGACTTGACTTTCTGCTTTCTCTGGTTGCTTGTTTCTGCCTGAGCTCTCTGCAAGTTCATCTTTATATAGGACGTTCTCGTTGAACACCACATTGCGGCTTCTGATAACCTTTTTATTTTGGTTATCCCAGAAGCGGTACCCCATGTCATCCAACCCATAGCCTATAAAAGTGCATTTCCTTGCCTTTGCCTCTAGCTTGTCTCTCTCCGAGTCTTTAACTTTGACATAAGAGACACAACCGAAAACCTTCAAGTGTTTGAGAGAAATTTCACGACCTTGCCATTCCTCTTCTGGAATCTTGAACCCTATGGGGACTGAGGGTCCTCTGTTGATTAAATATGCTGCTGTGTTGACCGCATCTGCCCAGAACATCTTGGGTAAACCTGCATGCAGTCTCATGCTTTTAGCCCTTTCGTTCAATGTACGGTTCATCCTCTCAGCTACTCCATTTTGATGAGGTGTCTCTGGAACCGTCTTTTGCATTCTGATTCCCTAGTCAGCACAGTAATCAACAAATTCTTTACTACTGTATTCGCCCCCATTGTCTGATCTGAAACACTTGATCTTCAAGTCTGTTTCATTTTCCACAGTAGCTTTCCATTTCTTGAAAGTGCTGAAAACTTCAGACTTATGCTTTAAGAAATAAACCCAAACCTTCCTTGTGCAATCGTCGATGAACGTGGCATAGTATTGGGATCCTCCCACTGAAGAAATTGAAGTGGGACCATAAACATCTGAATGAACTAGCTCCAGCTTCCCGGACTTGGGCGGATGACCAATCTTCTTGAAAGTAACTTTCTTCTGTTTGCCAAGAACACATGGCTCACAGAAATCGACTTTCACATTCTTCAGATCTGGTATTCTTCCTTTGGAAACTAGCATCTTGATTCCCTTCTCACTCATATGCCCAAGTCTTTGGTGCCATAGAGTAGATGCCCCAACTTCTTCAACAGTGTGTGCTTCGGCATCAAAAACTTCCACCATATAAAGTGTACCCCGCTTCTGTCCTCTAGCAACAACTAAATTCCCATTTGTCACCTTCCATTGATGATCACCAAATGTAACATGGTGACCTTCATCATCAAGCTGCCCCACGGATATTAACATCCTCTTCAAGTCAGGAATGAACTTGACATTCTTTAAAGTCCAATTTGTTCCTAAAGTTGTCTTGAGGACCACATCCCCAACACCTGTAATATCCAGGCTCTTGTTGTCTGCTAGTCTGACCTTTCCTTTGTACTGCCGGAAATTCTGCATTACTTCTCTGGAATGACTAGCATGGAACGACGCACCAGAATCCTTGATCCAGGATTCTGTTGAGTTTTCAACACAACAAATGAGCGCATCATCTTCAGAATCTACTGCCATATTGACTTCCTTCTTGCCTTTGTCTGCCGAAGGCTTTGGGCACTGATTTCTGAAATGACCATTTTCTTTGCAGTTCCAACAGGTAACATCAGTCCTGTTTTTCTGACCACCTCTTTTTCTCGACTTCGATCTTCCTCTACCACCGCCTCCTTTGTTGGACCTTCTTCCTCTGTCTTCTGTACTTAGGAGACTACTGGAAGATTTTCCGGCACTCCGTCTTCGCACATCCTCTCCAAGGATTAAGTCGCGAATACCTTCGAATGACAGCTTAGCACCTCCGGCTGAACTGCTAACTGCTGTTACTGTACCGGACCAACTCTCAGGCAACGAAGATAATAACAGCAACGCCTGGACTTCGTCTTCGAATCCAATATCAACAGATATCAATCTTGATATTATTGAGTTGAATTCATTCACATGGTCTGTCACCGAGCTGCCTTCTTTCATCTTCAAATTCACCAACTGCCGAATCAAGAAAACCTTATTTGCCGCTGAAGGTTTTTTGTACATATTAGACAGCACATTTATTAGATTGTAGGTTGTCTTCACACTGACAATATTGTATGCTACATTTTTTTGCCAATGATAACCTTATAACTCCAAGTGCCTGTCGATCTAATAAGTCCCATTCTTCCTGCGCCACCGTTTCAGGTTTTATTTCGAACAGTGGTAGGTGTAATTTTTTCTGGTAGAGATAATCTTCAATTTGCATTCTCCAAAATCCGAAATCGTGACCTTCGAATTTTTCAATCCTAACTTTCCCATCTTCAGCCATAGCTCTAAAAAAATATTTTATAAGGCCAATCGAAACCTCGTTTCTGATGTGAAAGATCAGACTAAGCTGCAACCACAGAGCATACGCGAGATACGACTTCCTTTAAACTCGGAGCTCTGATACCAGTTGTTGGGAATAACAAAACAAGTAAGGTACTTCGACAAACGATAAACGATTTCGGCAAAACACGCAGAAATAAAATGGAGAATACCGGCAAACTAAAACTGTAAAATCGGAACACAATATTTAACGTGGTTCACTCAAACTGAGCTACGTCCACGGGCCAACGAGAGAGAGGGGGTTTTATTAACACCAAGAAAATTACAATCATACAAGGCTAAACTGCAATTGTAATCTGATCGCTCACTAAGGTATCACTCGTTCTTTTGGCTGCCAGACAGGAGGACTCTGCACAAAAGAAACTACCTCACAATTTCTTATATGGTATTTGTGTGTATCTATTTTGTTGTGTATCTTGTTTGCTCGATGCCTTCTACATTTATAGGAAAACAAAAGAAGAAGAGAATGGTGGAGAATTAAAGAGAGATGCAACAATACTTGTCTGCCACTCCTTTTTCCAATTTGTCTGCCATATTTGTGGGTCTCTATTCCACTAGTATAGCCTCCACCAATAGTCAACATCAAATGCTGGCGGCATCAACCATACCCCTTTAGCGGCATTGGCGAACGGCATTGGCGAGCGGCATGTTTGCGTAGCTGCGTTTCGAGCGGCATGTCAGTTGGAAAGTGAACGTTGGGTCAATTAAAAAAAAATTTATTTTAAATTTTCATAGGCATCCATTCCATTTCGTAGGCATAGAAAATCTATTTTGTAGGCATCCTACGTGGATCTTACGTGGCACGCGATAGCGATGGTCTCATAGACAACCATTCCAGCCTTAAAAGATTTTAAAAAAAGGGATGAAGATATGTATAAACACGGACGAATTTGTGTGTGTATGTATTTTTCCGTCTCTCTCATCCAGACTAACCCCAATTTCATCTCTTTCTACTAGACCAATTGTTTCATTTAACGATTAATATAAGTTTGTTGTCTATTCTAGTGTAGCAACTCCTGTTCTTCAAATACAAGATTGATGTGAATGTTGCTGATAATGTAAGTGCAATTGATTTCTTTTCTTTTTCCAAATTTTAACTCAATTTGGTATTATTTGTATTTGTTAAATACTTATTGTTTTCTACATTTTCAACTGCAAGTTTCTGATTTGTTTTGGTCTTCCTGATAGGTGGTACACAAATGACTGCATGCATTGGAAGTGATGATAACAAGTTCTGCTTATTAAAATTTGATCAACCAATTTCTTGACATCATGAATTATCCAATTTTAGTCAAACTGGTAAAACCTTTACCCACATAGGAAAACAAACATAATTGACCAACGAACTTTAAAAATGATAATTTTTAGTTCAACTGTGCGTCTTTGGCGATAAACAGAAACTATGTATCACAATAAATATATTTCGTTAATCATGGCTTTGTTATTCAGTTTTCTTCTTTTTGTAGGGTCTTTTTTCTTGTAGAATCTCAGCTGGCGTATGTCTTGTGGGTCGTTGCGAATCATATATTGATTTATATAATAATTATAATAATTATGACTAGGTTAGATTGCGATTGTTTTATATTTAAGAAGGTAGGTCTAAATATTGATGTTATGTTCATAGAAGGAACGGAAAGGATAAAAAACGATGCAATTTGTATGTCCGCAAAATTGTCTTATCAAGGTGAAGCTCATGGCAGCAAAATATATGGATAATGACTTAAAAATGTAACCATCTTTTACATTTGTTCATATTTGGGTAACTTTTTTTTTTTTTTACACATATGATCAACGAACTTGTTTAGAATGTCCACATATTACCCTTATTACCAGGCGGTGTAGGTTACAGCTCACGTAGCGTACACGTAAACTTATATAATGACACAGGAGGGTAATGAACTATTGGTTTTGTTCACATTTGAGTAATTTTTATTTTATACACAGATGACCAACGAACTTGTTCAAATGTTACTATTATACTTAAAAAACGTATATATATACTTCTTAAAACATATAAATATGCATATATATGCGTCTAAAAACGTATTTTATACTTCTAAAATCATAAAACTATGTATTTATACTTTTAAAAAAATGTATTTATACTTTTAAAAGATATATTGATACTTCTAAAAACTTATTTCAGTTAAATTTTCTCACCCCTAGTATTTATACTTTTAAAACATATTTTTATATTTTAAAAGTATAAATACGTGTTTTTTTATATTTTAAGAAGCATAAATATGTATTTTATACGTTTTATAAATATAAATACAATTTATTACCCTCTAAGAATGTATTTATATTTCTAAAATATAAATACATGTTTTAGAAGTATTAACACTAATGGTGAAAAAATGGAACCAAAATACATTTTTAAAAATATAAATGTATTTTTAAAAATATAAATACATTTTTAGAAGTATAAATACATATTTTTATGTTTTCAGAAGTATAAAATATATTTTTAGAAACATATTTATACTTCTAAAATATAAAAATATGTTTTAGAAGTATAAATACTAGAGGTGAAAAAAATGTTAACAAAATAGATCTTTAGCTATATATAGTTGGGTTCAATAAGGGACTAAAATTATCCATGGTACCATGAGATTAATCTCTATCGTCGGAATCAAAATCATCAATGGCTAAAAAATAGGTTGTAAATTTTTTACATCAACACACATGTAGAGGATTATAACAAAAACCTACTTTCTTTATTTGTTTTTTTTTAATTTTTCGACATTGTTCTTTTTTAAAAATAAAAGCCGAAAATACCAAAATTCATAATTTTTTGTCCTCTACAAATAGACATCCATATTTATATAGAAAAATATATTTGTTTTATCTGTGCTGTAACAATTTTAATATGAGTAAATATTTTACTTTTAAAACTTTTACTACTTCAATATTATAACCATTTATAAGTAATGTACTTGATTCGCTAGTGGATTTACTCATATTTACACGAAAATTTACTCATATTCATATGTCAATATCTTATAGTATTGATAATTTACTTAGAAGTTTTGACTGTTTCAACATTTTAACCACTTATAATGAACTTACTCTAATTCACAATTGAATTTACTTACATTCACACAACAATTTACTCAGATTCACATATCAATATCATATGATATTTTAAATATATTCCAAAAGTTAATTAATTCACATTCACACAAAACATTATTCAAATTCGTATGGCAATATCATTTGCCATTTGTGAATGCTAACAGTAAATAACAGTAAATAATAGTTCAGATTCACATGTTATAAATTTCTATATATTCAGTTTTTTTCGATAAAAAATAAGTTCTAAAAATTAAAAGAACAAAAAAAACGAAGTGGCATTTTTTTATATTCCGGTAGATGCACGTCCACCGTAAGGTGTATAATCGTGTAACTAAGATTATCCTCTTGGTACAATGGTTTGCATATATATATATATATATATATATATATATATATATATATATATATATATATATATATATATAAGCGATCGGGTGAGGACTCTTTTTAAAGTAAGGACTCGTGAGGACACCTTAAAAAATTGAAAAAAAATAAAAATATATATAAATAATAAAATGGATCATAGTACTATATTGGAGAAAAAAAATTCAAAAAAAAACTTTTGAATCATTATTTTTTTTATAATGAAACAATGATCCACAAAATAAAATTTTTTGTGGATCATTATAGTTTCTTAATAATCCAAATTTTTTTTCCAATTTTTTTGGATCATGATATAGTACTATTCTCGATTTTATGATTTGCATTTTTTTATATTTTTATTCAATTTTTTTAAGGTATCCTTACGAGTCCTCACCGAAAAAAGAGTCCTCACCGAAACAGGACCCTATATATATATATATATATATATATATATATATATATATATATATGTATATATATATATATATATATATATACATACATACATACATACATACATACATACATACATACATACATACATACATACATACATACATATATATATATATATATATATATATATATATATATATATATATATATATATATCTTTTAGAAGTATAAATACATTTTTTGAAAGTATAAATACATAGTTTTATGTTTTTAGGAGTATAAAATACGTTTTTAGAAGTATATATGTGTATTTATAAATTTTAGGAAGTATATATATATATATATATATATATATATATATATATACGTTTTTTTTAAAGTATAACAATTGTTACATTTGAACAAATTCATTGGTCTTATGTGTACAAAAAAAATATATTAACCAAATATGAACAAAACCAATAGTTTATTACCTTCCTTTGTCATTACATAATCCTACGTGTACGTCACGTCAGCTATAACCTACATCAACCGGTAATAAGGGCAATATGTGAACATTCCAAACAAGTCCGTTGGTCATATATGTGTACAAAAAAAGAAAGTTATCCAAATATGAACAAACGTAAAAGACGATTACTCTTTTGAGTTATTATCCTCAAAATATATTGTGGGACAGTTAAAAGTTAAGGTATGCAATTTCATATATTTGTTTATCATAGCATTACTTTATCCATTTTTTCTATTTCTAACTTTTATAGCTTGATGCAATTAGCAAGAGAGGATGAGGAGCCAAGTGATAAAACTGTTGGGTAGGGCTGTAAACGAACCGAACGAACACGAACGATGACTTGCTCATGTTCGTTCATTTAAGTTAGCTGAACAAACGAACGAACACGAACGGATAAACGAACGAGTTTTTTTTGTTCATGTTCGTTCGTTTAACAAATTATATTGTTCATATTCGTTCGTCTATGTTCGTGAACATACTAAACGAACAAACATAAACGAATAGAGATAAATAAACACAACTAAAAATATATGAACATAAACAAACACATAATATTGTAATGTAATCAAATACAACTGAACATATATGAACATAAAATAAACTTAAATGAACAAGCATAAATGAACGTAAACGAACAACATAAACGAACGTTGACAAACATAATTGAACAAATGATATCATTGTTCATGTTCGTTCATTTAACTAAACGAACGAGAATTTGTGTTCATGTTCGTTCATTTATTAAATAAACGAACGTAAACGAACTTCCCGCCGAACATTACGAACGGTTCGCCAAACGTTCGGTTCGTTTACAACCCTATTGTTGGGGGTTAGGGCTTAATGCAATTGGCCGTGACTAAATGTCTATGATCATGGTTTTTTGGTGTGACAATTGGCGGCTTTTATACTATTGAGTTTCACCAAGAATGCTCTTCACTTGAATCAAGAAATGATACTTGCTTGACCATTTATAGCATACTTAGCATCCTGGCTCGGCTTTGTGCTAGCCTTATCTTCCACTGTATGTTCAGGCTCGCAGATTAGATTAGTTCTCATTGTCTTTTTATTGATGCTCGACTGGTACTACCATACAAGCTTATGACATTTAGCATACACTAAATAGTGGTGGGTGAGAGTATTCGTACTGTAATTTGTTATTTGTGTCTTTATAGCGCTATGCCTCTATTTATTTATTATAACCCTCCGATGTTAAACAAGAGAAAATACAATAATGAGTATTCTGTCATTTTGAGTTTCCTTTGAATGTTCTTTCAATTAATTGCCGTACTTGATCTCTACTTTTGATTCTGTTGCATGTTGTTCTCTTAAAGACATGTGTTTGACCCTTTCAGCTGGCTGATTAGCATCTAAATAACATTGAACTAATCGACAGGTTACTATCAGATTGCAAGACATTCTCGAGGAACATGAATTTGACTGTATTTTAACAGGATCAATTTTACATCCAGGATTATAACAATGTTACCTTCGGAGCAACTTCATCTTGGTAAAACTGCGGATGATGATCCTTCTCTTGATTCGCTTGAAGCCAGGTCTAAGCTCGTAGAAGAGCAGCAAAAACAAATTTTCAGCAACTTTGAAGATTTGGATAATCTTTGTTTTGATTTCCCCTCATCACCTGTAGAAAATAAGTTACAGGCTGGAGATTTCCAGTTCAAAGACGATGAAAAAGGCTCACCTTTTGCATCACTTGGGATTGTTAAAGATCTTGTAAGCAGATCAAGAAAGTTGAACGACCAAAAGACTCTTGTTTCAAACTGCAGCGATGAAGATCCCGAGGCAAATGAGAAGAAACTGTCGACTACTGCAAAAATTCGAATAGCTGGACAACAGTTTATCGATTCGTATTCTTCAAAAGCCGATGAAATCTCCCAACCGAACCATCCGTATGCTGTTTCATTTTCTAGGCTATCTGATGATGAAGCTGAAGACATTGAACTTCTGCTTACTCTTCTAGCTTCCGCTGAAAAAACCGATAAAAAACAGTTTGATCATGCAAGAAAACTCGTTCAGTTATGCAGCAATATGTGTTTGAATGAAGAAACTCCCGTTGAAAGATTGGTTTACTACTTTTCTGAAGCTATTCATATTAAAATAAACCACGAAATGGGAATAGTGGCACGCAATGAACTTGACAGTATGCAGATGTTTGACCTTCAAGAAGCATTGATGAACGTAGACACGCGCATCTTTGCATTTCACCAGAAAGTTCCTTTATCGCAAGTTTGCCAGTTCAGTTCGATTCATACCATAATCAATAACTTGAAAAAAGCTAGAAAAATTCATATAATTGATCTCGAGATCAGGACGGGGATGCATTATATAGTTATGATGCAAGCGATCGAAAATTGCAGAGAATGGCATATCGATCATATAAAGATAACTGCTATCGGTACAAGATCGGAATCCAAGATAAAAGATACCTGTAAAACCTAATCTCTGTTTTAACACACCAAAAATTTTCTTTGTATATTTTGAAATCTCTGGCTTTGTGCAGGTACGCGCCTTGCTGATTTTGCAAAGTCGATGAACATCCCATTTAGTTTCAAGATAGTTATGGTAGCTGATGTCCTCGATTTCAACATAGATCTCATCGAGTTATGTGACGGTGAAAAGGTTGCCGTCTACGCGGCATTCTTTTTATCATACCATATTGTGAAACCGAACCGTCTCGAATATCTTATGCGTGTGATACGAAAGATCAATCCTTGTGTAATGGTCATCGCGGAAGTCGAAGCAAACCATACTTCACCAGTCTTCGTTAATCGTTTCATCGAGGCCCTTTTCTTCTATGGTGCACTTTTTGACAGTTTGTCGGATTGTTTGGTGAACGATGATCTGAACAGAAGAGCTATAGAATCTGTATTCTATGGTTATTGTATACGTAATATTGTGGCAGCAGAAGGAGATGAGAGAACAATTCGACACACCGGCCTTGATGTTTGGAGGAAATTTTTTAAACGATTTGGGATGCTGGAAATCGAATTGAGTGATACGGCATTAAATGAAGCCAAGTTGCTGATTGATGACTTCAATTGTGGGAATTCTTGTTCGCTTGTTGTTGATGGTGGATGCTTCCTTGTTGGATGGAAAGGCGTGCCCGTCTTCTCAGTTTCTGCTTGGAAGTTTATTATATGAGAGACGGGTTCAAAAATAAGTTATTGTAGTTTGGCCTTGATGTTTTATTTTATACGTAATCTGAAATAAATCATATTTTTTGTAACGCTTTGTTTCATGTATTTTTGTTAATAAATGTCTAAAGTTGATTATTATGTGATATGATATAATTGTACTTTTAGTTATGAAGTGGTGTCAAATTTAAGGGCGAATGTTGAGGTGCTGCTGCAATCTTAGTTGAAAAGCGAAGCTTGGGTAGAGCGAAGCTTCGAGAAAGTGCATGCAGAGTCTTGGTCTAGTGTAGCAAAGCCGTAGTTGAGAATGGATGCGAGACTATAGAAGCAATAGGTGTGAAGCCTTGAGTTAGGCAAAGTTGCTAGAGCGAAGTCTAAAGACTATGACAGTGATGCCTCGGTTCGGAAGCGTAGCTCCAACCTCAGAGGTACACCATTTTCCTGGAGAACAAGTTTCGCATGTATGGTCATGGATCGGTCTGTGTTCTTGATGGCATACGCCCATAGACTTCTGTCCAAAAAGAAATTAGGCCAAACAGTATCTATCAATATGTCACATCTATTGTAATCCTATGTGTGTATCAAATTTGTGTATTGAAGTTATCAATAAAATGTTTCTCTAGTTTTGCAATAGACTTAGCTTGATTACCTTGATCAAGTGAACCACTCAAATCATTATTGGTTCATTCTTTTGCATCTCTAATTGTCTTGATAATTGTATTTGTGTGCATTTGTCAAAGTCCTTAATCCTAGCATCTAGTATTAGATCATTGACAGAAAACAAGAAGATTAAGATAGAAAAATATGAAGGTCACGATTTTTGCTTTTGAAAAGTTTCATATTGAAGATTATTTCTATCTGAAAAAGTTACACCTAATGTTGAGTGGAAGAAAACCAGAAGCCGGGAAGTAGGAGATTGTCATATATTAGATCGGTAAGCCCTTGGAGTAGTCAAGTTGTCATTGACAGAATACGTTGTTTCTAGCATTCTCAATGAAAGATAAATATTTGGCCTAATTAAAATGTTGTCTAACATATATGAAAAAAAACCTCAATGACAAACAAGGTTTTATTGATCATACTGTTGGTGAACACAAAGATGTAGGAAGGAGACTCGGTGATAGATCAGGCAATCGAGTTTAACTCGGTACTATCTACTCGTACTTATTGATATTAAACTCGAAGACAAAGTCCACACGTTGTTGTTGTTATCATCTTTGCCAAAGAGTTAGCCTGAAGTGAGTAGTCTGTCTAGGACTACGACACTTACATTTGAAGGCATTCGTAACTTGATATTCAATGAGGATATTCATAGAAGGAATGTTGGTGAGTGTTTTAGCAGTTTGCTGAGCACTAAAGGCAGGGACGAAGAACCAACTAAAGAGGTAGTGTTAGAGGAAGATAAAAGTCAAGGATAAGAGAAAGGAAGTTAATGTGCAAAGGATTGTGATGATGCGCTTATTTGCTTTGTAGAGAGTTTGACGAATCCTGGATCATGGATTCGGGCACTTCATTTCAAGCAAGCCTATGTGAGACTTGTAGATAACAAAAGCCTAGATATCACAAAAGTTGGGGATATGATGTTGTCTTTAAAACCACATTGTGATCGAAAAGGACAATGAAAAATGTCAAGTATATACCAGGTCTTAAAAGGTTGTTGATATCAGTAGGGTAGCTAGATCATGAATGACACCATGTTATCATCAGTGGAATATGCAATCAATCAATAAAACAAAGAAGAATACTTTGAAACTAGTATTTTGTTGATGAAAATTTTCTTTAGATACAATAGAACAATCAGAAACCTATTCTGATTATCAAAAACGCTCTCAAATCTAACAATAACTCTCACGGAGAAAGCTATTTTAATACACTTATGAGAGTACGTAATGAAAAACCATATCATTATATAAATACTAGGTAAATCCACATTAAACAAACCAAATGAAATAGGAACCTGCATCAGCTAGAATTTAATCCAATTTTCTATATTATCTTCAAATAAATCCTCATCGTGAAACTTTTGGAGTTTATTGCTTTGAGGATAAGTCTTAATGCTTCTTACTTTCCAAATATACACATGCTGACATGATATGCTTCGATACATGCAAATTCAATCAGCTTGTCAATACGCAGCTCGCTAACTAAAACATCGTTAGTTATCAAATCATTGGATTTTACCCTAACATATTATCACTTTGATATATAATGATTTGCATGCTTATCTTAACTTTGGAATCCATCCTAAATAATTGATGTTGGTTCCTTAGCTAATTTGATTTAATAACTTCATGAATATGGAAAAAACCACGATATAGTCCTTGGTTACTTTCATCAATGTAAGGCCTTGCCTTAAGGACAGAATGGGTGTCATCGAGTGCATGTTTCTATGACATTGTGCTTTAGTTTATAAGACGTTAGAGATATGGTTATATGGACTTCTGAATTTTTGTAAGGATAGCATGGGTGTCATCAAGTGCATGTTTCTATGGATTTTTTTTACTTTAGGTTAAGTACTGATGGTACTTAGTTTAATTATGCATGTATAGATGTTTTATAATCCTTCAAACACTTATAATAAGAATCTTGTTAGTATATATCCTACTCTTAGGAAGTGAGTACATACTTTTTGTACAAATGTCTACAATATGACAATATCCCTCGAATCTTTCCTCATATGAAATAATATATATGTATAATCGCTTGGTTATTATATGTACAATGTGTTTCATTTCATATCAAGAGAAAATTAGTAAAGAAGTATTCTTAAGTGGAAATGTCTTTTAATATATGTATATATATATATATATATATATATATATATATATATATATATATATATATATATATATATATATATATATATATATACATACATACATACATACATACATACATACATACATACATACATATATATATATATATATATATATATATATATATATATATATATATATATATATATATATATATATATATATATATATATATATATACACAAACACACACACACACATATCAAGTTTCAAATTATGATATGCGTATACATTCCAACTATCAAAGATTTGAAGTTATGTTGGCATTCTAGAACACCTTCATGTGTGATGGGCCCTGCAAACTCGCACATGATTCATATGTGATGCTTCACATGCAACCAAGGATTTTTAAAACTTAAAGCCTTGAAGTATGGAGTTGAGGCATCCATGTGTGTCACATATTTTGTGCTAGGTACAACTTGAATGGCTCTAGCCATCTTTTTCCATGCTATAACCATCTTTTTCCGTCAGGTTTACCTTGTGAAGTCCCCAATGTAGAAGTATTGATGTTTTGTTGAAGTCAATTTGAAGTTTTATGGATCTACTTATGACATATAAGCTATATTCTTTTATATATTGCCTATAATTTTAACATTGAGATTACTCGCTATGCTTCCCCATCTTGACATACTATTTTGACATGTGATCAAGTTAAAAATGGATGTTTAGTGACAGTTTGAAGATCGGGGAGCTTGAGGAGAATTATATTATTATGTGATTTTGGTTTCAAATAATTAGATGCTTGACCTTGTCTCTTCTATTGATTGTCTCACACTAGCAATATGAGGGGTATTTTAAAAGATATCTAGCAAAATTAGCTTCAAAACCCATAAATTCACATCTATTCAAACATCAATTTCTACACATTCAACATTTTGATAAGCAAACCCACTAAACACACTAAATTGAGGTTTTTTGAATTTCGATTTCCAAACCCCTTTTTATACCTAGTTTTTTTTCTCGAAAAATGCATAGTAGCGTTGAGAGAGAGCGCACAAAGAGAACATACACACAATGTTAAAAACGAGACAAGAAAGGTAATGAAACAAATAACTTCTTCATGAACCTCCTCATCACTGTAAATTTCATCATTTTCTTTAAACATGCATTTGATATAAATCAACATTCATTTTTCATTTTTTTATTAACAAGGCTTTTGCACCGTTTCTCATTGATAGCTAGGTTTTCCATTGGTGCAACAATAATGAAGTTTTAGTTGGGGGTGGATTTTTTTAACTCTAGTGAACATGTGAAGCATGAAGTATAAGTATATATATATATATATATATATATATATATATATATATATATATATATATATATATATATATATATATATATATATATATATATATATATATATATATATATATATATATATATATATATATATATATATATATATAGGGAGAGGTTATATAGAGACCAATAAAATGTGGAGAACTAGAGGCCAAACGTGGACCAATCAGTTTATAAGGGCATATTAGTAATTGTGTAGTTTAGTTAAATTATAATATAATAAATTAATTGATAATTTCCTAAAATCTACGGATTTGATTAATAGTTACCTAAAAAGCAATTATTTTTTTAATTATTTTTCCATTTTTTAATTACGAAAAATTAAGAAAATTATCATTTAATGTGTTTCTTTTTTCAAAAAACCGTTTTTTTCTTTTTTATAAATCAAAGTATCAATGATATTGAAAATTTATTATTTTATCAGAATATTTGTAATCATGTATGAATAGAAGCATTTTGTATTCATATATCAATATGGTTGTAATCGTAAATGAATAAAGCACAAATTGAAGATAATTTCTATACAATCTTGTTAAGTTGTAATCACAAATGAATAAAGCAAATATAAAAAATTCAATACATTCGTAATCATAAATATTTAAGGAAATTATGGAAATAAAAAATATTGTTAAGTTGTAATCACAAATGAATAAACCTCTAATGTAATCATAACTGAATACACCCTAATCATGGAAATAAATTAATACGCCCCTAATCATAAATGAATACGCCCGTAATCATAACTGAATACCCCTAGTCATCAATGAATACAACTATCTTATAAACATCAAGTTTTATGCTCCCTTTCTTTAATTTGATTTGCACCTTCTTCAAAACATCAACCTTTAACGTTTCTTCATTAATTTGATTTGCAGGTATCTGTTTCATTCCAACATTATAACCCGAGGCATTATGGACCTTAAATGAGGGTCGTTTCTGCACCATTGAAAGACTTAGTATAGTTAAAATCATACACAGACAAAAGAATAAAAATAAAATAAATGAAATGCAAAAAAGATATATGCACCAGTGAATAACATATATAATCATTAGTGAATAACATATATAATATGAACCCAATTGTAGATATAATCATCAGTTAATAATACATATAATTAGAAAATCATATAATCATCAATGAATACCAACTGTTAGGTTGTAATCATTCATGAATACCAACTGTAATTCATATTATAGGTTGTAATCATTCATGAATACCAAATGAAAAAGATATAAAAATCATTCTAAGTTTGAACGGACTAAATTCATGGAAAAGTTTTTATTTTAGACCAATATTACAAATTGAAAGCTCTTTAAATCATGACCGTTTTTACCAACAAATGTGAAATTTCCTTTAGAAAATACTTGATTGAAAAGAAAATTCCATTGGACCAAATAATGTTATTTGGTTTATTTCTTTGCCGATGGGAAACGAAAAATCAATTACGTCAACAATGCAAAGCAAGTTAAGACGAATGAAGATACAAAATAATAATAAAAGTATATTATATCTACAAACAATTTAGGAACAAAGAATGTATGAGAACAAACTATTTTAAACACATTTATTCACAAAATCCAACACAACTTGGCCACTTAAATAAATTCAAGACCACTGTAACAAGTAAATAATAATTTACAAAAATCAATTACGTCAATAATGCAAAGCAAGCTAAGGTACTATTATGAAAAGCATATAATAACAATAAGAAACATAATTAATCAATGGAAATTAGAATTATCAAATGGGTAGACATTAATACAATGACATGCTCATTAGCCTCTGACCTTCCTTATTGTGAAGCGACTGTCAATCGTGAGAATTAGCATGGGACAATTGCTTTTTTCGGCAATCATCATGACGACCCAGATGTTGGAATGCCAAATAAATATGGCGATATTGTGATTACTAAAAACAGGAAGAAACCCTCCTTATTGAGTGCGGTCGACGAATGAACCCTATATAAAATTAAGTTCGGTCGAAACCCTAGTTGGTGGGTAAAGCCGATATATAGAGAGAAGGTAAGGAAATATGAGAGAGAGTGAGAGAGATATTTTAGGAAGTGATAAAAACTGATAAATTTAGGTTAATAATTAATGACCATAATACCCTTTTTTATTATTAATTCAAATTAATTGAATCTAAAATGAGTAATAATTACATAAAATTTATTAAATTTGAACCCTAGATCTAGAATAATAGATGGCTAAGATCTGGCCTCCAGTTCTCTATCTTTTAAGGGGACTCTATTGAACCTACCTCTATATATATATATATATATATATATATATATATATATATATATATATATATATATATATATATATATATATATATATGTATATATATATATATATATATATATATATATATATATATATATATATATACACACACACACACAAGTATATATATATATATATATATATATATATATATATATATATATATATATATATATATATATATATATATATATATATATATATATATATAATGCATGTATATGTATACGTATGCGTGCATTTCTATATATCCACGCATATTATGTATATGTGTAGGTGCATGTATGCATACATATGTGTGAAATGTGTATAAGTTGCTGAAACAAATTTATAAAATGAATGATTATATTGTGCAAAGATGGAACAAAAAAAATATTTAAATGTCGAAAAACAAAATACAGTTTTGAGTCATTGATAAACTATTATATAATTCATTCAATTTGTAAAGTATTTCCGGTATCTGTTTATATAAATTCTATGCCAAGTTAACAATAAGCTTAATACTAGCTTAGCGGTAAAGTATTGTGTTTTCATCTACAAGACACAAGTTCGAATCTCTTTGGCATCAGATTATTAAAAAGTGTAAATTTAAACTTTTAATTACATCCCTCAACTATGTTTGGAATTTTAAGTATTTCTTTATAAACCGGGTAAATTTAAAATTTCAATTATAGCCCTTCAACTATTCATTTTACATTTTTAACCCTACACATTTTTTATGGTTTTATCACAACTGTACTAAACTCTTTTTTTTTACAATCTTAGTCCAAATTATAATTGTCTGTTGCAATTTTGGTCAAAAAATGTTTTTTTTTCACAATTTTTGCTCATATTTCAATTTTTTTTAAATTTGGTCCAGTTTTTTTATAAGTTTCACCGAACTTTTTTTTTATATAATTTTTGTTAAGAAATTTTGTTTTTATAACTTTCTTTATATATTATTTTACATTTATGTTTTTGACACTTCATATTTACAAAACTATTCTCTTCCAACCTTTTTATATTTTCGTTTCAATACTTCTTTTGTAAGATTTTCCCATTTTTACATCTATTTTATGGGGTTTTTTTACATATTAGTTTTTGGATACAAAATTCTAGATTTTTATATATCTTCGGTTTCATGCATATAGGATTGTAAACATACAAAAATACTCATTTTATTATATTTTAGTATTTACAAATAAATACACTCTTATGTATAATTAAACTTATTATTTGTTATAAATTATGTTGGATCTATTAAAGATTAATAAATTTCACGCTGCAACATGCGCAGTGTACATCTCCTAGTTTACATACATTTGTTATGTTGGTAAAAAATAAAATTTACTGATATCATGGAAAAATTGTAACTATGTTGCCATTCTGGATAAAAATCTAAGTATGTTGCTTGTATTGGTAAAAAAAAGTAAACTACATTATATTAAATGAAAATTGTTTAGTATTAATAGTAAAAGTATAATCGATAATATCAACAATAATAATAATAATAATAATAATAATTAAATCCAAAGTATACTAATAAATTTGTAAATAATAAAAATAATATGAATATTTATAATAACTATAATATTTATAAAAATTAAAAAAATTAGAAATTGTGATTTCATTTGCTCATCCATGAAATCTCAAAATTCTCAAAATCTATCAATAATTGATCGAAAAGTTTGCATATTTTTAAAACAATTTTAACAATAGACTATATTCTAACTATAACAATAATATAATAATATTTTCATAATATTAGTAAGATATTTATATAAATAATAGCAATGATATTAGCAAATAAAAATAACAATATTTATATATTAATCATATTGAACATAGTAATGAAAATAATATAAATGGTTAAAAAATCATGGCTTTACTGACTGAAAATCGAAAAAAATTATTTTTCTTATAATACACTAAATTTTTTTAACAATACACATATTTTTATAAAAGGATTCAATGATATATCTTATTTTTATTATAATAATAACAATAGTATTTCAGTATTGTTAGTAAGTTATGAATACAAGTATTAGTATTTTTATTAGTAAAATAATAATAACACAAACATTATTCATGTTAAAAGTAGTAGTAGTAATAATAATAATAATAATAATAATAATAATAATAATAATAATAATAATAATAATAAGTATCTAAAAACAAAAATTATGGTTTTATTGATTTTAAAAGAACATTAAAATACAATAAGTAAAGTTTGCATATTTTTTAAATACATTTAATAATAGATCTTATTTTCATTATATTAGTAAAATTATCAACACTTTGGTAATATTAGTAAATCATTACTAATAATAAAAGTAATAATATTAGTACAATAATGTTTATAATATCGAAAAATAATAATTATAGTAAACTACGGGAATGGTCCTTAGGCTTTGTAATTTCTTTGAAAAATTTTTACAAAGAAATGTTACATGTGTATATTTCGTTGTGGATTTGGTGTTTCTATAAAGTCAACCGAATAATTCCTTTTTTAGATATTATTATACAATATTATTACATTTAAATTAATTTTTTTATTTTAATAAAATAGCAGGGTCCATACAAAACCCACCATACACTATGAAAGTCATCGTCCCTACCAAACCCTTCACGATCGCTAGTAACTCCTTCTCCCTCCTACTACTCCTATATATTCCTTAGCTGGAAACTACATACCACCAATGTCCACCTCGTTTAAAGTTTGCCAATATAGTTAAAAATATAAAAAATTTAGAGATTTCTAGTGACTTGTCACAATTTTCTTTAACAACAAATATTATTAATAACAGCCTGCTAGAAAAAAAGACTAGAGGGAAGACAATAGTGCATGTAAAGTCTATGCATGGGGTCGAGTTATAAAGAGAACCTAAAAGAGTGAGAGAATCTAAAACTTTTTTTTACAGAATAGTTTTCAAAAAAAATTGTACCCAAATTTTTTATTTGGTGCGCCTAAGGGATTTTAAAAAATCAAATTTGTTTATATTTATATGTATATGCTGAAAGGTTTTATGCAAATCTATAAACTAAAACCCTAAGTTCACATGCAACCTAAATTGGATCTATGTTTTCTAACTTTGAACATATAAATAATTCCTAAAGGCCAGAAGAAAAATTACTAAAGAAATAAATCAGAAAAACTAACCTTTAGATTTTTCTTGGAAGCTAAACAGCACAAGTGTCCTGCCTAAAATGAGATCACACCCAGAAGCAGGATGGATATGTCACGAAGTTCTAGAGAGAAAATAAGGGAATTAGCACCTTATTATGAGTTTTGGATCATTAAAGTAATGCTAGTAAGATATCCATTTATATTAAGTTTTGGATCTATCTCAAATAATTGAAGTCCATTCCTTAACTAATGTAAGTTAATAAGATTAATGAATTATGAAAAGACTATAAAATAGTCATTGACTATGTTATGGTATGTAAGTCCTTGCAGAAGGGTCAAAATAGCTTTCATCAAGTGTATGATTTGTAAGGCATTGTTTTCAGTTTATAAGGTCATTGATATATAGTAGTAGGGCCTTGTAAATTTTTATAAGGCCTTGCAAACCTGACTTTGGAATTTTAGTTTAGTAGTTTAATTTAGGTTAAGTAGTGATGATCGTTTGTTTAATTATGAAAATATAAATGTTCTGTAATCCTTCAAACACATATAAGAGCTTATTAGAAGATAGCATACATTCTTGAGGTGAGACAATTACCTTATGAGAATATGTCCCTAATATGACAATATACCTTGAATTTTTCCTTATGTAAAAAGGGAGTGCAAATGCTCTTTCACTAGCATATTTAGAAATCTGAGGTTTTGAGACTTACGGTTTACCGTGGAGCTCAAAGAATTAAAAGAAGTGTTATTCTACTAGAGTAGTTGAATGTAAGAAACCTTTATATACATACTTTTGTTATTCAAGGGATGGTCTTCCATGAAAGGAAGCTGGTATTCAAAGAAATAAGTGGGAGCCACATTGATCTTGATGTGACTCAAATGATCACAGAACCTGATATTGGCACTAGTACTTAACCAGAGGTAGAGAACCATGTTGACACTCAGTAAGAGTTTGTCAAGGAATCTGAAATAACTCCATCTCTTGTCCGAGAAGCCGATATAATACGTCATGCACCTGAGTTTTATGGGTTACATGTTAATGAGGGTGATGAATATCTGGTGGATCATTATGACTCTACCAGCTATAAGAAGTCATGTCAGGCCCTTGGGTTGCCTTAACAAAGGAGGTTATGGAGTGCGAGATGAAATCCATGAAGGATAACAAAGTTTGAACTTCGTTAATCACACTCCTGATCTTAAAATAATTGGGTGTAAATGAGTCTTCAAGACGGAGACAGACATGGATGTAGAGTATACACATGAAAGTCTGAGTGCTGAAAAAGAGTTATACTCATACTCAAAGCTTGATTATAAGGAAACCTTTTCATCAGTAGCAATAATCAAATTTATTTAAACATTTTATGCCATAGCAGCAGTCGGTAATTATGAAGTATGGAAAATGGATGTAAAAACTGTTTTCTTAAAGGAAAATATTGAAATGATATGTTTATGACACAACCAAAGGTTTTTATACAATCCAAATATCAAATAGAGTGTGAAAGCTTGAAAAGTCTATTCATGGACTTGAACAAGTTTCTTGCAGATGGAATCTTTGTTTTGAGAATAAAGTCAAAGAGTTTGGCTGTTTGAGAAACAAACGTGAGCCATGTGTGTGTGTCTATATATATATATATATATATATATATATATATATATATATATATATATATATATATATATATATATATATATATATATGTGTGTGTGTGTGTGTGTGTGTGTGTGTGTGTGTGTGTCAAAGCTAGTGGGAGTACTAAAGTCTGCCTAATGTTGTACATGGATAACAAAGTTCTCATGGGCATAACGTCCCGACATCGAGAAATATGAAATTATTGAGAATTGCTAGGCTACAAATGGCATGGGAAACACTGGATGCATATGAAGCATTAAAATCTATACAGATAGACCTGAGTACTTCATATAGATAAGCCAGAGTATATGAATAAATAGAATCTATAGGTACAAGACTCTTAGAAGGGCTTTTGGATAAGATGACTTGAGTTTCATATGCACTTGTAGAAGGTTTGATCACAAAATGTACGAGACCTAATGTATCATATGCCTTGAGTATGATGAGTTGACATTAGGGTAATCCTGGCGAAAGTTAACGGATGGAAGTCAAGACAATCTTAAATGCTTAAGATGTTCTTGATCCATTATGGAATGGAATAACTCAATGTAAAGAAGCACATTGATGCTAGCTTCAAAACTAATAGAGTCGGTTCCTGTATACAGTCAGGATCCAAGTTCTTACCAAAAGAGACATCATATTTAATGGAGTTATACCAGATGAGGCAAGACAGATGATTTAATCACTAAACCAATGTCTCAAACCAAGTAAGATCGTCATGCTAAGTCCATATGTATTAGATTTGCAAATTAATTGGCTTGAGTGAGGTTAGTGTAGTTTGATTTGTGTTGGGAACTTATGGAGTCTAAGTCTTTATTTGATTTGACGATTATTATGTAGAGAACTTAATGTATGTGTAAAGCAGTCATTTCATTTGTTTATCACCGTGTTCCTATTTTGCATGTTTTGTTGACTTCATCAATAATTAAATTGTTATTCAAAATGTATACAGTAAGTCATACTTTTAGGAGTCAATACTAATTCAAAGCTAATGTGAGCCATTGTTGGACTGTCCATAGAGATGGACATAGCATAGATATTCACTAATTCTCATGAGTACTTAAATGAGATTAAGTATTGGAGTAACCCACATTTAAAGATTACTTCATGGAAATTGTCACGTGTAATTCTTATAAGATTATAATATCTTATATTCTTCAAATAGATATGCAATGATCTTAGTTCTGTAGTTTGTTGTACTTTGGATTTCACCAACATTATCTGTAACTAGCAGCAATAAAGGGAATGTATGGGTATGACATGATGAGTGGGCGGGGTTCATGTAGTCAAAGTTTATTTATTCCTTTTGCCCTAACAGGAGAAGCGATATCCCTAGACCCTCGATGATATTATGCTGACAGCAAATGTATGGCCATACTCAGACTAAATTGATATAGGATCAATAGTGCAGTATTTTGTCGTCATCACAAATCTCTATCGGGAAACATAATGTTGAATGTCTGATATTGACAGATTTTCCATGTCTGACGTTCATCTGGATATCTTGTAGAACATAGGAATATTTGATCAGTTTCCTAAGGGTTGTTTCATATGATCTGAGTATGGTTCTTGTTTGGGATGACATACACCTTGTTAGGTTATGAATATGAGACCATATAGTTGTTGCTGACATGTGCAAGTGAGAGTTGTTGGTTATATGTCCATGGTCACAACAAGTTGGTAATATTACTAGAAATAGCACGGTCCTTTTGGGTTACAAGCAAGAGATAATTTAGCTAAAAGATATCAAAAGTAAACATGAGGGACTAAGTTTATTAATATATCAGAGTATAGGTATAAGCATGATGGGTATTATAAGTATCCATTGTGATTAACGATTTTAAGGCATTCTAACCTAGAAATTTTGTGGTCCAAGCAATGAGCTACTCTATTGAAACGGGCGTTGAAGCGTTGTCTTGGATGCGACTACATTACAGAGGTTCCTGCTACTAGGTCTTGTTCATCCTAGACTTCATAATATATGTAGTAAAACGACAATCCTTGATCTCTTAGATTAGATTTACAGTTGCAACTCGCATGTTCTTATGATCCGTGGTGCGATATGTTTTTAATTTTAGCTTCCGTTGTGTATGTTAGTATTGTTACCATATCCCAACAGTAGTTTAGTTTTTGTGAAATTTGTACTGAGTGTTTTTTAAATATATGTTTATTGTTTGTGGTTGGTCTTGAAAATTATGGATTTTTGTTAGTTATATAAGATTTTTCTATATATGTTACTACTAAATTTGGATTTTTTTTTTAATTTTGAGTACTTTTTTAAGTTAATTTACCGTGCAGAGCACCAAATGGTGTTTGCACCAAAGGAGGATGGTGAGAACCGTTGAGCCATTGGCTTGATGGCTTTTCTAATTTGGGCTTCTCACCAGAGTTACCGGGAGGAGGGTGTTTTTCGTTATAGAAAATAAAGGTCAATGAAAGGATTCAGTAATGACGCCATGCATCACCATTGAGTGTTGTGATGGATTTTTACGGTCGTTAAAGATCACATAATCCATCACTAACGTGTCGTAAAAATGTATGAATGTAATTTGTCAATAAAAGTGTTGTTTGCTAATATGTCGGCAAATACCTTTTGTTAGTAATTCGCGAATATAATTAATCCATTGATAATCCGTAGTAATTATGGACTTACTTTTGGTAAATTGGGTTAGATCTTTTGGTAAATCTGTCGGTAAAAATCACCCACATGTTTTTACAGACAAATTTTTGTCCTTCATTAAACTCATTACCGACAGAATTGGCTGTCGATATAGGTTGTTGTGTAGTAGTGTCTCTCTTTCACATTTTCTTCTTATTATCAGTTTTACTTTTACATCCTGTTATTATTAGTTTTACATGATATCCAGATTAGTATTATTGCATATTCTATAATTTAAAATAATAAAAACAATATTTAAACTAAAACAACTAAAAAGTAAAACGTTGCAAATTTCAAGAAACAATTCACGATATAATAATAAGGGGAAGGAAACTTAACCACAAATACAGCCAATATTACACTTCTTAGTAACCTTATACAAAGAGTATTGTAAACCAAAATATAAACATGATTACCGTCATTGTGATTCTAATAGTTTAAAACTCCTAAAATTTTGTTATAATATATTTGATTGATTTATTATGTCACGTGATTACAATCAGAGGTTACATTATATTAAAGCTATAACTCGCGAAGGCACCGTGTGACAAAATTTCTAACTTTCCTTGCATACCAAATATTTTTCTTGACGTTTCCAAACTTGTCGACTTTTTCACACAAATCGCCGTAATAGAAATCTTTTGCGTCTACCTCGATTGATATTTTACTGAAAAATGTAACGAAATTTTCATCTTTGTCTAAGATTCCCTTCTTCTGGAGAATTTTGGCGTCGTCAACTGATTGAATTAAACTTTTCATGAGAAATGCATACGAAGTTACATACTTTGTGGCATCATAACAACAGTCCTCCATTGCAATGAGATTTCTCAACACAGTTTCCATGAGATCATGATACGTCAGCTTCGGGATTCTAAGTGCTCCGTTGTTGAATTTTACTTCCAAGATGTTTCGAGAGCTGGATCCCTTGATTTCAGTTCCCGTTTTGTGAAGCCGAATTGCTGTTGGAACAACTGTTTGTAACGGTCGCTGTTTCGAGTGTAGTTGGAGAATATGTGTTTTGGGTATGAAAGATTGGTGAATTAGGTCAAGTAGATGGTGGATTTCTTGACCATATCTCTCTCGAATATCATAGGGATCTTCGGGAACCGTTTTCTTGAAAAAGCGAAAAGCTAGTTCGATCAATGTGTAGTCACCACATTGTCTAGGAGTAGGAATAATATTGAACAAATGATGAAGAATGAAGAAAGGGATTTGATTTTCAAGCAAAATCAAGTCATGTCTCAACTGAAAAAACACTTCGTATGTCGCCAAGAATGGGTCCCCTCTTCGTCTAGTTCCTTTACAACAAGACTTGTGAAAAAGTTCAATAATGAAACAACCATCAACCAGCATCATTTCCACAAACTCATCACTCTCCATATGAATTTCTTCCCCATAGCATTTCCGAGCTTTATCTTCTAACACTTTGAGTACCTCAACACACTTTGCTAATCTTACTTCAACGTTTACTGTACGCAAGAGAAGAGTGCTGAGATATTGCCATTTATAGTCCTCCACAGCTTTTAACTTCTCTTCTCCACGATGCAAAGGGCCAATGGACACCATTAGGGGGAAATATTTGTCTTGGTTATCCTTATAAAACTTCTCTGAAACTTTGCATATACGACCATCAGATGTATTCACCAATTTCCTCTTGATGGATGAAACAAGGTTCACATGCTCGTTTGATTGTATATCCTTTGAAGCCCGACTTTGTGATTCATGAAGAGGTAACTCCATCTTTATAGATATATCTATATAGAAATAAAGAAACTAAGTTACAGTACAGATAAATTAACTGACACCAAATAATAACATACCTGGTTCAATAGAGTTTCGCAATCAGAATTCTAAGAAGTTTGCTTGCAGAGTTTCCGTATACTATATGTCATATGGGCCTTGACGCTAGACCAACTCAAGTTTTATATTTAAGATATATATTAGTAGTCAAACATATATTTTACACAATAAATCTAATTCTATTACATTTTTTATAAGATCGAAAGAGTATTAGATAAGACAAGAGGAGAAGAATAAAAGGTAACTTGCTCATGATAGCGAACTAAAAGTGAAAAGACTCGTACACATCTGTATCGCATTCTGTCACAGAGCATCTTATTATGCTTGGACCAAAATCCAGATCTTTAGGTAAAGATACTACTAAGACCTGGATTCTTGGTTTTTATATTTTCTTAATTATAGTAATTGGTATCTAACTAATTAATTTTATATAATTCAATGCTACTATTAAACGATAGAACCAAGGGATACTCGCAAAGGAACACATGATTACCAAGAATTAATGTAAATGATCACAAAAAAAAAAAAAAAAAATTGTATTTACCGAAATAAGTACCAAGTCTGGAACATTGCAGTTAAGACCCTCTCAATTTGTTTCGGACTAGTTTTATGTCATATCAAAGGTTTCTAGGTTATCCTTGTGACCTGCTATTAAAGGTTTCTAGGTTACCATGAAATGAAATGTGCACGAAATCCCTTAAATTTGTAATTTTTTTATGTTTTTACCCTAAGTATTTTTTTTATATTATATTATACATGAAAATACGTATTTATATAGGAAAAAATATTTCATTAAACATTGTATTTACGTTTTTAAAAAAATGTTATTTATGTGTAAATTCTTTTTTGTCGGTTTATACGATTCATAATGTAAAAAAACATATTTATGTTTTTATATAACGGCGAAAATATAATATTCTTAAAATTGTTATTTATGTTTTTTAAAAGTATAAATATATCTTATACTTCTAAAAAAATATATCTATACATTTCTAAAAACGTAAAATACGTATCTATACTTCTAAAAATATAGTAATACTTCTAAAAAATATATTTATATACTCTAAAAAACATAAAAAAATGATCTTAAGAAAGTTAGATTTCATTGTTATATAAAAATGTAAATATATTTTTAACTTTTTAAACCATATAAATCGGCAAAAAATGTATACGATAATTAACATTTTTTTACGTAAATAAGATGCTACGAAATATTTTTAGTGAATAAATGAAAAGTGCCTTGCCTCAAATAAAGTCACACCTAAAACTAGGGTTTTCGAAAGTTCCAGAGAGAGGGAAAAATAGAAAAAGTCGTGGCTTTTATGGTGCCTATGGGTCTCTATTTATAGTTTTCAAGTGGCCACCAGATAAGCCTTTAGAGATAAATCTTTTTGAATTCAAATAAGATAAACATTTATCTATCAATTCAAATCTATTTATCCTAACATATAATAATCGAAATTATGGATAATCCCTCCATAATTTCGTTGGCCACTTAAACTACTATAATTGTCACTTACTCAACTATTGAATAATTACAATTCAGCCCCTGCACCTTTAATTAATCAAATTAATCACCAAATTAATTCCAGATTAATTTCTAATTAATTAATATAGTTTCTAATTAATATCTTATCACCATAATATATTAATAAACTATTTATTTTATTTCTATTGATTTATTAATCATATAATAAATCAATCTTTCTCTCTCCTGGATTTTCTGCTAAACCTCTAGCCATGAGGGCAACCCAAATAGACTTTGCTACTATCAATTAGGTAAATACAAATTATTAGTCATGACTTAGATACCTAATCCAACAGTCTCCCACTTGGATAAGTCTATGACTATAATTACTAATTTATCCTCTAATTGATCAGCAAACTGTAGCTTCCTAGAAACTGCTGCCGAACTCTGACCCAGTCAGTTCTGTCCATAGATAAGTGATCATATGATCCTCCGTCCAACAAGATATTTTCAGACACGAGACATGGATTGAGGTCAATCTCTGTCTGATACTCTGTTTCCCGATTTCCGATTCTGCTTATGACTTTAGAACTTCTAATTGAACACATCAATTTAGTCCAGGCTGGCCAGCACTTTAGTCAACTTCAAAATCATCGAGAGGCCTACAGATATATGTTTCCCGTCAGGGTCAAGGAACGAATAAGCTTCGACTCATATGCTTATATCTTTTACCAGTCAAATTATTCACAACAACACGTTTTATAACATCGAGTTACCGATGCGTTTTCGTACTATCAATGAACAATTGCCTTTGTAAATTATAACTCATATCTCTCCACTTCAAGATCATAAGATATTATCGTCTCAACATTGCTTGTGATATAATCCATGAAGCAATCTATTGAGCGTGGGTTTATCCAATACTCAAATCTCTATTTCTAAGTACTCATGAATGTTGCAGCAATCATATTGCTATGTCTAACTACTTAGACAGTATACAAACCAATTCATGACAGTCTTGATTCAATACTTACTTCCCAAAGTATGAACGACTGTGGACCTTTCTGAATAATTAAATTATTCGGGAAGAAAACATGCGAAAGCGAAACATGAAGATCTGACTGGCAGCTACTCTTGCTTATTACCAAGTCTCTACAAGATAATCACCAAGTCGGACCTTGTCATAAACTATTATCGGTTTCAAGATTTCTTTTAAACTTTCAATTCTAATTTTACAGCTATGTCTTTATGAACCTTACACTCTTTCTATGTATCCAAAGTATCTTATACTTATACACTTTATTGCAGATGATCCAATCGGATGCTCATCCGATAATATCTCAATATGTTATCCTGTCAATTTCTCTCCTAACTCCATTCTGGTAATGTGTACTGAGACTTTCTATGGTTCTGGGGTCTTTAGTCTACTTGACTGCACCCTAAGACTATTTCGAGGTGTTATGATGTGCCGGTGAATCACACGCGCTCCATCAAAATACCAACGAGATTCTTTAACCATGAAGTCCTTTAACATCATGTCCTGACGTTAATAATTACCACTTTGAAGAATCTTTCAAATTAACACTATCACTTTCATCCCAATCATTTCCTCATGAATTCTCACTTGAGTTCAAACAATCCATCCAGTATTCCCAGCCAGACAATATCCTGAATCCAACTTACAATCAAGTCAACAGGATATGTTCATGACATTATGATCGATCCAAGAAACTTGTGGAACCCGATCCAATCTTATTCCAAACCTTTTCGGAATCCAAAGATTATTTATAATCCTTGTGTCATGATTTTCGAAAAACTATTTCCTTTCAGAGACTCTTCTCATGCATCTTGAATCTTATCAAGATCATGCTTACAATGGTTAGGTCTATGCTGGCGATTTCATCTATCCAATAGATGTTTGTGAATTATAAGAGTATGTTGCACCTTCTTTATGCCAAGTCATCACACTTTGCAATGATAGGAAAACCCTTTCCTGGGTCTACACATCTTGAATCTCATCAAGATCATCTTAGTAGAGTCTGGATCTATCTTATAGACATCTACAACCACCTGAGTATGCCGTATTTCCATTAAGTCTTTCATAGCGATCCGTCTCTTAACACCAAGTCATTGCACTTTCTAATGAAAAGAGATGTTTCCTAGAAACAGTATGTAACCCCCATATGGAGATAGTAGATAACAGCGACACTCCCACTGGCTTTGACACGGTTATGGACTATTCACAAAATCCAGGACTTCTGGGACATTTTGGGAATTCAAACCTTCTGACATCTTAATTGAAATCTTTCAGTCCTTTCTCAAAATCCAATCCTTTGGCATATTTTTGAGAATCTGAATATCCTTTCTTGCAAGATGCCCATGGGGAAATCCTGGGCTCATGTACCTTTGTACTGGGACACTCTTGCGAGATGCCCATGAGGATCGAACTGTTTCGACCAATGCTCCATTATCTTCCCTAAGACACATTATAACTATTAATGTTCTTGGAAGAGAATGAACTGTGAAACATTTTTCTCGGTTTACGGTACCGCTCAGGTTCTGTGGAACTTGTACTTCCTTTGAAGTCCTTGAACTGTTCAAGGTTTCAATTCAATCGCTTATCCCGATAAGCGAAGTCATATTCGTCATACCGAATGATAAATGAAGTACAAACAAGTGTGTTCTATATCAAGATTCGAGCAATACACAGCAACAGGTGTGTCCGTTGCTCTTAATCTCAATGTCTTTTACATATCTATGTAAACTTATGACTTTGTTAACGTTGTTCAAGACTTGCAATCTTCAGTTGACTCTAAGTCAACTGATATAGAGTCAACTGATTCCAAAATCCTATCCTTTGGATCTTTGGGTGATTCATTTCTTGCCACATGTGCTTTATAAAGAACTTAATCATCATCTGACTCTAAGTCAGATGATTCCAAAGTCCTATCCAACTGGACCTTTGGTTGATTCATTTCTTAACACATTAAGAACTCAATTCATCAAGTGACTTTAAGTCAAATGATTCCAAAGTCCTGTCTAATTGGACCTTTGGTTGAATTGATTCTTATAACATTTGTATTAACAATCATAAATGACACAATTCTTGAATCCAAACACTTTGGATGCATCAACATTCAAGTTATTACTAATCATACATTCATATAACATTTCAAGAACAATTTCAGACAATAGGTGTTAAAAGAAAATTGACAATTTTATTAAAAAACAAAAATCTTTGAACAATGTAATATATCATAGACAATGTCAAAACGCATCTAAAGGCTAATAACAATATTTTTTTAATATCTATCTAAACTTCAAAACTACACGAGCTGGAGATCCAATCCAAATGTGCTCCTATGCGCCAGAGTCCCGTGTCTTATTGATTCCCTGCATACAAACCAAAATGTGACTATCACATTATGTATCAAGAAATCTTGGACAGGAGTTTTGATGTTCTTAGATATACCTAAGCTTTCAAAGGATTTTGACCTTGGAGCGTCTTCCAATCTTTCCGTGACTGTATCCGATTTAGTGGATTCCCAGTTTGAGACATGTCCAGACGATCTGGACCGTTTCTTGTTACGTATCTTCACTAGACTTAATCCAGAAGTAGCTGAATCATTGGAGCTATGCTTGTCCAAGAGTGACTCGTATAAAGTCAACAGTGGATGCATTTCCATGAAAGCCTTTTTCTGGTCTTCCTTTCTATACGTCTGAATGAACATATCGTACTCACTAGTCAGCAAAACGAGTAGAATGTTAACACTCATCTCCTGACTCATGGAATAACCAAGTTTGTACAATTCGCCTATGTACGCTTGAATCTGAAGAACATGCGAGTTGATGCTACTTCCTTCTTTTAGCTTGCACTTTGCAAGTCTTTTGAAGATCCTAACTCGTTCCTTTTCAACTGGTTTTGGAACCTTTCCTCAACCAGTTGCATTAACTCATATGGCCCCAAGGATTCTAAATCCTTGCGGAACTCGGGGTCAATGGTCAATAGCATGAGGTCACGAATCTTTTCGGATTCATCAACTAAGAAGTTATGCTTATCATAAGAACCTTTTATGATGACTTGTTCCGGTGGGACCGGGATCGGATACTCGGTGAGATGTAGCTTGCTAGCAATGCCGAGAACCAGTCTCCAATTGCGAAGTCATTCCTTACAGTTGAGGCCAGTCAGCCTTTCCATATTTGGCAGGTGCATTCTGATGCTTTCAGAAATGGGTGAAGGAGGAAAAGGAGGAGAATTAACACTTGACATCTATAAAAGAAATAGAATTTATTAGTTTAAGTGATCCTTTTAAATAATTACCCAATATGTTATTTAATAAGGCTAGAATCCAAAATACCCCAACTATGGTGTGAAGAGGGATGCCGTAATCACAACATAATGGTCATTAAGGTAGATAAACACTTATCAATTTCATCTTATGAATTTCCTAGATCTGTTGAGATTCATTGAACTTTTCAATGGCATGTTTAATCTCAGATGTGCTCCACTGTTTGTGACTGGGATGCCGAGGATCACAAACTGGATATGAATAACCATGCAAATTAGCTTGGTACTCTAGGGTTAATTATCATCTCTAATTGATGTGTCGGTAAACCACACACGCTCCATCAACAATGATAACACCCGGGAAACCCATTGCAACTCTTTATGAACCCCTATTGGTGTGCAGGTAAACCACACACGTTTCATAAAGTGCAATGTGTAATTTCATGGATTAGCACCAATTCACATTTTTCCTAAAGTAACTAGATTTGGGTTTTATTAAGATGTTCCAGTATTTTGAATAATATCATTATACTTTTAATGAGATTAGGCGGTCCTATCAAACCCGTTCGACTAATGACCCTCCACTGGTCAGGAGAGCGGTGGGTGAGAGTGGACACCCATTAGACCGCCATTTTATAGGCAGTCTCCTTATACCCTCTTTATAGACCAGCTTCGTGAATGAGGCCTACTATTGATTTGACTGACCATTAAATCTTATACATATAATATTAACTTTTAATTATAATATATTCAAGATGAATTTTAAAACCCTTTAAAATGTTTATGGTTTATCTTTTAATTTATTGGAATTTAAACTATTAAATTTACAATTAAATTAAACCTTTAATTTGATTTAATTCATCCTTTAATTAAACAATTAATTAAATTAAATAAATCCATATATTTTAGACTTTTAAAATATTCCTAAATTTAACCTTTAATTTTTCGAAATTTAAAACCTTTAAATTTAAAATTAAATTAAATCATTAATTATCTTTTAATTAAACAATTAATTAAATTAATTAAATTTAGATAGGTATCACAAATTAATCAAATTAATTTAAACCTATCTTAAACCCCCTAAAAATCGAAAATCAAATAATGGGTTTAAGGTTATCCAATTATTAAATAATCAAAGTTACCAAAAATAGAAAACCTTCTAAAACCCTATGCCATTTTCGATTTTAATAAAAGGGAGGGGCTAGGGTTTTCAAAACCCTAACCCTAAATCGATTTCATATATATTAGGGTTTATAAGCTTTAAACCCTAATTTTTAGGAAAACAGTCATAGCAATTCAACAAGAAAACAACCAAAAAGCTCTGATACCACTGAAGGGTTTTATGCAAATCTATGAACTAAAAACCTAAGTTCACATGCAACCTATGAGGATCTATGTTTTCTACTATTGAACATATAAATATTTCCTAAAAGGCCACAAGAAAAATTACTAAAGAATAAAATCAGAAAACTAACCCTTTAGTTGTTTCTTGCAAGCTAAGCAACGCAAGTGCCTTGCCTCAAATGAAGTCACACCCAAAACTAGGGTTTTCGAAAGTTCCAGAGAGAGGGAAATATAGAAAAAGTCATGGCTTTTATGGTGCCTAGGGGTCTCTATTTATAGTTTTCAAGTGGCCACCAGATAAGCCTTTAGAGATAAACCTTTTTGAATTCAAATAAGATAAACCTTTATCTATCAATTCAAATCTATTTATCCTAACATATAATAATCGAAATTATGGATAATCCCTCCATAATTTCGTTGGCCACTTAAACTACTATAATTGTCACTTACTCAACTATTGAATAATTACAATTCAGCCCCTGCGCCTTTAATTAATCAAATTAATCACCAAATTAATTCTAATTAATTCCAGATTAATTTCTAATTAATTAATATAGTTTCTAATTAATTAATATAGTTTCTAATTAATATGTGATATAATTAATATCTTATCACCATAATATATTAATAAAATATTTATTTTATTTCTATTGATTTATTAATCATATAATAAATCAATCTTTCTCTCTCCTGGATTTTCTGCTAAACCTCTAGCCATGAGGGCAACCCAAATGGACTTTGCTACTATCAATTAGGTAAATACAAATTATTAGTCATGGCTTAGACACCTAATCCAACATTTATTACATTTTCCCTAAACTAAAAGCCCAAAACCCATTTAATTCATTCAAAATTAATAACCCCTTAATTAATAATAAAACTTTTTTGGGTTGAAAAAAAATCATTTACATATTGATTCTATGATTTATTAATAATGTATCCATTTATAACTTAATGGTATGCTCGTCTTCTTATCCCTTTATTATGATGTAAATGAACATAAGCCATGGATTGGGTCAACGTCAAAAGTTCAAAATCATAAGCCAATCGATATCAAACTCCAACTATCGGTGAAAAACAAATTTATATTGCACTCTGTGTGTTCCACACGAGTTTCATTCATTTCTTATTGCAGCCTTTATAATTGTCATGTTTCATAATAGTGTTTGGCATACATCAATATATAACACTACGTCCATTTAGAGGCATACATATACCTTATGTCCATGGTCACAAATACTTAAATCATTTTTCAAGATTCACATAATGACGTTGGTCCATGAAGTGATATCTTGTCTTTCCAGTATTCACCAACAAAGAATACATGTGAATTTGGCTTCTACCAAGATACATTTATCTTGTGAATGTCACCACACTTTACATTTCATACATTACGCTACCACTATAGTTAACTATAAGGGTTTAGGAACTCTTTCATGTATTAAACATGCTAATATTGAGCACAATGATGTTCAATGGTAAAATAATATCTCATGTATTATCTAATACTGAAAATATCCTTTCTTACCACTCCAGTTCACAAACTCAAAAATTATCTAACATATAACATTAGCCACTGATGTTATTAGCCCCAATGTCATCAGCATTCCGATGTTGTGTGTAAAAAGGCATGGTCTCAAATCATAGATCAGCAATTTCATCTTATTGGATCTTTTAGGAACCACTAATTTCACTTGTTCTAATTCACCATAAATAAAATGATGATGTGTTGGCTTTATCTAAAAGCCATTCCTCGTATGCAAGTATTTTAAGAAAAACATGCGCACTATAAAAACATATATCAATGAATATTCATTGTTTTGAAAACACTTTGATTTCTTAGAACATCAACTTTAACACTTGTTTTGAAAACACTTTTGATTTCTTAGAATATATCTCAAAGAATAATCATGATACACGTCAAGGTGTATCATGAGTGTGACTTAATTAGTTGCAAACTCTATTAGATATGTTAGAAGGGTAGTTTCGCCATAAGGGTATTTTGGTCATTTTTATGAATGTTATGACATTTCAACATTTTGCCTTGTGAATATGTTGATATAGGTGGTTGCAAACTGCTTTGAATTTAGTTTGGACTTTTAATAGTCTGTGATGGGTTAAATGGACAAAACGATAATTTTTGGCTATGTCTTAATGTTGCAAACACAATTACCTCGTGTGTAATTGTAGAATTATGCGACACGTAATAGGCCATTAAGACATGTCTTGACATAAAACATTTAAGTATATTGCTATTTTTAAGTCGGAAGGTACGCTACACGTAACTTATAAATAAAGTGACGCGTTCATAAATAAAATGCTAAAATGGGAAAAGGGGTGACAAAACGACGCGAAAACGTTTAAATTACATGACGCAAAAAGCTCAAATTTCACGACGTATTCGAATGATGTGACTCGTCATATAAGATAACGCGTAGGACCGAACAACATAAAATTTTAAGAATCTTAAGTGAATCATTTGGTTTCAATTTCCTACTCATACACTTCAGAGACAGCTGGAAGACAAAAATTGAAGGTTTTAAGCTAGTAATTGGAGAAAAACAATGAGAATCAAAGGGAGATTATAAGGATTGATCACCACCCACTTGGATTAGAAGTAAGCTTCTCTCTCTCTCTCTCTCTCTCTCTCTCTCTCTCTTTCTTTTGGAAAATTCATCTTTTATGGATCAAATTGGAATAAGGACTGATGAACCCTAAGTGTTGTATGATCATATATATGTTATAAATTTTAATGTATGAGTAAGAGAAATAAGGAAGATAACATGTTTTCAAGATAGTTGTGTTGAAATTATGATTTGATAAATGGATTGGGGATTTTGGTCATACACCCTAAGTTAGGGTGAACTATGATATAAATGAAATTGAGTTTATAACTTAATGAATTAAGATTTATAAATGAATTAAATGTGAAGTATAATTAGTTTGATGAAGGTATTAAGACATGTAATTGAGTCATGTATAATTGGTTTGTACTTAAAGATGTGTTATTAGAATTGATTAATGGATTCAGACATATGGATAACTAAATCATGGGACCAAACTGATTTGTATAATTGAATGCTATGAACTTGAAGAAAGCATTAAGTCAAGTTTTTAAGTAAATGAGTGGTACTTGAGTTGCGATACTCAAGATTATGTTACTTGGACAAGTTCTGAATCATGGGAAGGGAGGGGATTGAAACCATTCGAGATTCAAATATCTAAGCCATTTCAAGGTGAGTAATATTATACACGCTTAATTAGAGAAAAATTTTATGTTAGCATGTTATATGTTAATAATTGAATCATATTTAGTTGTTGGTTGAATTTGAACAATTAATGAGTAAAATAGATCAGTTATAGCTTAAATAATTGATGGAGTTATATATAATAGAGAGCTGAATATAATTGTTGAAGTTGGTTATGGTGGAGAGTAGTAAATGCATATAAATATATAGTCGTAAATGTAACTGATGAAGATGTTTATAGATAAAAATAGGGGTTTGGTCATAATTGAATGTGATTGAGAAATTAGTTATGGCTTAATATAACTGATAGTCCAGAGTAGCTGATATTGAGACTGAAAAGCTCACTATGATATATTTAATTGTTGTAGTTTATTATTACATATTGTTATTGCTATTTTTGTGTGTAATGTCAACCTGATTACTCACTAAGCCATGATTCCTTAATTTATTCAAAAGAAATTGATTTGTCATGGAACATGTGCATGTTCTTTTCTAACCAAGCATGAAAAGAGTCAACATCCTTCTTGTTTTTCGTAAAAGTTGATTTCTTGGATTTTTGATGATTTAGATTTAGAAAATTAGGCTGAATTGGAAAGTATTGAATACGAAAATCACATGTTGCTAAACATACAAGTTTGGTAATGGATTGTAAACCACAATTTGAGTCCTTGATACTTTCATTGCTATCATTTCCAAACTTCTTCCTCTGATAATCTCGCAAGTGTGTAAAATTGCTTGGCTACTTAAATAAGTTTGTTAATTGCAGATAACAAATGACGAGAAGTGTGACAGTGAATGGTATATGGATAGTGGTTGTTCGTGTCATCTGACTATAAATAAAGAGCATTTGAGAGCTTATTGTGCATTTACAAAAGTTGGAGTTGTTAGACTTGGAAATAACGAAAACTAAAAAAATCAGAGGATACAGTCTTATCACAAATGGACATTTTACAGTAAAACGAGTTGCATACATTGAAGGATTGAGACATAATTTGATAAGTGTATCTCAATTGTGTGTAGGTACTGGAAATCAAATAACATTCATCGAAAACAGAACTGAAATTGTGGAGAAAAATACAATGAAGGCTCTTTTTAAGTCAAAAAGGAAAGGTGAACTGTACCCACTTGATATAAAATCGATTGTTGGTGCTTCTTCTATTTGGTTAATGTCAAAAAGCAACAAATGATGTAAGTTGGTTGTGGCATAGAAGGCTCTCACACTTGAATTTCAAGAACATCAACAAAATAGACATTGGTGACTTAGTGAAAGGTTTTCTAGTTCTTAAATATGACAATAATATTTTGTGTGCTGCTTGCGAACAAGGCAAACAACATCTTCAGGGTTATTCAATAATTGTTGATACTAAAATTGTAGAACCAGTTGAATAAATTCATATTGGTTTATGTGGTCCTTCTGCAATTCAGAGTATTAATGGAAAAAAGTATATTATTGTTATTGTTGATGATTTCTCATGTTTTACATGGGTATACTTTCTTGGACATAAATCTCACACAACTCAAGAGATGATCAATTTCATTAAGTAGCTTGAGTTACAGATGAAGATATCAGTAAGGCGAGTTCGTGGTGACATTGGAACTGAATTCAAGAATTATATCTTTGATGAGTTCTTAACTAACAAGGGGATTGCACATAACTTTTCTTCCCCATATACATCATAATAGAATGGTGTACTTGAACATCGCAACCGATCCCTTTCTGAAGCTGTTAGAGCGATGCTCATATGTCGCAGATTCAATATTGCACCGTATGAAGCAATTAATCAAAGAAAGCCTAATGTGAATTTTTTTCATGTTTTTGGTTCCAAGTGTTTTATTATGAATCTTAAGGATAATTTTTGAAGTTCAAATCAAAGGTTGACGAAGGCATCTTCTTGCACTATTCCAAATAGTCAGTAACATATTGTGTCCTTAACAAGCAAACATAAAGGGTTGAAGAGTCATAAAATTTAATATTTGATGATCACTTAATAAAACCCAATGATGAAACTTTATAGCAAAATGATGATCATATTGTTGAGGGGGAGCAATATATTCAATCCGAAAACATCATTGCAAATGATACCATAACTAGAGTTCCGGATAATGTTCATATTGATGAAACTTTATCGCAAAATGATGATTCAATCCAGGGGCAGCAAGTCAATTCCAATTCTTCAATTCTTCATTTCAAATTGATGCATTATCTAATAGTTATAATATTAACGATGTGTCAATTATATATAATCAATCAAAACAAGATGAACAAATGATTGATACAACTCACAATCTCAAATATTCTTACCTCCAATCCAAAACTAGACTCGCAGTCGTTGTATCGAAACTATAATTTGTGATCCTAATTAGAAAGTTTTAACCAGAGCTTAACAACGAGATCAAGAAGTTGCTTTATGTGTTCAGCAAGAGTTTTGTATGTTTCGTGTTTTTATCTCAAGGGTTGAACTCAAGAACATTCAAGATGCACTCAAATATAGTGATTGGGTTGACGCAATGCAACAATAACTCTTTAAATATGAACGAAACAAGGTTTAGAGACTCATTCCAACACCACTAAATACTTGTCGTAGGTCTTAAGTAGGTGCTTTAAAATAAAATTGACAAAGAAGAAATTGTTGTATGCAACAAAGCCAAATCGGTGGTTAAAGGATAATATCAACACGAAGGAATCAATTATGAAAAAACCTTTGCATTTGTTGCATGTTTTGAGGCTGTAAGAATATTATTGCATGTGCTGCTCACAAGGACTTTGTTATTTATCAAATGGATGTGAAATGCGTATTCCCTAGTGGTGAACTTAAAGAAACCGCGTATGTTGACCAAACCACCTGGCTACATAAACGATAAGTTTTCAGATCATTTAATGTTGGTTTCTTCCGTTTTCTTTTTCATTCACTCTCCATAAACTAGGCCACCTAACATACAACAGAAACTTATGCTAAAATTACTTTCTACTATGTTTTTTTCTCTTCTTCTTTTTTCTATCATCTTCCCGATCTGATTCCGAATTAGACTCTTCTGAAGAACTCGACCTACGCCTTTCCTTTCTTTTCTTTTTTCTTTCCTTACTACCCTTCTTTTTCTTCTTCTCATCTTTCTTGATTTCTATTTTATCCTCACCGTGTGACATCAGCGACTTGATGTCCAATTTGGTCTTTTCCGGTTTTTGACACTCGGAGGTCCAGTGCCCCGTTTGTTGACACTTTTGACATCTCTTTTGGTTCAAAGTTGCTTGCTTTTCGGTGCTTTTTAGATACATTTGTGTTTTTAATTCTTTCTTTTCTTGCCATCTACTTGGCCCTTCTTCTTTTTGTCCATACGCGTTTACATTTCGTGTTGCATTTGCTGCTGCACGTTCAGCTTGTACACGACTTAGCCCTTTGGTGGCTGATAAGGCTGCAGCCTTCATTTTTTCTGACATGGTTTAGAAGCAATCTGAATTCCCTAAACACAAAGATAAAACATCAAAAATACAAACTAATGTTCTTCCATGGAGGTCAATTTGCTTTTTCTTAGGACTTCCATCGAACACCTAAAGGGCATTAAATCTTTGAAGCTTACTCCTTTGTTACAGATAAAAATACTTGAGCTTTTTCAAGTAAGCATGCTAGTTTGAACAGAATACAAGGTACTAGGGTTTCCAGTGAGACAATAACCTAGAAATCGTTCACAAACAAAAGAGGCATATAGCAATGGTATGATCGGTATCTTGGAAATGCTTGTATTGAAATATAATACTAAATAACAATCGAGGGACGGACGTATGGTACTAATCAAGAAACATATGATCCGTGCAATCAACAGAAGCCATCAATTTAACTAAATACCATAGGGATCAACAATATATCCCCAATTGCTTATGAGATAAACAATTTGCAAGATAAATTATAGCAAATTAAGGTAGCGATCAAGGATTTTAGCATAAAAGACACTAGAAATCAGGTAATTGGATGAATTCATATAACGAAAGATTTTTACTGAATCCACCAACAAGCTAAAACTTACCGGAGAAAGGTTTAGCCGCCCAACGCACTAAAGGTGGTCAGGTGGTCTAATTCCGAACGAAACTTAGCCGACGCAGGTTGACGTTGCCTAGGGTCGATAGTCGATACCGCCGTTCACGCTGCAATCGGTTTATAGAATAACAGAAGAGGGCAACGATTTCTCCTTTCTCTTAATGACAAAATTGGTCCTCCGAGTTTACTAAGTATGGCATGAGTCCTGGAGCTTATATATTTGATAATTTGTGCCCCGACCTGACAACTTGAGTCATCATTTTTTTAGCCTCGTCATTTGACATAATTTTTCCGTGAGAAAGATATAACGTACGTTTTTGTATTAATATGAACAGTTCTATATCCGTTATATAATAATATCATTATAATTTTTTAAATCATAACATGACTATTATGTAACGAAGCTGTACAAGACCGGTTTTATATTGTCCCGTATGGTTAACCAACCCGTTCTTCTACTTTGAACAGTAACATTAGTTTTTTCTTAAACTGTTCGGTTCCTAATCGATCTTCGAATAAAAGTTTGAAAGGTTTGGAATCATTCTTAAAGAACCGATTATCTAGTATTTTTTTTGTTATAATAATTAGGACAACGTAAAAGTTTGTAACTATCAACTTCAATCGTATATATCTTATATTACGATTCAGAAAGTAAGAAAATTATGAACCGTGACCGAATGCTCAGAAAAACAAAACTGAACCAAATCGTAGGTAGGTGGTTACCCACGATAAAGGTTGCGGATATCCGTAAAATATAAAAAATCAAAATCAATAGGTCTACAAACTACTTGTATGCAAATTGTAAAGCATCTATTCAAAGCAAGTCATTCAAAAATAAAAATATTAAACAATATACAATTTAAAAATACTTAACATAAGTTTAACAACTCAAAAACCAATACTAAAACACTTAAATGGATTCCTATTTTTAAAGGATATGCATATTATATAATTTATATAATATTTATTATCTTATATAATATATGACGGTTCAGTTGATATCCATGGATATCTAAATAGCTAAACTGTAAACATACAGCAGGTACCCGGTTTTTTCCGGTTTCAGTTTTTGTTGGTTTCGGTTTTTTTCGGTTTTGAATCAACCGATCAGTTCGGTCTTTCGGTTTTATGGTTTTTTCCACACCCCTACAAATAAACGGATTTTAGAAAATTCAGATTCTTCTGTATATGAAAAATTTGTTGGATTAGGTGTCTAAGCTATGACTAATAATTTGTATTTACCTAATTAATAGAAGCAAAGTCCATTTGGGTTGCCCTCATAGCTAGAGGCTTGGCAGAAATTCCAGGAGAGAGAAAGATTGATTTATTATATGATTAATAAATCAATAAAAATAAAATAAATAGTTTATTAATATATTAAAGTGATAATATATTAATTAGAAACTATATTAGTTAATTAAAAATTAATATGGAATTAATTGGAATTAATTTAGTGATTAATTTAATTAATTAAAGGTGCAGGGACTAAAATTGTAATTATTCAATAGTTGAGTAAGTGACAGTTTTAGTAGACCAGATGACCACGAAATTATATATATATATATATATATATATATATATATATATATATATATATATATATATATATATATATATATATATATATATATATATATATATATATAATTTCGAAATTAATAAGTTAGGATAAATAGGTTTGAATCAAATGATAAAAGGTTTATCTTGATTTGAATTCAAAAAGGTTTATCTCTAAGGCTTATCTACTGGCCAACTGAAAGCTATAAATAGGGACCCTAGGGGAACCCTTTTCTGCGCCAATTCTCACATATTCTCTCTAGAAATTTCGTGGCTTACCCCTAGCCCTTGGGTGTGACTTCATTTGAGGTAAGGCACTTGCGTTGTTTAACTTGCAAGAAACAACTAAAAGGCTAGTTTTCTGATTTTATTCTTTAGTAATTTTTCTTGTGGCCTTTTAGGAAATATGTATATGTTCAATAGTAGAAAACATAGATCCTCAAATGTTGCATGTGAACTTAGGGTTTTTAGTTCATAGATTTGCATAAAACATTTCAGTGGTATCAGAGCATTTTGTTTGTTTTCTTGTTGAATTGTTATAATTGTTTTCTTAAAAAATTAGGGTTTAAAGCTTATAAACCCTAATATATATGAAATCGATTTAGGGTTAGGGTTTTGAAATCCCTAGCCCCTCTTTTTTATTAAAATCGAAAATGGCATAGGGTTTTAGAAGGTTTTCTATTTTTGGTAACTTTGATTATTTAATAATTGGATAACCTTAAACCCATTATTTGATTTTCAATTATTAGGGGTTTAAGATAGGTTTAAATTAATTTGATTAATTTGTGATACCTATCTAAATTTAATTAATTTAATTAATTGTTTAATTAAAAGATAATTAAAGGTTTAATTTAATTTTAAATTTAATAGTTTAAATTTCAAAAAAAAATTAAAGGATGAACTAGGAATATTTTAAAAGTTTAAAATATCTAGACTTAATTAATTTAGTTAATTGTTTAATTAAAAGATAAATTAAATCAAATTTAAAGGTTTAATTTAATTTAAATTTAATAATTAAATTTCGAAAATTAAAAGATAAACCAAGGAATATTTTAAAAGGTTTAAAATACATCTTATATGTATTATAATTAAAAGTTAATATTATATGTATAAGATAATTGGTCAGTCAAATCAATAGTAGGCCTCATTCACGAAGCTGGTCTATAAGGAGGGTATAAGGAAATTGCCTATAAAATGGCGGTTGAATGGGTGTCCACTCTCACCCACCGCTCTCTTGATCAGTGGAGGGTCATTAGCCGAACGGGTTTGATAGGACCGATTAATTCTCATTAAAAGTATAATGTCATTAATGAAAGTACTAGAACAACTTTATAAAATCCAAAATCTAGTTACTTTAGGAAAAATGTGAAATGATGCTAACCCATGAAATTCCACATTACACTTTATGAGACATTAGTGGAGCGTACATGGTTAACCGGCACACTAATAGGGGCTCATAAAGAGTGGTAATGGGTTTCTCATGATTTATCATTATTGATGGAGCGTGTGTGGTTAACCGACACATCAATTAGAGATGATAAATGACATTGAGGTTACCAAGCTAATTTGCATGGTTATTCACATCTAGTTTGTGATCCTCGGCATCCCAGTCACAAACAGTAGAGCATATCCGAGATTAAACATGCCATTAAACAGTTCAATGAATCTCAACAGATCTAGGAATTTCATAATATGAAATTGATAAGTGTTTATCTACCTTAATGACCATTATTTTGTGATTACGGCATCCTCTTCACACCATAGTTGGGGTATTTTGGATCCTAGCCTTGTTAAATAATAAATTGAGTAATTATTTAAAAGGATTAAAATTAAACTAACTAATTCAAATTTTAAAAATGTCTAAAGATAGTGTTAGTTCTCCTCCTTCACCCATTTCTGAGAATTTCAAAAAGCACCTATTACATATGGTAAGGCTGACTGGCCTGAACTATGTGGTATGGCTTCACAAATAGAGAATGGTTCTTAGTTTTGCTGGCAAGCCATATCTTATTGAGTGTCCACTCCCCAAGCATCTCATCACACATCAGCTTGTGATGAGCATGACCCCTTGACCATTAAGTCCAAGGAAGTTTGTTGCCTCATGCTATTGATCATTGACCCCAAGTTCCGCAGGGATTTAGAATTCCTGGGGTCAGATAGGTTAGCACAACTCGTTTAGGAAAGATTCCGAGAACCGGTTGAAAAGGAACGAGCTAAGATTTTCAAAGAGCTTGAAGTGTGTAGGAAGTAGCACTAGTTTACATGTTCTCAAGATAGAGAGACACATAGGTGAACTGTATAAATTTGGTCACCCTTGTGATCGGGAGTTAAGCATTAGCTCGACTCACTGATCTGTTCATCTAGATGAACAGAAAGGGTAACCAAAATAAGACAATCATGGAAATGCATTCAATGTCGACTTTGTATGAGTCGTTTATGGAGAAGCATAGTTCCATTGATTCAGCTGCTTTAGGATTGAGTCCAGTATTAAGGCACATCAAGAAATGATCCAGATCGTCTGGACCGATTGTTCGATGTCTCAAACTAGGAATCCACATGGTGGGACACAGTCACAAAAAGATTGGAAAAATGCTCCAAAGCCGAACAGTTTGGCAACTCGGTAATATCTTAAAAACTCATAACACCTGATCCTCATTTCCTTGATACAGGATGTGTTTGTCACATTTGCTATGTATGCACGGACTCTGTAGGATGCAAGATGTTGTTGCACAGGAGCATATTCGGATTGGATCTGGAGCTCGTGCAATTTTGGAGTTAAACTAGATATTTGTTCGTGTTATTAGTTTATAGATGCATATGACATTGTTTCGCATAGTACATTGTTCTGAGGATAATTCTGGTTTAATAAAAATTTTCTTTTAAAACATGATTGTTTTAATTATCCTCGAAACGTTGTGTGAATGTGTTGATGGCATAAATTGTAATAGCTTGAATGCTGATACATCTAATGGGATTGGATTTATAAATTGTGTTCCTTATGATTGTTAAAGTGAATTTTATGAGAATCACTTCAACCAAAGGTCCAGTTGGACAGGACTTTTGTAACACCCGACTTATTAACAAAACACCCCTTAAAATTTTTTATTTTCCAAACTAAATATTTTACAATAAAATCATAAGTATTGGGGTATTAGTTAACACAACAGGTACAAGTGTATCACGAAGTACAATACATATATATATTATACATTCTTCAAGCCGGATAGTCACTTCAAACCCTAAGTCCTCAGTCACGGACTTTATCCTTTCCCTTAGCGGGATCACGCTCACCTGCAGGGACATATCAAATAAACCGTGAGCTATAAAGCCCAATGAGTAATCAACAAATAACATTACACATAAATAAGAGAATAATAACAATTAACTCTTATACAGTTTTTGTCCCATAAGTCATAGTCATCACTGACCGCACCATATATCATAGCCATATTGGCCGCACCAGATATCATAGCCATATAGGCCGCACCAAATATCATAGCCATATAGGCCGCACCAAATATCATAGCCATATAGGCCACACCAGTTGGACATAACGTCCAAAATCATAGCCACAAGTGGCCGCACCATTTAATAACATTTTATTATTTATGTCATAGCCCGAAGGCCTCACCAAATTAGGTTCAATAACCCAATATCATGGTCCTAAGACCGCACCGTTTAATTTCAAATATATTAATCATAGCCAACAAGGCTGCACCATTTAGAATTACAATCCAATGTCATGTCCGTATATTATTCGGGTAATCTACCCTTGTCCCGTATTCAACTACTTTAAGTAGTGCCATTGTAATCACCATATATCATACTAGATATAGTCAAGATTACTCACCTTGTTGATTGCTACAACTAACGTTCGTCGTTCCTTGCCTTCCAATGTATTCCGTGAGGCTTTGTCCCGTACCTATAATTCCATTTATTTTCAAAATGATTATAGGTTAACAACCATTCTAATTGACTCTAATGCAATAGAGTTCAATACAATATCATTATAAACAATATCTAGATAATAAACTTTCCGTTTACTATCTTTTTATGAATTTTACTATTCACCGAGGCATTCGAATCGATCTACAGTGCCCTGAGGGGTCGAAAACTCATTATAAAAATTTTCCCAAACTTTTCAGACCATAACGAGCCTACGGTTCAAGTTTGAGGTAAAACGGACAAGCCAAACGAAAAATAGCATTTCTGACCCCCTGCCTTGGAGGCGCACTGCGCCTAGAATAGGGCGCACCGCGCCCTGCGCCAGTGCAGCCTCCTGGGCAGTCGCGATTTGTGCACTGTAGCTTGCAGTTTTGACCCATTAAGTCCTTAATGCTGTTCTTAACCGTTTGGGGTTTATTCCTAGGCTAAAACCTTACATTTTAACAAGGTTTTTAACCATCAAAACCCACTCAATCAATCATATGAAGAATTAGGGTTCTTAGTTCTAACAACCCCAAAACTTCAAATTCCTCAAAAATAACAATCTACTTCCATTATATTGAATTAAGCCCTTATTAGCATGACTTAATGGAAGTATTACATCAATTTAAACACATAATCATAACTGTAATTGCAGTTTTTGAGTTCTACAAAACTCATCAAGAACACATAAACTAGAACTTGGAAAACTTACCTCCAAAACTTCCAATTCTACCCTTTGAAGCCAAGAATCAAGTTCCAAGTTCAAACCTTCAAAAATTCTTCAAACCCTCTGCAGAAATCGCACATAGAAAACCTCTCCCGTATGTGCCAAAAATCTGCACAAGTCCTACCTTTTATACCTCCAAAAATTGCATTTTGGTCATTGAAGTTGTATTTCTAGAACTTTTGCCACAACTAACAAATTAAATGACAAAATCAGATTTTTATAACATTTTAAGTCCAAGACTCAAAATATTTTTACAAAACAAATCATTTTCTGTCCAAAAGACCAAATTACCCTTCTAAGGTAAAATGACCAATTTACCCTTTTTATTATAATTACATAATAAAACATGTTTTGGCGTTACAAATTCTCCCCTCCTTTAAGAGATTTCGTCCCTGAAATCATACAAAAAGTTGAGGGTATTTCTCCCTCATTTCACTTTCGGTCTCCCACGTCATGTCGGAACCTCTGTGATGTCGCCAAAGCACTTTGACCATGCTGATCTTCTTGTTTCGCAGCTGTCTTACCTTTCGGTCTAACACCCTCTCGGGTTGTTCCGGATATCTCAACTTTTCATCTACCTCAATTTCAGCAAGAGGTACATGTTGAGACTTATCAAACAAAGTTTTCCTCAAATGGGACACATGAAATACATCATGTATACCCTGAAGTTCATCAGGTAACTCCAATCTATACGCCACGGCTCCAACTCTTTGGGATATACGGAAAGGTCCAATGAAACGAGGACTTAGCTTTCCTTTCTTCCCAAAACGAATTAAGCCTTTCCAAGGGGATACTTTGAGCATTACCATATCTCCTACTTGGAATTCTATCGGTTTCACCCGTTTGTCCGCATACTGTTTCTGTCGATTCTGAGCTACCTTCAAATTTTCTCGTATTAATTTGATCTTTTCTTCCGTCTGTGCTATAATTTCGGGTCCAGCCAACGGCTTTTCCCCAACTTCAGTCCAGCAGGTCGGAGTACGACACGGTGCTCCATACAATGCCTCATACGGGGCCATCTGAATGCTGGAATGATAACTGTTATTGTACGCGAATTCTACCAAAGGCAAGTGATCTTCCCAGCTTCCACCGAAATCTATGACACAAGTTCTCAACATGTCTTCCAAAGTCTGGATTGTTCTTTCACTCTGACCATCGGTCTACGGGTGATATGCGGTACTCATAAGTACTTTTGTACCCAATTGCTTTTGAAGACTCTGCCAAAAATGGGAAGTAAATCTGCTGTCTCGATCCGACACGATCGATGCTGGTAATCCATGTCGACAAATCACCTCATCTATGTAGATTTTCGCCAGTTGATCTACCCTGTACTTTTCTTTATATGGTATGAACTGTGCCGATTTGGTCAATCGATCCACAATCACCTATATAGAATCATAACCTCGTGGTGTCCGCGGCAACTTTGTTACAAAATCCATGGTAATATGGTCCTACTTCTTCTCTGGAACCGGCAATGGTTGTATTTCCCCGTACGGTTTCTGATGATTTGACTTAACTTGCAGACACGTCACACATCTTTCCACATATCTTCCAATATCTCTCTTCATTCCAGGCCACCAATACATCGGTTTTAACGTCCGATACATCTTGGTACTGCCCGGATGAACTGCATACCGACTAAAATGGCCATCTTCTAGAAGCAAATTCCACGCTTCTCCTTGTTTCGGGACCCATATACGGCCTCTGAATGTCTTTAATTTCTGAGCATTTTCTTCCAGATGCTTCATATATCCAACCATTCTTTCGCTTTTTACATTCTCCGGCTTACACGCCTCTTCCTGTGCCGAGCGAATCAATTCTGGTAATCGACTTGCTACACCCAAACACGCGGATGTAACTTTCAAAGGAGCTTCTTTCCGGCTTAGAGCATCAGCCACCACGTTCGCCTTGCCAGGGTGGTACTGAATTTCACAGTCAAAATCTTTAAGTAGATCCATCCACCTTTGTTGTCTCATGTTGAGCTCCTTTTGGTTGAATAGGTAATTCAGACTTTTGTGATCCGTGTAAATGACAAATTTCACACCGTATAAATAGTGCCTCCACAACTTCAATGCTAGGATCACCGCAGCTAATTCCAGGTCATGAACTGGATATTTCTTTTCAGCGTCTTTTAACTGGCGGGACGCATAAGCTATCACCCGTCCTTTCTGCATTAGTACACATCCAAGGCCGACTCTAGAAGCATCACTGTAGATCACATATTCTTCTCCGCTTTGTGGTAGTGCTAACACCGGTGCTTCACATAAAGCTTGTTTCAACTTCTGAAATGCTTCTTGCTGCTTTTCGGCCCACGTTAACTTTTCACCTTTCTTGGTCAACTTGGTCAACGGAGTAGCTATCGAGGAGAAATTCTCGACAAATCTTCTGTAATAGCCTGCCAAACCAAGAAAACTTCGTACCTCAGTGGGACTTCTAGGCGGTTCCCATTTCATCACGGCTTCAACCTTTGCTGGATCTACTTTCACCCCTTCAGCATTGATTAGATGGCCAAGAAATTGAACTTCTCTTAGCCAGAAATCACACTTGGAGAATTTCGCATACAGCTTTTCTCGGCGAAGCAACTCCAACACTTGTCGCAGGTGCACTTCATGTTTTGCTTGACTTCGCGAATACACTAATATATCATCTATAAATACGATTACCGAGGTATCAAGGAACGGTCGACACACCCGGTTCATAAGATCCATGAATACGGCTGGAGCATTGGTTAATCCGAAAGGCATCACCAAAAACTCATAATGACCGTATCGTGTGCGAAACGCTGTCTTCGGAATGTCAGATTCCCGAATCTTCAGCTGATGGTAACCCGACCTCAGGTCAATATTAGAAAAATATGATGCTCCCTGTAGTTGGTCAAACAGGTCATCTATTCTGGGTAGCGGATATTTGTTCTTCACTGTGATCTTGTTTAATTCCCGATAGTCAATACACATGCGCATCGACCCATCTTTCTTCTTAACAAACAGGATAGGGGCTTCCCAAGGCGATGTACTCGGTCTGATGAAACTCCTGTCTAACAATTCTTCCAGTTGCTTTCGCAGTTCCACCATCTCTAAAGGTGCTAAACGGTATGGAGCTCGGGCAATAGGAGCAGCTCCCGGAATCAGTTCAATCGTGAACTCAACCTGTCGATCTGGTGGCAACCCTGGAAGTTCATCTGGAAACACATTTGGGAATTCGTTTACCACATTCACATTCGCTACCCCCACTTTAATCGGTTTAGCCACCGATACATAAGCCAAATAAGACATCCCTCCTTTACTAATACAACTTCGGGCTTGAGCAAAGGAGATAACCGGCATTCTCAACCGAGGTCGTTCACCCTGAATCTTTATCCATTCTCCATCCGGCGATAATACTGTGATGTTTTTATTTCTGCAATCCATATTAGCATAGTTTGTTGCTAACCAATCCATACCCACAATTACACCAAATTCATTGGTAGTCATCGGCTTCAAATCTATAGGGAAAACGGTCCCGTAGATTTTAAGCTGACAACCTTCCAGGTGTTCGGAAACCCAAACATATCTACCGTCTGCTATAGCTACTTCCAAGCTTTCATCCATTGGGGTTAACGGTACATTCAAGCGAGACAACAAAGACTCCGATACAAAACAGTGTGTAGCCCCTGGATCAAATATAACATATACAGGTATGGAATTGAGAGTGAAGATACCTGTAACCACATCTGTCTTCTCACGGGCTTCCTCCACGGTCATCTGGAAAGCTCGTGAGGCCACTGGTCGTCCCCGGTTCTTCACTTCCTCTTTCTTTCCGCCCTGATCAATCCTGGGTCTGTCACTGATTGCTCCAGATTTCAACTCGGGACAGTTCAGGCGAATGTGACCCGTAGATCCACATTGAAAACACCTACGTTCCGCCCGACAGTTCAGGCGAATGTGACCCGTAGATCCACATTGTAACACCCAACTTATTAACAAAACACCCCTTAAAAATTTTTATTTTCCAAACCAAATATTTTACAATAAAATCATAAGTATTAGGGTATTAGTTAACACAACAGGTACAAGTGTATCACGAAGTACAATACATATATATTATACATTCTTCAAGCGGATAGTCACTTCAAACCCTAAGTCCTCAGTCACGAACTTTATCCTTTCCCTTAGCGGGATCACGCTCACCTGCAGGGACATATCAAATAAACTGTGAGCTATAAAGCCCAATGAGTAATCAACAAATAACATTACACATAAATAAGAGAATAATAACAATTAACTCTTATACAGTTTTTGTCCCATAAGTCATAGTCATCATTGACCGCACCATATATCATAGCCATATTGGCCGCACCAGATATCATAGCCATATTGGCCGCACCAGATATCATAGCCATATAGGCCGCACCACATATCATAGCCATATAGGCCGCACCAAATATCATAGCCATATAGGCCGCACCAGTTGGACATAACGTCCAAAATCATAGCCACAAGTGGCCGCACCATTTAATAACATTTTATTATTTATATCATAGCCCGAAGGCCGCACCAAATTAGGTTCAATAACCCAATATCATGGTCCTAAGACCGCACCGTTTAATTTCAAAGATATTAATCATAGCCAACAAGGTTGCACCATTTAGAATTACAATCCAATGTCATGTCCGTATATTATTCGGGTAATCTACCCTTGTCCCGTATTCAACTACTTTAAGTAGTGCCATTGTAATCATCATATATCATACTAGATATAGTCAAGATTACTCACCTTGTTGATTGCTACAACTAGCGTTCGTCGTTCCTTGCCTTCCAATGTATTCCGTGAGGCTTTGTCCCGTACCTATAATTCCATTTATTTTCAAAATTATTATAGGTTAACAACCATTCTAATTGACTCTAATGTAATAGAGTTCAATACAATATAATTATAAACAATATCTAGATAATAAACTTTCCGTTTACTATCTTTTTATGAATTTTACTATTCACCGAGGCATTCGAATCGATCTACAGTGCCCCCGAGGGGTCGAAAACTCATTATAAAATTTTTCCCAAACTTTTCAGACCATAACGAGCCTACGGTTCAAGTTTGAGGTAAAACGGACAAGCCAAACGAAAAATAGCATTTCTGACCCCCTGCCTTGGAGGCGCACTGCGCCTAGAATAGGGCACACCGCGCCCTGCGCCAGTGCAGCCTCCTGGGCAGTCGCGATTTGTGCACTGTAGCTTGCAGTTTTGACCCATTAAGTCCTTAATGCTGTTCTTAACCATTTGGGGTTTATTCCTAGGCTAAAACCTTACATTTTAACAAGGTTTTTAACCATCAAAACCCACTCAATCAATCATATGAAGAATTAGGGTTCTTAGTTCTAACAACCCCAAAACTTCAAATTCCTCAAAAATAACAATCTACTTCCATTATCTTGAATTAAGCCCTTATTAGCATGACTTAATGGAAGTATTACATCAATTTAAACACATAATCATAACTGTAATTGCAGTTTTTGAGTTCTACAAAACTCATCAAGAACACATAAACTAGAACTTGGAAAACTTACCTCCAAAACTTCCAATTCTACCCTTTGAAGCCAAGAATCAAGTTCCAAGTTCAAACCTTCAAAAATTCTTCAAACCCTCTGCAGAAATCGCACATAGAAAACCTCTCCCGTATGTGCCAAAAATCTGCACAAGTCCTACCTTTTATACCTCCAAAAATTGCATTTTGGTCCTTGAAGTTGTATTTCTAGAACTTTTGCCACAACTAACAAATTAAATGACAAAATCAGATTTTTATAACATTTTAAGTCCAAGACTCAAAATATTTTTACAAAACAAATCTTTTTCTGTCCAAAAGACCAAATTACCCTTCTAAGGTAAAATGACCAATTTACCCTTTTTATTATAATTACATAATAAAACATGTTTTGGCGTTACAACTTTGGAATTATTTGACTTAGAGTCACATGATGAACTGAGTGCTTAATAAAATTTATTGTGGTAAGAAATGAATCACCCAAAGATCCAATGGATAGGATCTTGGAATCAGTTGACTTGGAGTCAGGTGATGATTGCATATCTTGAACAAAATTAACAAAGTCATAAATTTACATAGAGATGTAAAAGATATTAATATTGTGAGCGACAGACACATAAGTTACTGTGTGTTGCTCGAATCTTCGAACACAATACAATTAGTTATACTTCATGATATTTGCCAATTAGTATGACAAATATGGCTTCACTTATCAGAATAAGAGATTGATTGAAACCTTGAAGTGTTCAAGGATTTCAAAGGAAGTATAAGATCAACAGAACCTGAGTGACAACATAGACTGAGAAAATGTTTCACAGTTTATCCTCTTCCAAGAACATTAATGGTTATAATGTGTCTTAGGGAACCTGATAGAGCATTGGTCAAAATAGTTCGATCCTCGATGTATTAGATACGTTTCCAATTAGTATTTCAATTAATTGAATATTCGACCAGTCAGACCGCATAAACCATATTCCGACCATATCTTAGACTAAGTAGGTTATGCCGACACTGTCTGAAATGTAAAGCTGGGATCGTCCGACTTGTACGTAGAAAGTCCAGGGTTATGTAGCGTTTGTCCGAACCTCTTGACAAGCCTGAAACTGATCAGCAATGTCATTTTATTGGCCATCCCGGCTGTACCTATGAAAGAAGAGTTCTTTTGGAAAGGACTCAAGTTCTAAGGAAACAGTGGGAGTAAGAATAATCCTGAATGAGTTTAGGGATTAGCCAAAGTGAAAGAACCTCTAGTCATCTCTTGGCTTTGACCAGGAATCAGATTCCTGTTAAACCTGACATGCTTTTCTCTTTGCTTGACCAGTAGTGTTAGTCACCGTCATAAGGAGTTATGATCTGGGTGACATTACCGATTAGTGGTAAAACACTAAAGATGGTACGGATAAGTAATCTGACTACTTGGAAGCATTGGTGAGCCCGGTTGCTACCATATAAGAGAACCTTAGCGCAAGACGCAGTCTGTGTGACAAATTTGACTGATTTTACACCTGGTCTAACAACCAGTGGGAGTAATTGAATCATCAAAAGAAAGCGACATAGATAAAAATGTACTTACAGAACATCTGGTTGAGTGAGTCGATACTCAGAGTCAAGCAATTGATTCCGAGAAAAGCACTCTCAATAGAAGATGAAATCCGAGAGGATTCTGCGTGACATAGTGTGAGTCGTTAGTGGAGCATGTGTGGTTTACCGGCACACTAATAGGGACTCACATAGAGCATGCCATTACAAAAGGTACATGGCCCCGGGATTCGTCCCATGGGCATCTCGCAAGAAAGGATATTCGGATTCTCAAAATATGCCAAATGGTTTGGATTTTGTGAATAGCCTGAAAGATTCCCATAACTGTGTCAGAAAGGTTTGGACTTCAGATTCTCAAAATGTGCCAAAAGGTTTGGATTTTGTGAATAGTCCGAAAGAGTCAAATGACCGTGCCAAAGCCGGTGGGAGTATCGTTGTTATCTGCCTATCACTGTATGTTGGTTACATACTGTTTCTAGGAAACATCTCTTATCATTACAAAGTGTAGTGACCTGGATTTAAGAGATGGTTCGCTGTGAAAGACTTTAAGAGATACAACATCCTCAGGTGGTTGCAAACATCTACTACATAGATAGAAATTTTGCCAATATGATATTGATGAAATTCATGGTGCATAACCCCAGGAAAAAAGTTTCATGTCATTGTAAAGTGTGATGACTTGACATGAAAGAAATAAAGAAAGTGCAATATACTCACGTAGTTCACAGACATCTATCAGATAGATGAGATAGTCAGTATAGAACACACCATTGTAAGCATGATCTTGATAAGATTCAAGATGCATGAGAAGAGTCTCCGAAAGGAAATAGTTTTCGAAAATCATGACACAAGGATTATAATCTTTGGATTCTGAAAGGGTTTGGAATAAGATTAGATTGGGTTCCACAAGCTTCTTGGATCGATCAGAGGTGTCATGAACATGTCCTGATGACTTGATGCTTAGGGCATATCAAGTTGGATTCAGGATATTGTCTGGCTGGGAATACTGGATGGATTATTTGATCTAACGTGAGATATCATTGGAAAATGATTAGGGTGAAAGTGATAGTAATAATTTGAAAGAGTTTCAAAGTGGTAATTATTAACGTCAGGATATGGTGCTAAAGGACTTCATGGATAAAGAGTTTTGTTGGTATTCTGATGGAGTGCGTGTGGTTCACCAGCACATCATAACACATCGAAATAGTCTTAGGGTGCAGTCAAGTATACTAAAGACCCCGAGAACCATGGGTAGTCACAGTACGCATCACCAGAATGGAGTTGTAAGTGAGAATGACATAATGACAAATTGAGATGTCATCGGAAGAGCATCCGATTGGATCATCTGCAATGAAGTGTATAAGTGTAACACACTTTTGAATACATAGAAAGAGTGAAATGTTCATGTAGACATAGGTATAAAACTTGAATTGAAAGTTTAATAGAAATCTAGAAACCGATAATAGTTTATGACAAGATCCGACTTGGTGATTACCTCGTGGAGACTTGGTAATAAGCAGGAGTAGTTGCCAGTCAGATCTTTATGTTTCGCTTTCGCATGTTTTACTTCCCGAATAATTTAATTATTCAGAAAGGTCCACAGTCGCTCATACTTTGGGAAGTAAGTATTGAATCAAGACTGTCATGAATTGGTTTGTAGATTGTCTAAGGAGTTAGACATAGCAATAGGATTGCTACAACGTTCATGAGTACTTAGAAATGGAGATTTGAGTATTGGATAAACCCACGCTCAATAGATTGCTTCATGGATTACATCACGAGCAATCTTGAGACGATAATATCTTATGATCTTGAAGTGGAGAGATATGAGTTATAATTTACAAGGCAGTTGTTCATTGATAACATGAAAACGCATCGGTAACTCGATGTTATAAAACGTGTTGTTGTGAATGATTTGACTGGTAAAAGATATAAACATATGAGTCGAAGCTTATTCGTTCCTTGACCCTAATGGGAAACAGATATCTGTAGGCCTCTCGATGATTTTGAAGTTGACTAAGGTGCTGGCCAGCCAGGACTGTATCGATGTGTTCAATTGATAGTCCTAAAGTCATATGCAAATTAGAAATCGGGAAACATAGTATTGGACAGAGATTGATCTCAATCCATGTCTCATGTCCGGAAATATCTTGTTGAACGAAGGATCATATGATCACTTATCTACGGACAGAACTGACTGGGTCAGAGTTCGCAGCAGTTTCTAGGAAGCTACAGTTTGCTGATTAATTGGAGGTTAAATTGGTAATTATAGTCATAGACTTATCCAAGTGGGAGACTGTTGGATTAGGTGTCTAAGCCATGACTAATAATTTGTATTTACCTAATTAATAGAAGCAAAGTCCATTTGGGTTGCCCTCATAGCTAGAGGTTTGGCAAAAATTCCAGGAGAGAGAAAGATTGATTTATTATATGATTAATAAATCAATAGAAATAAAATAAATAGTTTATTAATATATTAAAGTTATAATATACTAATTAGAAACTATATTAGTTAATTAGAATTTAATATGGAATTAATTGGAATTAATTTAATGATTAATTTAATTAATTAAAGGTGCAGGGACTAAAATTGTAATTATTCAATAGTTGAGTAAGTGACAGTTTTAGTAGGCCAGATGACCACGAAATTATATATAGAATATATATAATTTCGAAATTAATAAGTTAGGATAAATATGTTTGAATCAAATGATAAAACGTTTATCTTGATTTGAATTCAAAAAGGTTTATCTCTAAGGCTTATCTACTGGCCAACTGGAAGCTATAAATAGGGACCCTGGGGGAACCCTTTTTTGCGCCAATTCTCACATATTCTCTCTAGAAATTTCGTGGCTTACCCCTAGCCCTTGGGTGTGACTTCATTTGAGACAAGGCACTTGCGTTGCTTAACTTGCAAGAAACAACTAAAAGGTTAGTTTTCTGATTTTATTCTTTAGTAATTTTTCTTGTGGCCTTTTAGGAAATATTTATATGTTCAATAGTAGAAAACATAGATTCTCATAGGTTGCATGTGAACTTAGGGTTTTTAGCTCATATATTTGCATAAAACCTTTCAAAATTCACTATATGCTTCATTTTGTTTGTTAGAAGTCTTTTCTTCATTGTCTAGGTCATCGTCATCATTATGTACCGATGCTTGGTGCGTTAGCCTTAGTGCCATTTTGTTATGTATTTTCTGATTGATTTTATCATTTCCAACTTGTGAGTCTGACATTTTGATTCACTTCAATGAATCATTCAAATAAATGTGTATTTCTACTAATTCGGGCGTGACTATATGAAAAAATAGGATTTAATACTTAAATAGTCGAGATTAGAGGGTGCTTTGGAAGGTGTGGTGAAACCAAGACAATCGAAACATATTTATGCTAACCTAGAAAGGTAAACAGTAAACTGATTATTTTTGAACAAAAAACCCTCTATATAGTTGTTTAAAAAAAAATCAAATTTCAATAGCTAGCAAAACCAGTTCTAATTACATGACCCTGGTCTGGTGATAATTAATAGGTTTCATTCGTTTGGAGCCTTGGATTGGTTTGCTAAAGTCTTGTTTTCGTATAATTAGATACGGACCAGATCGGAGCCCATATGGGCACCTCTAGTAGCTAGTCACGAGCTTAGCCCAAGAACAAAATCAAACTGAATACTTGCCCTAGGCCCGACAAAATCTTGGACCCATTTTTAAATTTTGCAGAATGATTACTTTGATGACTCGTTTCGATTGACAAAATAAGTGGTATCAAATTTGTTTGAATTGTATTTTTTTGCAAATTTTAGCTAAATCCGAATGAATGAAAATAAAGATGCATTCGATGGCGTGTTTGATTATCAAAATCAATCGTACTTACGTATGCACAAAAAAATGGACGCGGTTCAAAAATCCGATCTAATCCGAAAACAGGATCTAACCGAAACCGAATTTGCAAAACCAGATTAGATAAATGCGATTCTCCGGATTCAGACCGGATCCATATCCTACATGTACAACCGGATTTGAACCCGGATGGTCCAAACCGGGTTGGCCCAAATTTGGATCCAAATCCATTACAAATCCAGTCAAATACACCCCAAATTGGAAGAATCAAATTCAAATCCGATGAGTCAAAGTCTGGTCAAATCCATCTCAACTTGAATTGGATATTAGATGGCATCACGCATACTGGATCTTTTCGGATCGGATTTGGATTTTGTGTGCCTCCAATTGCAATGCATTGCATCGAGTTCCATCAAAATTGAATTTCAAATGATTTGATCTTTTTTTTAATGTATACCTAGAGCCTTAATTTTTTTCTGAAGGTGTATACACAAAACCAGCAAAAATGCTAGAAATTTTTTTACAAAATAGCTAACTGGGGACTACATAACCAACGATCCTAAGACCTTTTATACTTTTTTCCATCTATTAGAAATCCAAAAATAAGAAAGATAGACTATATCATCAAAAAGAAAGTTTATCCTACGATTCTCTTTTCCAAAAACCCAGTTATTGCGAAAATTTCAAATGGACCAAAATGTGACCATAACCACCGCATCAAACATCTTCTTACAAGCAGTCGGAACAATGGTTAACTCGGCCTATACAATATAGTCATTAACCGTGGCATTCACATGTAACGACACGCCCACCACATAGCAAGCCGATTCCACAAAGGGGCAAGAACTGGACACAATATGAACAAATGGCCTATCGACTCTCTATGGTCATACACTCGGGGCATAAAATAGAGTTTAAACCAATATCTTTGTCTCTCAAATTTACCCATGCTAGGATTCTATCACTTTGAATCCATCATAAAAGAATGTTTAGCTTCAACGGGACTAGAGTATTCCATATCGTGGGAGAACCTGGACAATTTAGGAAAATCGTATGCACTATTTGTTTGGCAGAAGCAACCGAGAAAAGCTAATATTTGGTGTTGTGATTAATCATTAAAGCAGTAGGAAACGTGTCAAGAGAAAAAATCCAAAGAAATCGATCCTTAAAAGGATGTCACCAAGCCATTGATCAAACCAAAATCTAGAATTATCTCTGATACCCACTTTTATCCTACACAAAGATTTTAGGTCAGCTTCCCTTGTCTCAAAATGATCAATACCGCATTGCGTACTTGCCCCCTCCCCCAACCCCCTGAGAATTAATTCTACTCTCTCCACCATGTACACCTTTGATCACACGAACCACAAAGCATGCAGCTGGTTCAAAAAACACCAATGTCATTTAAACAACATCACTTTATTTAAAAAGAACAAACTACCAACACCAAGACCTCCATAAGCCATAATCCGCTTCCAATCCACACAATAAAGTTTACGCTCTCCTACCTCAGCTAGCTAGGTAGTAAATATCTAGACTACCCAATACGGCCTTGATAAGTGTCATACGACCTCCTGTCGACAACATCTTCGCTTTCCAAGTTAACTCGACACAAACTTGTCCACCACCGGCTTCTAAGACTCCACACAATTCATAGTATTTCCTACCGGAGACCCCAAGTGCATAAAAGATAACCAGGTGGCATTACACCCAACATGATCCACCACCTGTTGGACTACGAGCCATCAACACCAACCCCACAGAATTTATTCTTAAGTAGATTGATCTTCAGCCCGGAAGCCGCCTAAAATACCTCAAGAATTCTGACAATCCTCCTAGTATTCTCCAGATTCCATTCTTAAGTAAATGAGATATTTCTAACTTCGCCCCAATATAAATCCCTTGAAAAACACCTGCTCTACTAGTCTCCACAGTGGCGGATCTGGTATGGTGCCCAAGGGGGCCTGCGCCACTACTCAACATTTGTGTAGAAGTAGCCCAATTCGTAGCCCAAACCTGAAATAGAACTCAAAAATATTTCGAAAGGGTTGAGGTTGGATGATCTTACGGGAAAGATAGGGGAGATCGAGGGTTGGACATGGCTAAAAGAACCGATAGAAGCATCTTCTTCCAGTTCAATCAATCAAGTTCAATGTCGAGTTCATCTTCGTTCAACAGGTTCCAATTGTAGCTTTCGTTTAGCAGGTTCGATTTCAGTCCATCTTCGTTTTCAATTCGATTTCAGTTCATCTACGATTTCAGTTCTCGATTGTAGCAGGTTCATCTTGATTTCAGTTCTCGATTGTAGCAAGTCTCGATTGAAGCAGGTTTATCTCGATTAATGGATTACTTAAGCATTGATTCTTATTGAATCTTCATCCCCGATCAATGACAGCCTGGATTAATGGATTACTTAAGCATTGATTTTGATTGAATCTTCATCCCCGGTCAATGGCAGTCTCATTCCAGTTCCGATTGCTTCAAATATGAACTTTGATTCTGATATGAACTTCAATTTCGACTTCTATTGCTTCAATTCAACTTTGATTCTTCCAGCTTTCACTTCATATTTGGGATTTGACTGAAGCTATGTTAATTTCAGATTGATATTTCACATTTGGGATACCTGCAATTGATTAATCATCCATTATCATTCTAGTTTGTGTTGTGCACACCAAGTGTTTGGTAAATTGCTCAAGAGAATCTCAAAGTACTAGGACTACGTAATCGGTTCTCAAAGCAGTTTATGTTGGTCTGCCGGAAAATCGTGGCTCTCCGTCTCTCCTCCGCTCTTCTGGTCTGGCCGATTTAGCCTCTCAAGGTCTCATTGGTCACCGTATCGACTTGTTAGTCACCTTAAAGGTCTTCCGATCCTCTCTATCTTACTCTATCTTTGGCTTTTATCTCTCTTCTTGACAATGGTGATATGATAAAATGAAACAGCAGTTTGCATTTTCTCCTATATCTAACTTAATACGTGGTTGATTTTGCCCTCTTTTTTCTATTTACTGTTGTTGTGTTTATCCAATTTATTAACTTTTTCTATTTACCTGTCGCAACCACAACAGTAAATTTTTTTTAGTGTCACCCCTGCTCCACATTTCTGGTTCCGCCACTGAGTCTCCATGAAGCCAACATGAAAATGTTCGATAACAACAACAAATAAGAAAGACAGTAATGGATCACCTTATCGAAGACCGTGCTCCATAGAAACTCTTTAGTCGGGGACCCATTAGGAATAACAAAAGCTCTAGAAGAAAAAAGAGCTGCCATAAAGGAGAATCCCATTTTATTGTAACTTCAACCAAATACACCACTCCAAGGAATCATAAGCCTTTTCAAGATCTAAAGAGCTGCCATAAAGGAAAATCATCAACTTCTGTTGAAACACCTTACAATGACCAATAAGTTCACTGAGTTTCATAGGACCGTCTAGAACGATTTTTAATAAAGGCCGATCCAATAATCATAGAAAGACACTTGGGCAAGATTTTACCAATTATCTTATAGTGACACCCAATAACAATAGCGAGGGATATTCTGGTTTCTCAGATTTACGTCTGATTTTATTAATTTGCAAACCAAAAGAAAACAATCAAGCAACACAAATTTACTTTCTGCCACATACCGATCAAACACACGAAGACAAATCCCAACTTCTTTGGGCTCCAGTTTCTTTCGAATTTCTTCAAATTCAGTTCTTATATTTCTTCAGATAGTTGATAATCGAAATGGTTACAATATCTTTTTATCTAAGAGACTCGTATAAACCTTGTGATGATTTTTTTCATTCAACTTTAATTAAATGGCGGATCCATTATTATTAGATATCAGTTTTGGTTATCTGAAGGCTCTCTTATTGTTTTTGGATAAAGGTCGAGTTGGATTACACAATGGTCTACTAAAACCACATAACTTCTCGTTAATTTTCTTCAAGCAACCATCACCCTGATGGCCTAGTGGATAACGCTTAGGATTCCTTCTCTTCCCCCATAAGAAGGTTCCGAGTTCTAATCCCACTCCCTCCCTTTCCCCATAGGGAGTGTTAGGTTTCAATCAGGTGATGGCCACTGGCCACCTCTCTACCCCCGTAGGTGATTAACCCGGACCACCCTGCTGCCAGGTGTGCGTGGGCCCCGAGGTTGCTTCATCAGGATGGGTCGGGTGGGGTCCTCGGTTATCAAAAAAAAAAAAAAAAAAAAAAAAAATTTCTTCAAGCATGCGTGTTTAAGTTCTTCAAAAAATGATAGCACGGAACAGATAAAAGCCTCAAGATCTAAACTTAACCAAAATTATGCATAAGTAATGTATCTTCATGACTTCATCCGAACAAAATACAACTAACGTAACACTGCATGCCACATCCACACTAAACAAGATAATATCCGTCAAATCAAGAACCCTAAAATATCCCAGTGAGAATATTAGCAGCCGTCGATATAGCCGCACCAGTAATGGCACCATGCACAATTTGTTCATGCGAAGAATCATCAAACGTCAACGCCAAAGCTGCACCAGTGATTGCTCCGGCCACCGCACTGTTTTTCTGCCATCAAAAATAAACAACAAGCTGTCACTAAAATACCGATAATCAGTATTACGAAAACCTACTCATGTAATAGTTTTCAGCAATTACCCAATCATGAACTCCTCGACTCTCTTTTAATCCATACGTAATGCCTGAATACATCCCAGCAGCCAGACCTGTGGCGATAAACTTCAACTGTTAGCATAACCGACGTTAGAATTCATACGTCCATAATTCCGCCATTACTGTGACGATTTAACAGTTTTACCCCATTGTAGAGATTCTTTCCCTGTGCTTTTGACCTGTAAACATTTAAATACAGAAAAATCAAGCAATTGCGATGATTGAATTAAGAACACATATATGGAGAATAACGAACATACCAAGGCTTCGACTGAGTTTTTGTTCGTTTCCCCTACAAATGAAGATGAAATTAGTAAAAAGTTATGACGTTCATGATTCATCTTATCAGTTATCATATGGTTCGTAGTTATGGAAGAGACGAGTTATACATACCTTTAAGTTCCGAGAAGTGATGTTTCCTCTGGGTAGCAGGGAAGGCAGACGAACCTGATCCATCTGCACATGATTATGAACACTAAATCAAAACCAGTGTATATCCCTCCTCATTTCGCAAGAAAGAGGTTGTAATCTGTAATTTTTGTTGTTAATTCACATGAATTCACGTCCGCTTTTAAAGTTCCATTTAGAAAGGATTAATGATCACTAGCATTTTGTATCACCATGAACAAACCGATAACATGGAGATTTGATACTAATGTGAAGTAATTCATCTCTGGTCTTCAAGAGAAATTTCATACATGTTAATGAATTTGGGGAACTCACCTTCGGTAGCGGTGAAATACGCCTCCCGTGAAACCGCTTGGACTGCTCCAATCTGTACACAGAAATCTAATTAATCTCAAATTGAACTGTGTGTGTGTGTGTGTGAGAGAGAGAGAGGCGTACACCGGCGGCCTTGACGAAGCTGTCGGCCATACGATTGAGGAGAGGATGACCTAAATCGAAGAGACCTCCATTCCTATCGAAGCTTCTCAATTCATCCATCAACGATCGTGTCTCCAAGTTGTGCCCCATTATCGACCAACTGTGTGTAGTGCGTGTACTGTGTGTGTGAGAGAGAAAGGTGGTTGTAAAGCTTACAAATTTCTATGGAAATGGCGAAGTGGGAGAAGGAGAAAATAAGGAAGAGAATGGAGATGACACGTGTGACATGGTAATTTCAGACGTGTCCATTGCTGAGGGACGAGAAGCCGAGGGTTTTGGCGGTTAACCGGATCCTAGCCACACGTGGCGATACGTAGTAACCACATAAAAAACTGTAAATTGAATATTAAGGAAAAGTTGAAAAGCGAATATGATTAGGGAAATGATCTCTACACCATAAGGCCATGGGGTATACACCCGCCATAGCAATGGTGTTAACAGTGCCACGTCACCACCACCTTTAACACCAAATGTGGGGTGTGGTGATGTTATAGCAAATGTCTTTGGCGGTGTTATAGCAAATGCATTTGGTAACCAAAAATACAAAAAACAGCCGTTAACACGCGTGGTCACTATCACGCCCTATCACCTTTGGCGCATCACGGCTAAGGTGGGGGTGGTGTTCACATGCCTTTAACGGTGTTATAGCATTTGGCGCATGCTATGGCGGGTGTATACCCCATGGCCTAATTTTTATCCATCCATCACAATTTAATTTTTTTATATATTTATAATATTTTTAAAATATGTTATGAATAAAAATTATTATGTACAAATCGTTTTTTATATGGTTATAAAAATTATATAACTGAATAACAAGTTAAGAGGGTGTTTGGGGTACATTTTAGCTAATTTTTGGAGCAAATCAATTGTTTTATTTTACATATTAGGTTAAGACATGGACATTTTATAATTGATAATTAAAAGGACTTACATAATATTATTGATTTGTTTATATACTTCGTGGTTTACTTATTTCTTATAAGTACAGTTGAAAACGATAGCTTTTTATAAACCAATTACTTAGGTGTGATTGTAGCAATCAATTATAGAAGCAAATATAGGTGTGGTTTTGCAATTTTGGTCCGTAAATAAACGTTAAAAAAGATTATGATAAGTGAAATGCAATTTCAGACTCAATACAATGTTATATTGAAGTCAGGGGCCAAAATTGAAAAAAAAAATAGTTTTATTTTTTTAGTTTTGGTCCATAAATGAAAAATGAAAAATGGAAAAAGTTTCTTATAAATATAATTGAAGACAAAAGAAAAGATTCTTATATGTATAATGCTTTTCATAATTTGTTTTTATTTTATTTTTACTTCGTTTCTTATATTTTGTTACAATTCATTTTTACAACTTTATTTTGTATATATTTTTAACAATTCTTTTTTAAAACTTATTTTTTTTACTTTACTTTTACACATTTTTCTATAATTCGTTTCTATAACTTTATATGTTTTGTTTTTAAACGTTTTTTCACAAGTAAAAATAATCAAGGAGTTGAAAACAAATTGTGAAAAGCATATGTAAAAACAAAATAAAAATGATGCTTTAAAAATGGATCATGAAAAAACTATAAAACAAAATAAAATAATAAAGTTATAAAAGAAGATTGTGAAAAAATATGTAAAAAATGTATAAAAATTTTAAGTTTAAAAACGAACAGTGAACAAAATGTAAATTAAAGGAATATTAAGTTTTACAAAAGAATTGTGAAAAACATGTAAAACCAAAGAAAATACGAAGTTGTCAATAGATTATGAAATAACATGTACAAATGAAGTGAAATATGAAATTGTAAAAACAAAGTGTGAAAAAAATTCAAAACAAAGTAAAAAATAAAGTTATAAAATTAATTATGAAAAAAAATATAATAATAAAATAAGAAATTATGCTGTAAAAACGAGTTGGGAAAAAACATTTAAAATTATGTAAAAGTTTTGGAAAAATTTGTGAAAAGACATGTAAATGTAAAATTCATCTATTAATTAATTCCCGTCTTTTTATCAAAAGTGTGTACGTTTTTTTTCCATCCGGGTTGTGTCACGCGGATTCTCTGGGTTTGGATCCGGATTTTGTTTCAGCAGCACGTATTCCCCTCCACTTCTTCCACTTTTCTTATTCTCACCGTTTTCTCCTCATTCCTATTTCCCACCGATTACAGCCCCTCGATTTCACTGCATCGGATCCTTGAGCGTCTGCCGGTGCTGATTTCTTACTGATTCTCGGTGGGTTTTAGCGCTTTGCATGTTATCGGTTGGTGGTTCTTTCCGATTACCGTTTGTATTATCGTTCTTCTCCAAGGTATGCTTTCTATCTGGTCGTTTCGTTTTGTGCAGTCTGAAATCGGGTCGCTGAATACTCATGTTCACGTCTTCAACCACCCTCGCCTTCTGCTTTGCTAAATGATGCCACCGATCCGGACCCGGCACCGTCTGTTTGTGGTCTCTGTGCGGTGCGGCTTCGACCAAGGTGCTCATAGCCTGCTTAGGTATGTTCCTAAACGATCTTCATCATAACTAGATTAGAAGGAGGCCCTATGATCATCACCCACCTTTTTCTGTAAAATCAAAAGCAAACCCCAATAACCCTCTCTCTTTCTCTCTCTACTACACCTATAAACATCCCCAATTGAAGAGAGAGAGAGAGAGAGAGAGAGCAAAAAAGTAGAAAAAAGTTGGCGGTGGTCGGTTCACGCAACGGCGGAAGGGGATTGTAAGTGTTTTGAAAACCCTTTTGTTCATTTCGTCTCCATGTTTTAGTAGGATTTATATGGCAACTTTTTTGGATGGATCAGTTAGACTTCGTAGAAAAAAGAATCCGATTCCACAATTTTGCTATTTTTTTTCGTTTAATTAACGCAGCATGTTTTCGTCTATGAAGCTAAGCTTTAGCTGCGATTTGGGTTCTGTTGTGTACTAAACTCATGCTTAATTTCATAAACTAGGGCAGCTTTTAGAGAATTCAAGTGGAATCTGTGATACCTAAAAGCAAAACGTTTACTCGCTCAGGTCCAATCTAATTTTAATTTTTGAAATCTAAACTTTTTATTTCTAATCTGTAATTAGATAAGATGATTTCGGTTTTAGTTAGCATCGTGAAGGCAATGAGTGGTGACGAAATGGCGTCGTAACATGAGCTAACAAGTTTATGTTCTCTTTCAGTGGGCTTGCTGCTGCCTATAAGTTAAAGGTACATGGATTGAATGTCAGTGACTCTCTTTAACATGAATTTATGCTTTTTAGTTGTAAAATTGTAAATTATGTAGATTTGTTTTGTGCTTTTGATGGCAGATTTTTGCAACTGTGTGTGAGGAGCTCCCTCCTGATGGAGTTCTCTTGCTCTATAAATCTGCCCCAGGTCACATTTTTATTGCTTTTCTTTTTACTTTTTATTATGTCAATTACTTCATGTCTTGATCGCTTATTGAAAGTTCTTTGAGGACATGTATATTCTTTCGTTTATTTATGCTTATGGGATCTACTTCTATTTATTTTTTTCACTAAATTATCTATACACACTAACTACTATTTCAGATATCTTTCCAAAGAATTCAACCATATATTGAACATATTGATTCAGAACAGATAAGGTGAGACACATAACTACTATTGAAACGGTCCATGTGGTATATTATATTTACGAGTTTTGTCCAAGGGTAAATTGGTTATTTTAAGAAATTAGCAGCAAATTAGCAAGTTGAATGTTATAATAAACAAATAATTAGAAGTACATTGCCATATCATGCATTTAACCCTTTAAGTTTGGGATGAATGCAAGAAATAGAAACAACTTTCATTTGTTTATCTGATACAACATTCCACTTTCATTTCTTCTTTCATAAGATTGTACTTTTAATAATATACTTCTTATCGTAGTTGCTTTCTAAAAGATTTTAATCTTACATATGGTACTTTGATTAATGGTAAAATACACAACAGTTATGTGTTGTTGATTTAAATATTCCATATATATAAAATTTAAGATTTGTTGATTTTTAAAAACAAGGGAAGAAGTTTCCTAATGCAATATTTTCGATGGAGATTAAAAAGATAAATTTGGCCAAGCATGGTAGTGATGTGGGTGTTTACTAAGCTAATATCCTAATAAGAAAGTTGCCTAAATAAGTAAATAGCAATATATTTTCGTTTGTTCATTTATTATAACATCCCACTTTTAACGCTTCCCACTACAACATTGTACTTTGAAAAGATGCTATAATTTAGTACTTCTCTAAAAGTCAAAATTACAATGCTATATTCGGTTAAATCTCACCAAATCACTTACTGTTTTTTTATTTTCTCTTCTCTTACATCTCACCTGCTATTAAATTCATTTTTTTTCGACCGAGTTGTCTAAATATTTTTGTTTTTGTTGTTTCTTTTGATCTATTTTTGCTAGATCCCCGGTTACAGATTCTGCACATCAAGAAGTAGTGCCTACTTCTCCCAAACATCATCCATGGATCATGGTTGCTACCTTTATGGGGTTAAGGTGATTTTGTGTGTGTATATAACAATAGTTCGACTCTTATTATTAGCCTATCATTTGGTTGTCGTGTCTTTTTCTTCTAAATATGCTTCACTCTCCAGGATTTCCGGTTTAATCTCCAATTTTGGTTTTAGGCCTTCTTGGTTCTTGACTATTGAGGGCAGGTAATATTTCTTCTCCCAATATACTTAATATACTTGGTGTTTATTAATATACTTGGTGTTTATTAACTTTTTTCCCTAAATCGTGTTCTTTCAACTGAACTTTGATTAACCACATTTTGATTATCAAAATTCAAGTGACATACTTTGTGAACAACAATTTTGATCCAATATGGAAGCCGTTATGTATAAATATGCAGCAATATGGTAGCAAGGTAAAATTCACTAACCATGTTCACTATTTATTATTTAATATTGGATTAAATGCAAGAAGTAGCAACGTACTTTTATTGATTTGTCTATCATAGCATCTTACTTTCCCTTCTTCCTATCACAATGTTATAATTATATATATTTTATTCTTTTTATTTACAGGAAAACCCGTTAGTTATAGAGTGTTTTGATTTCAATACCAATGGCAACCACACAATAATTGGGTAATTATTTAGTTATTTATCTTTTAGTTGCATAAATTACATTAAAGTCAAAATCGTATGATTTATCAATGGTTCCATTATACATTTTAAATTATTTCTTAGTTTTAGAATTATACTTGACGAATGATTTGGAGATATCAAAAAAATAAACATAAAACCTCTTATTTGTTCAGTGGCCTTCTGTAATACATGTTTTTTTAAAAGATGTTTGATTTATTATTAGAGGAAAATTGTGGTGCAGTTCAATGCTGACGTGTCAGATGGAATGCCTTGGAAGTTCATCCTTACTCAAAGAGAGGTATTTCAATTTCTAACCATAGTAATGTTTAAAAAAATATTATTAGGCAACTGTTGTCCAAATAAATAATGTTTAAAAATATTTGAGAAAATGATGGCATATTAGGAAAATGGAAAGAAAAAAATAAAAGAAAGAAAATCTGTAAAAAGTTAGAACTTAACTGGGAAAAACATCATTTCCTTCTTTCTGCTTTTTTGGTAAAAAAGAAAGATGACCCATATATGCCAGGTAATTTTCTTTTTATCATTTTTAAAATACTTAAATTCAAGAAATAGCAATGTACTTTCATTTCTATAATTATGTAATTTTTTCAAGTATAATCTCTTAATAACAAAATTTTGAAAGTACAAAACTATAAACATGTAGATTGATAAAGGTACAACGGATTAATTATAAAAAAAAAAGTTAAAGGAAAATGTTGTAGCAAATACAAATGAAAGCACGTTGCTATTTTAGGGTCAACATGATCAAAACAAAGAAGACAGAAGATGAAGATGAAGACTTGTAAAACAAACTTAGGGACTTACTTTCATTTTCATTTCTTTCTATAATAGCATCATACTTTTATTTCCCTATTAAGCCCGACACACCCGAACGACTCAACGAGCTGGGCCGCCTACTAAATTGACGAAACCCGTGCATCGCACGGGGCCCCACTAGTTGTAAAACAAATTATGAATAAACATGTACAAGACTTTAAATAACCAAAAAGAAAAAGTCCAATCACATAAACCCCAAAAATAGTTCAATGACTTTATATAGACAAAAAAGGTTGACTTTATATAGCCATAAAATCTATAGAACTTACTGTTGGTCATAATGACTATTTTGACAAATATTAACAAATTCAGTGATATTTTGAAACTTACACTGAGATAAGTGACAATATACACAATTTCAAACATTTAGTGAATAATTAAGACCTTAACCAAAAATATTACCATCCTTAATTTGTTATGATTTAAAAAGATTATGATTAAAAATATATTTTAATATAGATTGATACGATTAAGGATCCTAACATTTTTTTATCATAGTAGATCAATACGAGAGTGACACATAAGTCAAGGAGAGTGAGAGGAAGAGAGCAAAGGCGAGTGTCTTGGCTTAGTGAATTTGGTAAAACAATAATTTGACTATTTCACCCCCAAAAGCTTTACCCTTCCTTGAAAAATGTCATTCTTTCGTTTATTTATGTGTTTGACATTGATTTTTTAAAATTATTCTATTACTTAAAATCTGTAATTTTTAGAAACGTTACCTGGGTTTTTTTTGTTCCGGGTTGTCACGCGGGTTATTGGGTTTTTGGGGCTCCGTTTCGGATTCTCTGACCAGTCGGTGTACACGTGTTTCATGAGGGTTACTTCTTTTTCCATTCTTGCCGTTTCATCTTCTTCCTTTTATGTTTGTATTGCTTCCTGTGCCGCTGTGTTGAATACCCGTCGGCCGACGAGTTATTGCATGTTCTCCGGTTGTCTTTTTCCTCTGCATGTGGGTGAGCTGCACTCCTCTTTCGTTGGCCTAAGTTTCTCACTATGAATATCTTCTTCCCGTTTGAAGAAGAGGCAATTCCGATAGGGAGTTAGAAGCACGGAGGATTTTCTCTTCTTTGGAACACCAATCGAACGGGAAGAAGATATAACCAGCCGATTCCAAACGAATCATATTGCTCTACAGGCCCAATCCCGATTGCGGTTTTCTAGGCATGAGCTTCGATTATAGAAGCTGCAGAATATTTGACGCAACAGATATCTGTGTGAAATTCTTCTAACTTTATCTGTTTTTGGTGGGTGATCGAAAAGATGTCCGGAAAGGTGAAGGGTCGGCGATTGGTATTCCTTTAGGAACGACTTACTCATACGTCGGTGTTTGGCAGTATCACCGTGTGGAGATCATTGCTAATGATCAGGGCAATAGGACGACGCCGTCTTATGTTGCTTTTACCGACATTGAACGTCTTATTGGGGATGCGGCAAAGAATCAGGTGGCCATGAACCCAACCAACATTGTTTTCTGTATGCTCTTTCTCTAATGTCTCGAACAATTCTTTCTAATATTCAATTGTCAAGTTAAAATATAAATACTAGTGATTTTACCAAATTTTCTGTTTTGATAACTTCTATATCATGGTGTTTTGAAGCTCTGTATTTGGATGTTAAAATTTGATTGTCGATGAGTGTTTGGCTCAAATTTTAAGAACTGATTTTGAAATGCATGCTATTGAACTCAATTTGTGAACAACGATTATTTCTGGAAGGGGTTTGGCTTACTTAACGGTTGATTGGTTAATTTCGATACTATTTTAGTTTATTTTGAGGGATTTTCAAGTCTAATGATGAATAACACAATCTCTGCAGATGCTAAGCGTTTAATCGGAAGGAGATTCTCTGATCCATCTGTACAAAGTGACATCAAGCACCGGTCGTTTAAAGTTATCCAAAGGCGAACAGAAGCAGTTCTATGCTGAAGAAATCTCTTCCATGGTTTTAAAAGTATGTTGCCTTTATGGGTAACCAAATGTAAGTACGTTGCTATTATTGGTAAAAAAAATAGATGTACGTCGGTTATATTTAAAAAACCGATTTTTTTGGTTGTTTTGGAAAATAACTTACAAAAGCATCTCTAATGAGAAAATGGTCATTTAAAAAATTGACAACCAAAAGATAACTAAATGGTTCAACAAAAAAGACCGACATTGCAATCATTCATAAGGATATTCTTTTAAAAAATACAAATCGCATTTATAAAAAACAAATTTATGAAAATGATTGACTTGTAGAAACTAAAATAAAAACATGTATAAATCATTTACTTATGGACTTAAAAGAATCCCATGTACAATCTTCAAGTAATTTACATCCATTTATTACTACAATTTAACCCCTAAATACTCTGCTTTTGGAAAGGTGAATATTCCCTTCTATTCTATCTGTATGATTTACATTATACTGAAGCTCTTCATTCATTCGTATTCATTTTGAAGTTTCTTTAATTAATACATTTTGTATTTTGTTGCTTGGGTGATTAATTGTTCTATTTGCCTTGTAATTTGTATATAAATTATCTATTTGTAATTAAAGTTTAGACTTAATTTCTTGACAGCAGTATATTGATTTATATTGTCTTTTGCATTATTAGGTTGGCAACAAATTATAACAATTGTGAGAATAGCTTATGGACAACCAAGTATCAGCCTGAGAAGGCCATTGAGGTATGCTATCTTACATTAGAATTTAATGGAATCACACAAGAGTCGAATAAAGAATCTTGGTGGAATGGATAATTATATTCGAAGAATGGATTGAATCATTCAAACATCTGTGTTATACATAACTAAAAAGCTAGATAGAATTATTGATAAAAAGATCATGCAACAGTACAATAGGAATTTCATGTGTAGATGATTATTAGGAATTGAAGTAGAAATTTAATTATTATATAAATCAATTTCTCGTGTGATGTGCAGATATGTGGAAATAATGAATCTGTGAAGTTTCTTAACGAATGGCTTCGCGTATGGCATGAAAAAGGATCAACCACCAATAAATTTCCTACCAATAATGATAACTGGATCATGCAAGGTGTTGACCTTAACTACTCTCCAATTGACTCTGATTCAGAGTCAACCGATGAAGAAACTGGTTTAAAAAATGTCATCTTAGTTACAGGCCAGTTGGGGTATGCCCCTTCTTTCTTTATCCCTAAATAGTATATTAAATCAAACAAATTTTTTTATGTTTTATTTTTTTGCCCAGAGTGGTAAATTTGCTGCTATTTATGCATGTGCAAAAGAGCAAAGTTTTCAAGTTAGAGGTATGCTAATATATAATTATTTAAAAATCTTGAAATTCATATAAATGAATCTTTAATGATGAAAAATTGAAAATATTCAGGTGAATACATCAGATTGGAGAAATGGTGCCCTACGGAAGCAAAATTTTGGGGAAGCTGTAGAGTGACACTTGCTTAATTGGATTGAAAATTCTATTTTCTTTTATAATTTTATATAATATGCATGATTATGAAATAATTTGTTTGAATATTTGTATGTTCTTCCAGTTCTGTCCCCAATCACGAAAACCCAGATACCATGAATCAATTGTCGTTAGTGTTTGTTTTGTCTCATTTTAGCTATGAAGACGATAGGTTTAGAGACTTTAAAGTGGTTCTCTTTGCTTATTGTGACTAAACTTGCAGTAGGAACCAATTGAAAGTTTGATGTGTAATGGTATCTAATTCTTTTTTCTTTTTTAATCATTGTGCATTCTGTGCGTGTGGTTTTGTGTTCATGACCAAAACACAAAGAAATACCAACTTATTTTGTGTCTGGTGCATGTATTGTCTATAGACAAGCTTAACCGCCATTCTCAAGTATCTCTGACCCTGGTTTTAGTACTGCTAATCAAATTATGGTTTTTAATATGATAATCTTATAACCCTATCACTTTAGGTTTGATGTTAAGTACTAACTTCTAACATTGAATGTTATATATCTCCATGTGCAGGTTATTGTGTTTCGATTCACCATAAAGCTTCCGTCTTTCGGCTTTATCCTTCTTTCTCTAGGCCATAATTGTAACAATCTTGAAATTATTGCATCTCATTTACGATTTTCTTTTTATATTTTTTTAGTCTCGTTGAATATTGGAGGCATTTGAAACCGAGAATAATATTCGAATGAAATGGTCAAGTGGTAATGATATAGTGTACTCACTTGAAGACCTGAAAATAGGAGTCAAAGGGGATTCATCAGAGCTTAATCCTGGTCAAAGGGTAAAAATGTCATTAGGTGAACCTGGGCAGTCGACGTTGTGTTATAAAAGTGTACTTCTTGATGGTCAACAAAATTCCGAGGAGTTTTTATGTCATTGTGGGGTTTTTCTTGTAACCAAGGTCAGTTTATTCTATAATTTATATGCTTTATGTAAATAGAATGTATATATTTAACTCTACTCTTTGTACATTATTTAAGTGTAGTTAATGAATTTTTTTATCTACAAAAAGAATTGAACATAATAAAAGATCCTTAACTCGTGTAACACTATAATAAAGAGTATATTTTTTAGCAATTTTAATTTTCATAAGATAAAATTGTGATTTTAATTGAAACGGTGATTAAAAAAAGGATTTGTGTCGTTACAAATTACACAAATAAAAATGAATTATACTGCGAAATCATTCCACAAAATCACCTCCAGCCTACGAAATGAAAATTAATAAAATGGGATGTAGGAATGGAAAAGACATGTCAATGATTTTTTCATATGATTTTTATATATTTTTTGTAGATACATTTGTATAGGTTTAACTCTACTCTATACTTTATTTAGTCATAATTAATTAATTTTTTTATCTGCAATACTAAAAAAATTATCATGAAGTTCCTCAAAAAATAAATAGGATTATGATAGAAGATATCCTTTACTTCGTTTTCGAAAATAAAATTGTAATTTAATTAAATTGATGTGTGAGGGTCCATCCGTTGTAAGACTTTGTAAGAAATGCTGGATTGCGTTCATGGATTTGATTTTCCAATTCGGCTTGAACTGTAACCTTTAAAATGCGTTAAAAAATGATAATTTTAAAATGCATTAAAAAAATATCGTTTTTTAGGGTCAGATAAGTTATTTCGGTTTATGTAACCCAAAATATACGTTAAAAGAATATAATCTTTATCAATTTGAAGAAAGTTCTATTGTTGAGCATAATTTTATTTAACTGTAGCTCCAGTTTGTTATATATTTATATATAGAACTTAAAAATCTCTATATCTTTTGGCCGAATTGAGATAAAAAAAATTCCATTCATGGTCAGTACTGGTTTAGCTGGCATCCCAATCGTCAATATACATTTATTTTGTTTCGAAACTGAGATTTTTTTCCTGTTTTTTTATTTTTATATAGTTTATGCATCGACTAAATCATCTTATAAACTGGAATAAAGGGTATCCACGCGCATCAAAGTACTGGAGAGGAGTTATATGTGTTCATAAAAGCAATATCGATAGATATTGGCATGTTCAAGAAATGTAAGTTTTCATTTTTTATTTTATCTATTTTTTGTTCCAAATCGGCTTATGTGAACATATTTTCTAACTTATTGTTTACAGACAATGGCTAAACATGAATCTATCGGGAAGTTTGTCTCCCCAACTTGGTGAATTTTATCATCAGAGAATATTGTAAGTCATAAGATGAGAAATTTTGGAAAACCCAAAGTACAATGCTGTAATTTCAATGCTAATAATAGCATTTTAGTATGAGTTTTCATGATTATACCAACCTACTTTGGAAGTTAATTTTCGAGAACAGTTCATGTCTAATCCACTTTTGATTTTTGAAATCTAAACTTTCTATTTCTAATCTGTAATTAGATAAGGTGATTTTGGTTATTAGTTTCAAAAGTTTTCGTACCGTATTAACAAGAACCGGTATGTAATTGGCAACCCCAAAATAAGTTTATTTAGACTTCAAACGTGGGTTTCATTCACTTTCTACTTTTTGTTTCTTTTTCTGAGAACATTACTTTGAAAAACTACCCAATTATAGCATTGTACTTTCGATTTTCCTTTAAAAGTTTACTCAATTGTAGCATTGACATTGATTTTTATTTGGAATTTGGATGGTGACATTGCTGTAACAGGGAAGATTTTCAAAGTATAATGCTGTAATAGGAAAAATTACAGGTAGATTACTATAATAAATGGAACAATGAAAGTTCGTTGCTATTTCTTGCAGTTTATTATAGTAATGGAAATTGATTATGGTTGAGACAATAATATATTTCAATTAGCAAATGCTTTATATAGTTTTAGCTTTGACATAATTACATCATCTAGAAAGTGGCTTCAGGATCCACGAAAAGAAAGCGCCCTGACACACCTCGACCCATTCAACGAGCCGGGCTACCCATCGAACTGAGTTAACCCGTGCATAGCACGGGTCCCCACTAGTATTTGTTTAATTCCCGTAATTTTGGTCTCCTTTGGTGTACGTTTTTTTGTCACGCGGGTTTTTTATCCGTTTTATAGATCCATTTTGTCTTTCACGGATCCGCTTTGACTCTCTCTCTCTTATTTCACTTCAACGCATTCACCGCCACCGATATTCTGCTTCCTTCTTTCGCTTTGTTCGTTTCCAGATCCACCGCTTCCCACCGCCTTCTTCACTTCAACCTCCGACTCCGCCATTTTTACACAGCAACAGAGCTCCACACACACACACACAGAGAGAGAGAGAGAGAGAGGGGGGGGAAGGATTTCTAAAAGCTTTTGGAGGGGTTGGGGTTTGAAGGTTTTTAAGGGGTGGGTTTTTTTGGTCATTCGACTCTCGCCACCTGCATTGCCAACCTCTTGCCAGCTATCTCCGCTTCCCCTCTTACGCGACACCACCTCTCAAATTCTCTCTCATCATCTTCATCTTCTTTCTGTAATTATCTTAGTCCGATTTGGTTGGATACATTACGATGCCTGAACAGTCAAACGAATTTGTCAATTTGTCTCTAATTTAAGGTTTTGCTTTGCGACTATGGGATTCGATTAAACGCCTTTCTTTCAGGCTGCTTAATGCTCCCTAGATCGCATCCTTTTTAATTTCCCTGAAAACCTCGGTGAATCTTGCAACAGATATTTCATCTGAAGCCTAAGGTGCTCTCAAAGATCAAACCAAAGTCGGATTAGCCCAGGTCAATACCGATTTCAAGGTCTTTACTCTTTCCCCCTTTTTCTTCTCTATCGTTCAAACGTGTTTCGTCTCTCTCTCTCTCTCTCTCTCTATCTATAAATAGGGTTTCATTTTGTTAAATGATTTAGCCCCTTACTTGCTTTGATTACGGTGAAATTGAAAATTCAGTAACCAATTTTCGTTTTCGAAATTATGGAATGGAAGAATGTAGGTAATTCCTTGCACGGCGGAGGGACTACGGCGCTGGTGGATGAGGCGTACACTCTGGCTCCCTTCATTTTCATGGAATTTGGTCATTGGAATGCCCTATTTTGGGATAGAGGGCATGCGATTATTACCTGTGAAAGCTTTCCTATCTCATGTCACTGGTTAAACCTGTAGTCATAGAGATTATAACTGCTATCATAAAATGCATTTATAGAGGACAAGTCAGGGTTGTGGGCAGGTGAGAATGATTTCGTCCTTTGTATATTATTTGTTTTAGTATTATTAATCTTCTATTGTATATATTCTTTACAATTTGTCGACTAATATATGTTTATTCAGTTGCTATTATATTTTTTTCAAATGTATGTAGAGATTGCTTCTAAGATTGCACCTTATAAGATGAAATTCAGAGGTTGACTAAGAAGCAAGTGATCTTTATGATTCGTGATTGTTGGGTAAGTTCTGGCAGTGTCAAATAAGCCTCTGTATTAGAGTAATTATTTTATTCCACTAATGAGGTTTTTTTAATTAGGTTGGAGATATTAGAAATGAAATAGAAAGCAAAACAACAAATGATGAATTAGAGGCTCGAATAAATGTCACTACCTAAAACATTTCAAAAACTTGAACATAACTCAGTTGTGATGGTTTACATTCTGTCAAAATAAATTAGGTCAAAGGACCCCTGGAATGTCAAAACAATTATGGATAAAGTAAAAGATTGTAAGTACCTTTCTATATCTATCATGTTACATGGGAGACGACAAGCATCTCAACTTTTTGTCCCACCTGGAATTGGGGCCAGTGTTAGTGATAGAAACTTGGACTTTTTTCCAAACAAAAATGGTAGAACTAGGAGTAGGACTGGAATCATATGGAGGGAGTTCATTACCATTTTTTGCGTTTAACATGTCTCAGGCTAAATGCAAAATTTAGCGGTTTACTTCCTTTTGTTTGTTAATTAAAGCATCCTTTCTAAACATCTTTTTGATTCTTAAACATAGTTTCCTCCTCACTCAATAATTCTATAAATGAATCAATGCTGTAACAAATAACGAAGAATAAAGAGGCTCCAGATAAGCCACTACACCAAGTATTTCTCAATTTAGAGAAGCATAGTAGTGATGAAGATTCATTCGCATCTGAAATCCAGAAAAGATTGAGAATCATAGTAACTCTCTGTTTGTGCTATGCTATCTTTCTATTAAATATTCTTTTAATGTTTCCATCATTTTTGGAAGATTTTTATGTCAATCAGGTGGCAGGCGGTGATGGAATTGCTGGTTGGATACTTGGAGTGATATCTGATCTCAACTTATCACAGCCACCTCCTGTAGCGCCATAGTGCCATTAGGAACTAAAAAAAATCTTCCATTTGCATTTGGTTGGGTAAGATAGTTGTTATAATTATGATTTACTCAGAATTTGACATTAGTATGAATGAGAAGCATAACATTCTTTTTGTTATGTTTTATAGGGGATCTTGAATCTGTGAAGATGTTCTTGAATCAAGTAAGAGATGCAAAAGAGATGTAAGTAGACAGCTGGCATGTTTTTATGAATATGAGAGTTCCAAGAAAAGAAGGTTCTTGTGATCCCATTGCACCTTTGGAATTACCACACTCTTTGCATGCTGTTCATCGTATCCCTCAATCAGATCCATTAGAAGAAGTAAGAAATTCATAATTCAATCCTTTTTCAAAAACATCATGTAATTGATGACATTAGAAATCTCACATTTTTTGTTTTTTGCAGGAAGGGCATCGCATATTTCGTGGAGGATTTTGGAATTACTTTAGTATGGGTATAATTTTCATATTGACTTTATTTTTAACTATGCATCGATATTTTAATATTTTAATCGTTATTTGATGTTTCTCATTGTAGGAATGGATACTCAAGTGTCATACACTTTTCATGCAGAAAGAAAGCTACACCCCGAAAAATTCAAAAATCAATCTGCTAACCAGAGTGCATATGCAAAACTGACATGTTCCAGAAAATAAAGAAATTTTTGAAAAATGAAAAATATTAGCATGAATCAGTGATTTGGTTCATAAGTGACAAGTCGGGAGAAAGGGTAAAGATTTTATTTTCAAAAGAAACATAACTTTAGATTTATCTCTTAAATATCTTTTTCCTTTTCTCTTTTTATAAATCATTCTTGCTTTGAATTAGGTTCTCAATGTGTCTAGGAAGAAATGAAAGTAAAATGCTATAACAAACAAAACAATGAAACAACATTGCTATTTTTTTTTAATTTAACCCCAAAATGGTTGTCCCTTACTTTTCATTTTTTAGCTTATGAGTCTCATTCTGAATTCACAACTAATATACTCCTACTGTTTCTTCACAATAGCAACAGTTGAATAACAAATGTTTTTAATTTAATGTGGATTATATATATATTTTTATAATATATGAATATGTTTTTTTTATCAACCAGCCTTTGAAGTCATAGTCGCTTATATTTTGATCTCATCTTATTGTCCTTGGGCTATTAACAGATTATAAGAAGAAGGTAAAGGAGGTGTAGGATCAAAAGCAAAAAAGACGGACTTCATCAACAAAGCAAATAATTACCTTTAATTGCAGCAAAAGTGAGTCTCTGGTTTATTTTTTGTTTCCGATTGAGAGTTCCAATGTTTGTGTCCTTTCCATTTTTTGCTATATTTTACTATTGAATCCTTAAATCACCCAAATTAGTGTTTTTTTGGTTTCTTTATTAATCTTTCTAACTGAATTCATTTTCCAAATGCTACTTCTGGTTAAATGTTTCCAAGACTATCTCTCATTTCCATATACTTGTGTAAAACTATATTTTATTATGTCACTTGATGTTTGAATAATGATGTCATTTCAAAAGGCTTTGTTTATGACACTCTAAAAGCTACAATTTTGAACATGCAATTTTTTATTAGTAGTAAAATAAATTATCAATGTTATTTTTTAATATTGATGCATTTTGGCCAACATATATAGATTTTGAAGGAAAGATGAGTTCTTTCTCAATTACAATGAAGAAGACACCTTTTCAAAAGCACCGTCAAGAAGAAAAAGCAAAGAAAAAGGTAATATCAATTAAGGTATATATATTTTCTATATTTAGATAACTCGTTTATTATCTTTTTCTGTAGAGGGCTGAAGATGAAACAGGTCGATTATATGCTGAGTTTCTTGAATCATTTCAAGGCGTAATGATGGACTTGGATTAAAAGCCTTTGTAAGAGGAGAAACAGTCAATGATGAAAAAGTGAAGCCTGATACAAGTCGGTTTTTCCCGCTTTGACCTCTGATTGTAAGTACATTAAATGCAGCTGAATTTATCCATTACCAATAAAGAGAAATGATCTATTTTTAAGTTGCTTACGTATTCAATGTCAAAATGTTTCCCCTGACCCGTGCAGAGCACGGGGGAAACGCTAGTTATAATCAGATTATGATTAACTTTTAGCCATCTATTTTAACAAATAAATTATCAAAATTTGTACTCATAGCCGATGCCATTTGTCACTTTCTTTTATATATATATATATATATATATATATATATATATATATATATATATATATATATATATATATAGGGTCGAGATCATGAGAGAACTTAAAAAAACTTAGGAACCTAGGAACTTTTTTTCTACACAATATTTTTAAAAAAAAATTGCATCCAATTTTTTTATTTAAAGCGTCTAAGAGATTTCTAAACCCTAAACCCTAAACCAAACCCTAAACCGTAAACCGTAAACCCTAAACCCATATGAAAAAAAATAAAAAAAATGATTTTTTTGCATCCAATTTTTTTATTTAAAGTGTCTAAGAGATTTCTAAACACTAAACCTAAACCCTAAACCCTAAACCCTAAAACTAAACCCTAAACCCTAAACCCTAAACCCTATACCTAAACCCTATACCTAAACCCTAACCCTAAACCTTAAACCCTAAACCCTAAACCCTAAACCCATATGAAAACAAATTAAAAAAATGATTTTTTTTGAAATTTTTTTTTGAAAAATATTGTGTAGAAAAAAAGTTCATAAAATGGGTTCTTAGGTTCTTAGACTTTTTTAGGTTCTCAATTGAACTTTACTCTATATATATATATATATATATATATATATATATATATATATATATATATATATATATATATATATATATATATATATATATATATATATATATATATATATATATATATATATATATATATATATATATATATATATATATATATATAGAATCTTATGAGATCTCAAATATTCTTGAGATCTTTAGATCTCTTAAACTAATTTTTATTTTTCAAAAAAAAAAAGACTTAATGCACTAAGTCGCTTATATTTAAGACCTTTTTAAAAAAATTAAAAAAAATATGCATATAGGAAATGTGCATATGTGCATTTTTGTGAAAATGTGCATATGTGCACGTTTCGTGCATATGCGCATCTTCAAAAACAATCAACATTTTTAAATATTTTTTTAACGAAATGTTTTATATATAGGCAACTTAATGCATTAAGTCACAATTTTGAAAAAAAAATATAGTCTAGGAGTTCTAAATATCTTATTAATAGTTTGGATCTCACAAAAACCTAACTGTATATATATATATATATATATATATATATATATATATATATATATATATATATATATATATATATATATATATATATATATATATATATATATATATGTGTGTGTGTGTGTGTGTGTGTTCTTTTGAGATCCCTGATAACGCATAGTAATTACTCGCCTAGGTCGTCGTGCGGTCAAAAATAAGAAAATACCTAACACACACTAGTATAGTGGTAGTCAGGGTCGATCCACAGGAGTTACGTGGTCGAGACAGGTGACAGATTACCAACTGCAGTGTCACTCTACAGTAAGAGGATCTAGTTCCTAACTTTTGCCAAACAATCCCAAAAATCATAAATTCCAATAATTCCAAACAAACATCCACTAAACTAAAGTCCAAACCAACAACTAATCCTAATTGGTTACTGAAATCAAAATTGAAATTCAGAACAATCAAGATTAAATCAATATCCAATCACAAGCAAACATCCAAAAATTCATTCCAAAGCATAAAATACCGAAAAGAAGCAATTACTAATAACCAAATGATTCATTAACCAAAATCTCAGATTCCCAAGGTCCAAAACAGTAACCCAAAGTATCCAAAACAGAAACTAAGACTAAGTATCAATGGTTGTCACTCCCAAAGACACTAGCCAATTGCTACTAACTATGAAACTAAATAAAAATTAAAAAGAAAAACATAAAAATACCAAATGATGGTTGCTGAAGCTAAAACTCGGAGTCGAAGAGCCTTGGGAGTCGATTTTATGCCAAGCCTTTGCTGATTTTTTCGACCTAAGACCCTTTATTTATAGTTGTAAAAATCACGAGGCCGCACCGCGCATAAGTGAATCCCGCGGCGCGCGTAGGGGCTTATCCCCGTTTTATCGGCATTTGAATTTTCTCCACCGCCTCATCACCGCGGCGCGCGTGTGAAGAACTGGGCGCGGCGCCTCTTCTTCCCCAACGAGCCGAGGCGCGGCCCAAGTACTGGGCATGGCGCGTCGAGCGTCTGGTTCGAACTTCGAACCCCAATTCATGATTCAACCTGTTAAAACTCAATCTAATACTACTACAAGGCAGCCTAAGCACCGACTAGCTCATCTAGGGTCATTATTTGGCAAAATAAACACCCTACAAGCTAGCATTGCCGATTTCTAAGTTTTTTTTCAAATTTGGAGAAATCAACCAATTTCTAGGCCTAAATGCTTGTAACACTCGGTAGAAATGAGTTAGAACAACGTACCTTAATTGCAGGAATGAAATACACGAAAAAGAAACAAGAAAATTTCTGATCACTCGATGCTCTGGAGCACGGCGTGGTCACAACTAAGCAGAGTCGTACCTTATAAAGAAGAAAACTGTCCGATCGAATTCCGTGTCGTGGGCGAGGGTTAGACGCGACGCGCGTGTCTCCAATCCAACCCTTGCGTATCGGGTTACATTGCGATCCCATGGCGCGCCAATCTCCATTCCGCGTCGCGGTTTTCAAAATTTCCAAATTCCTTCATGTGACCCCACATTTGCCTTAGACCAATTACACCTGCAATGACGATGAAATAATCTTCCTAATTACTCCTAAGAATACAGCACCTAACCTATGAAAGATGGGTTGCCTCCCAACAAGCGTTAAGTTTAACGTCTTCAGCCAGACGGACTACTCCTTCTACAGCTACGGTGGATCGTATGCCTTCTTCTTTCGCTGATTTTCTATCACCACCGTCCATTCGTTGTCCCAATATTATTCAGCTTTCCTGGATCGAATGGCTTGCCGGTCCTTCTGCTACTGCCCGGTTGCCGTCTTCTGATTACTTCCCGCGAGCGCTTGGAGATAGCTTTGAACCTCCAAGCTCGATCCTTCCTTCTGTATCTCTTCAAGATCACGGATTTGTGGTGGAGTGTGCCCAATGCGGCTCCCAGTAGTTGCTTTGCACCTGGTTTGCTAGTGTTTCGCGTGCTATCATCAGTTTGCAATTTTGGCTTGCAGTACCAATAAAAATTTTCCAATCGAATGGGATCGGAAGGCACCATGTCAGGATGCTTCCATATGTCCTCATCGATGGTATTGATTATATCTAATTTTCCATTCATGAATGGATCATAAGTGGCGATAAAATCATGCTTATTATTTTCAAAAACCAACTCGTCAGCATCATCCTCTTAATCATCGTCCAACAGGTGGATCGGGACCAAAAGTGGGCGACTGGTTTCATCTGGTGGTGGTATAACGTCACCCATCACCAGATCCTTATTTTTAAAATGCGTAAAATTCTCAAAAAATTTAGGTTCGGGGGTAGTATTGTCATCTACACCCCCTTCCCCAATAGTATCAACAACTTCAACAATTTTGGGAGTTGTTGGGTTGGGGTCTGTACTGTTACTTACAGACTCCTCCTCAACATCCCCATTAACCAAATTGTCTGGTGATGGTATGGATTCACTCATCACCATATCAACATTTTCAAAAACCTCAAAAACATTAAAAGCTGTTGAGTTAGGGGAAGTATTGTCACCTACAACCTCTTCCTCAACAACCGTTTCGACCATCTCAGTGGTCTCTTGACTTTCCCAAGGTGTATGCTCTTCCATCACATATTCGGATGATGCAGGTTCACAAACCATCTCATTGGTAGAAAAATTACTCACCTCAGGTTTTGGCGAGGGTGATGAACATTTCCAACTTTCCTCTAACTGATCTAAAGAGGCTTGCAATCTTACAAGAGCATCAGCCTGATCCTTCTACACTTGGTGGGTGTTATACATGAGTACCCAAAGTCGGGCCCAAATTGCAGGATTTTCAGGTTGAGATTACTCCTCGATCTGCCATACATTGTCATCGAATGATCCATTGTAGCAATCATCCTCGTAATAGTTGTCGGCCGGATTTTCATAATACTCATAATACTAATTCGGGTACATGTAATCACCCATTATGAGGATGCACACATACCAAAAATCAGCAAACTAAAATCAAACATCAAAAATTAGAAAACAGATCCTATAGATCGCCTACTCTCAAGCTCACAACTCCCTGGCAACGGCGCCAAAATTTGACTCGCCTAGGTCGTCGTGTGGTCAAAAATAAGAAAATACCTAACACACACTAGTATAGTGGTAGTCAGGGTCGATCCACAGGAGTTACGTGGTCGAGACAGGTGACAGATTACCAACTGTAGTGTCACTCTACAGTAAGAGGATCTAGTTCCTAACTTTTGCCAAACAATCCCAAAAATCATAAATTCCAATAATTCCAAACAAACATCCACTAAACTAAAGTCCAAACCAACAACTAATCCTAATTGGTTACTGAAATCAGAATTGAAATTCAGAACAATCAAGATTAAATCAATATCCAATCACAAGCAAACATCCAAAAATTCATTCCAAAGCATAAAATACCGAAAAGAAGCAATTACTAATAACCAAATGATTCATTAACCAAAATCTCAGATTCCCAAGGTCCAAAACACTAACCCAAAGTATCCAAAACAGAAACTAAGACTAAGTATCAATGGTTGTCACTCCCAAAGACACTAGCCAATTGTTACTAACTATGAAACTAAATAAAAATTAAAGAGAAAAACATAAAAATACCAAATGATGGTTGCTGAAGCTAAAACTCGGAGTCGAAGAGCCTTGGGAGTCGATTTTATGCCAAGCCTTTGTTGATTTTTTCGACCTAAGACCCTTTATTTATAGTTGCAAAAATCACGAGGCCGCACCGCGCATAAGTGAATCCCGCGGCGCGCGTAGGGGCTTATCCCCGTTTTATCGACATTTGAAATTTCTCCATCGCCTTATCACCGCGTCGTGTCTTTGTGAATCCCGCGGCGCGCGTGCGAATCCGTCTGATATTGCTTTGATCTTCAAACTTCTTCCAAATTGTACGCTTTTGGTCCCTGTTTTCATTATTTCTTTCCAAACAAGTGCTGGCACGAAAAGTGAGAATACCACGAGATATATGATATAAATTCACTAAGAATAGGGCTCAACAACGACTAAAATATTTGATATTACTAGGCGTTGTCAAGTAATGTTGAGCATTATAGTCGTTATTGTGCAATGTTTTACATGAAATATATTCATGAAATGACTAATATTACTCACTTTAGTGTAAAGGGCTTGTGTGGTATTTTGTAAATACTATAGGGTAAAAAGTAAACCTTTTGGCAAAGTTGGAAGAAAGCTGGATCCATGTCAAAGGAACACGGGCGCCGCGAACCAAAGATAGACGCGACGCGGTGAGCTGTTTCACCGAGTGAAGATTCGAAATTCAAAGTGCGAACATCGGGGGGATAAGGTTGACCCGCGCCGCGTAGAAGACTATGCCGCGATGTGTATAGGCCAAATCCGCAACTATAAATAGAGGGTCGCGGTTCGTGATTCAGGAGCAAAGTTCCGACCTTTGAGTGGAACTCAGGCATCTTTGACTCAGATTTCGTAGCTTTATGATTCATAGTTGGTAGTTTGGCTAGTTTAGTTGTTTTATCGTATTTTCGGTTGTCGATTAATACGTGTGATCAAGGGTTTTGGATTGTAGAACACCATTGACCACATGGATCTGGTTTCATCCCTATTTTTAGAAGCATTCGGCTCTAATTCAGGTTTAGTTTAATGCAATTTATCGTTGATTACAAGCAAGGCCGGTCCAAACTTTTTTGGGGCCCGGGGCGAGAGGAGAAACAAAGGCCCCTAGAAAAACTAGCAAAATCATTTATAAAAAAATATTTTCTAGCGTTTTTCATAATGATAGTTTTAAAGATACATATATGATATAACTATAACAATTACAAATAGTCGTTTTTTAATAACTTGATGTTTTCCTTCAATATTTGGAACTGTTGTCATAACCTTGATCCCTTATATAATTCATATTAAGATGTATCAATTTCAGTGCATCTAATAATTCATTAAAAATTCTTATCCCCGAAGTACCATTTGCTTTAAAATTATAAAAATATTCAACAACTTGTATTTGTTAGAAGACAAATATATACATATATATTATATTGGACATACAATTTTGGGCCCCCTAAGACGATGGGTCCTGGGCGGTCGTCCGTGTTGACCACTCTCAGGAACGGGCCTGATTACAAGTTATGATTTTGGTATTGTTTATTGTTCATCGTTTCATCATTTTCGATTTTTTTAGTTTCTGATTTTCTGAGTTGAATCTCAAGATCAGATTGATTTGGTTTGGTTGATTGTGATTCATTGTTTAGGCATAGATCGTTGGTTAGATTTTCATGTTTTTGAGTTCTTTCGGTTCTCTAACTGTATGAATAAAAACCGTCTGTAAAGTGACACTATAGATTGGTCAAGTTTTGACACAAAGTGCCAACGACGAAAACCTTGATTCGACCCTTACGTACCGCTACTAGTGGATTGTCAGGTTTTATTTTGTATTTTTGACTACATCAATGATTGCGATGTGTCAAATTTTGGTGTCGTTGCCGGAGAGTTGTGCGCTTGAGACTCTGTGTCAATTTTCGATTTCTCTTTTGATGTTTGATTTTAGTTTTTTAATTTTTAGTATGTGTACGTCCTCATAATGGGCGATTACATGTACACGGGTCATGCACGTGTTATGGTGGCCCGGTCTATAACCATTACGAGAATGATTGCTACAATGGATCATTCAATGAAATTGGGTATGGAAGTTTAACTCAGTACGAACAAAACATGTACACCAAGAAGCTATCAGTGGAAAGGACAACAATATTACAATAATGAGCTCTACAATGATGGTAATTTCGTTCATCCGATTTACTTTCCACAACTGATTGGGCAGTCGGTTGCATCGCACTTCCAACCGCGAGAGTACGATGATGCATCGCCTATATTTTTTCCTGAAAATGTAGATGGTCAGGTAGAGATTAGGTCGGAGTTGTTAGGTGTGTTGCCTAAATTTAGGAGTTATAAGCAAGATGATCCTTATAATCATATTTACGAGTTCTTAGCTATAGCCAAAGCGAACATACCTAGAAATGTCGATAGGAATTTCTTTAGGCTTAGGTTGTTTCCTTTCACACTAAAGGACAAGGCAAAGTATTGGTTCACGTCGCTGCTAGCCAACAGTGTCACTACTTGGAAGCAGTTGAAGACAAGGTTCTTGTAGGAGTTCTACCCTGCAAGGAAGACAGCGAAAGTAAGAAGAGATATACAGGATTTTCAGCAAAAGCCCGGGGAAGCATTCCATGATGCTTTCGAAATATTGAAGGAGTTGTTACGCTCATGTCCACACCACGAGCTCCCACGATGACAGTTGGTCAAGATCTTCTACGATGGTGTCGACAGTATGAGCCAGGCCATGATTAATGCATCATTTGGAGGGTCAATTATGATGCAAGATAGCGAGACGACATGGAGGATATTGGAGCAACTCAGCAATGGATCCAATACCAATTATTCAGCAAGGAAGACAAACAACACCTCATCGATGGCAGTAGTAGATATCGATAACAACTAGAAGAAGGAGGTGAAGAATGACATCGATGCCCTTAGTAGGAAGTTCAATATATTATTGGCCACCATGCAGCAAGGCCCACCAAATCAACAGCAGCACGGTCAACAAGAACAAAGAACACAAGAGGTTAATCAAGTGTATGGTCAAGGACAATACTACAATAACAACCGTCAAGGTAATTGCGTTGAGTCGTGTTTTGTGAACAACCAATATCTGGGGCTACAGCTATACTCACCAGAAACTGAAGCGAGTGATTTTAGTACCAATGATACTGTGTGTGAACCTGCATCACCTGAACATGTGGTGGAAGGTCATACACCTTGGAAAAGTCAGGAGACCACCGAGTTGGTCAAAATGGTTTTTGAGGAGGAGGTTGTAGATGACAATACTACCCCTGACCTAAAAACTTTTGATGTTTTCGATAATGTTGATAATCAGTCTCTGGTGATGAGTGAATCTATACCATCACCAGACAATTTGGTCGAAGCGGACGTTGAGGAGGGGGCTGTAATTGACAACACTAACCCCTACCCAACAACCCCTGAAATTGTTGAAATTGTTGATACTTTTGAAAATCAAGCTCTGGTGATGAGTGAATCCATACCATCACCAGAAAACTCAGTCGAGACGGTTATTGAGGGAAGGCGTGTAGATGACAATACCACCCCGATCCAACAATTTTTGAAAATTTTGAACCTTCTAAGAGCCAAGATTTGTTGATGAGTGAATCTATATCATCACCAGACAATGCCAGTCGCTCACTTTTGGCGCCGATCACCTCTTGGACGATGACCAAAAGATGACAACGACGATATGGTTTTTGAAAATGAGAAACATAATTTTATCGCCACTCATGATCTGTTAATGAGTGTGAAATTAGATGAGATTAATACCATCGATGAGGACATTCAGGAGCATACCAATATTATGCTCTCTGATCCCATCAGATTGGAAAAGTTTTGGTTGTACTGCAGGCCAAAATCACAAGCTGCAGACAACACGCAATACGCAAGCAACAAACGATTCGCAAAACAACTACTGGGGGCGACACTGGATGCGCTCCACGCTCCACATCAAGCTGGTGGTCTTGAGGAGACACCGAAGGAAAGATCGAGCTTGGAGGTTTAAAGCCACCTCCAAGCATTCATGCAAATTAATTGGAAGACCGCGACCGGGCAGCAATAGAGGAACCGACAAGCCATTCGACCCAGGAAAGCTGGAGGAGTATCGGGTCAATGAAGGAACAGTGGAGGCTGACATTCAGCAGAGACAGATGGTGTACGACCCATCGTAGCCGTTGACAGACGGTCCAACTAAAAGATCGAGCAAAGAAGCGCTTTCGGGAGGCAACCCGATTTTCGTTAAGTATTTTTAATTGTAATTTTAATTTTAATTTTAATTTTATATATAATTGAAGATAATCATTGTTGAGTGCGACACGGTATGTCCTAAATGTAAGATGAGGATGGGTGATTAGAAAGGAAAACAAAGAAAAGAAAATTCAGAATTCGCGCCGCTAACATCACTAAATCGCGTCGTGGACCGAGGAGAGACCCGATACGCAGGGGCTTGTCATGCATAATCGCGACGCGGAAATCTTCATGTGGCGCCGTGGGTCTTCGACCTTGATGGATGGACACTGGATCTCATAGCGTATACGCATCGCGACCTTGGTACTTCGGTGTTGCGGAAAAAGGGAATCAGCAAAGACAACAACTCGCAATGTATAATCTTCTTTTGTATATTTTGCAACTTTTATTTTAATATGTTTGTTAGTGTGAATAGTATCTAGCATAATTGTTGCACTCAAACGTGAGGAGTTGCATAATGCAAGTGTGGGGTCACCGTACCCCTGCACTTGTGTTATGCCGGTGTGTTTACTGCTGTGTTCCGACTCCTGGATTTCATCGAGAATGGTACGAACGATCGACCCTGATACGTACGATCCCAACAGTCAAACAATTCGTCATTCCTAAAGGGCAACTCTTTTCTCCCTTGTTTTGATATTTCTTTTGTACAACGGGGACGTTGTACTATTTAAAGTGTGGGGTGAGGACGGTCAAAAAGAGTTTTTTTTTAAAATTTTTGCATAAAAGGTCGTAATTTTCAATTTTTAGCTATTTTTAAGAAATTATAGCTTGGAAACAAATATGTTTTGAATATTTGTAGCATTGTGGTATTTTTCGAGAAATATTGTTTAGTTGTTATCATGCTAGTTTTAGTTAAAATAAGTTGAGTGTTTGAAAGTTAGAAAATTCTGAATTTAGAGTATCTGATGATTGGGATTCAGGAGGGGATTATCAATCAGTGGCATTTGTTGTTTGAGCCGGTAGGATCGAAAAGGGTGGCTCGTAGGGCCTTTATGCACCTCACTACTAGGATCGTCTGGTTTGGGATAGTGTTTTTGAATGCTCGTTACACGAACAACATCGAAAGCCATGGATAATTCCTTAACGGCCTTTAGAATCTGAATGAGTAAGTTTGCACAATTGTGAACTAAAAATTTGTAATCAAGGGTTCTTTAGAAAGTCGTGATTCCCAAAGGGTATTTTAGCATTTTCCAAAAATCATTTTCATCTAACTTTGTGAATGCAATAAACTTTGAAACTAAAGATATTAAAAAATGTTTGGGTCTTTGTTAGAATTTGTTAAAAACTCTACTTGCTTGTGGACAAGCAAGACACAAGTGTGGGATGTTTGATAACGCCTAGTAATATTGTGCATTATATTCGTTATTGAGTAAGGTTTTACATGAAATATATTCTTGTAATGACTAATATTACTCACTTTAGTGCCAAGGGCTTGTGTGGTATTTTGTGAATAATACCGGGTAAAAAGTACACATTTTGGCAAAGTTGAAAGAAAGTTGGATCCAAGTCAAAGCAACACGCATGCTGCGAACCAAAGATAGACGCGACGTAGTGAAGTGTTTCACCGGATGACGATTCGAAATTCAAAGTGCGAACATCGGGGGAATAGGTTGACCCGCGCCATGTAAAAGGCTATTCCACGACGCGTATAGGCCAAACCCGCAACTATAAATAGAGGGTCCCGGTTCGTGATTCGGGAGCAAAGATCCGACCTTTAAGTGGAACTCAGGCATCTTTGACTCAGATTTCGTAACTTTATGATTCATAGTTGGTAGTTTGGCTAGTTTAGTTGTTTTATCGTATTTTCGGTTGTTGATTGGAACGTGTGATCAAGGGTTCTGGATTGTAGAACACCATTGAACACGTGGATCTGGTTTCATCCCTATTTTTAGAAGCATTTGGCTCTAATTCGGGTTTAGTTTAATGCAATTTATCGTTGATTACAAGTTATGATTTTGGTATTGTTTATTGTTCGTCGTTTCATCATTTTCGATTTGTTTAGTTTCTGATTTTCTGAATTTAATCTCGAGATCAGATTGATTTGGTTTGGTTGATTGTGATTAATTGTTTAGGCGTATCGTTGGTTAGATTTTTGTGTTTTTGAGTTGTTTCGATTCTCTAAGTGTATGAATAGACACCGTCTATAGAGTGACACTACAGATTAGTCAAGTTTTGACACAAAGTGCCAACTACAAACTCCTTGGTTCGACCCTTACTTACCGCTACTAGTGGACTGTAAGGTTTTATTTTGTATTTTTGACCGCATCAACGACTGCGACGTGTCAAACCCATATATTCATGAGATCTTGAGAGCTCCTAGACTATATTTTTTTAAAAAAATTGTGACTTAATGCATTAAGTCGCTTATATATAAGACATTTCGTCAAAAGCATTTTTTTTAAAAAAGTTGATTTTTTTATCTTATGCACATTTGCACACAAATGGACATATACACATTTTATATATGCATATTTTTTTCAATTTTTTTAAAAAAAATGTCTTAAATATAAGCGACTAAGTGCATTACGTCCTTTTTTTTAAAATAAAAATTACTTTATGAAATCTTAAGATCTCACGAATATTTGGGATCTCACAAGATCCTGACTATATATATATATATATATATATATATATATATATATATATATATATATATATATATATATATATATATATATATATATATATATATATATATATATATATATCCTATCCTAATAAATAAAAATCTCATGCCACATGTCATCACCACATTCAATTGGATACATGTCATTTTCTCATAATTTTGGATTTCTTAAAAAAACTAATTTATTTTATTGTTATGTGTAACTCCATAATGATTGGTTACACTTCTATCTCCCATAATCATGCTTTTATCAATACGAACCATATCAGAATTTGTTCTAATTTGAAATCCCAAATTGCCCGACCCTAAATCTCGTAACTTTCCATATATCCATTCGTAAAGGAAGGAATCGATATGGTCGTTACCCTCATCTTTATAATCGCTTCAAATTTTCTTGAAAGCCTCTCACCTTTCAATCACTCTTTCCTTAATTTTCAGATACCGAGTTTTGAAATGTCTATTGATGTTCGCTAGGTATAAACCCTTCAATCGCTATGATTCTTCACAAAACGATTCAATTTATTATTTGATTCATGCTATGTTCTGAAATACCAGGTCCAGATGTACGTTTTTACTACATTTCAGCAATTAGACAAGGGAAAGTTTCTGAATTGATTATGAATATCCCAGGATATGAGAAACAAAATCGTATCCACTTGAGAGGCACATCCTCTTCCATTGATTCTATCGATACTTGCAAGAAAATGGTATCGTGCTCAGGGTGTACTCACGAGGATAATCTCGATGTCTCCATTTCACTTTTGATTTAATCACCAACATCTACCACCCACTGTTGGATGCAAAGTTCTACATGTTTATGACTTGGTGGCATTAGGAAGGCCCAATTATGTTTGCGGGCTTGCTCATTGGGCTTATTTGTTTACTAGACTATAAATAGTTGTTTATTTATTATATTTAGTTAATGATCCTAAAGGGAGTGAGTCATATCATATAGAGAGAAACAATTATATTGTAAAACACATTCACATTGTAAAACCATTGATCAATACAATCATTCAGCACATTGGATCCTAATTGGTGTCGGATCCTAATTGGTGTCGTTCTTATTCCGTATTTTTGTCAAATCTTCACTCAACAATTGGTATCAGAGCCTAACCTTGAAGATTTAACAGATTATTTCAAGGATCGGTTCCAGATTTGACAACCCACTACATCATCAATCAGAATTCATATTTCAGATCTGGATCTTCAGTTTTTGTGAGTTTCTGATATGGAATCAATATTTTGTTCAGTTCTTCATCTCTGATTTGTTTATGATAATTATTATTGGTTCAAATTCGTTTTATCTCATTAGAAATCAAATCAGATTTGGTTTTTATCATCAAAATTCGTTCAGATCTACTTTCTCTCTCTAAAACCCACTTCAAATCTAGTTTCTCTCTCTAGTTTTATTCCAAATCTAGTGAATATTTGTTGTTTAGAACACAAATGGAAGCAAGAGATTCAAAGTTTTGGATTGTTTGTGTTGATAATATCAAGTATAAAGTAAATTTCAACCAATTTCTTGGATTTGTGTTTAGAGATTTGAAAATCACAAATGATACATTAATTTCTGATGGTGAGAAAGACTTCTATGGAAAAATTCATTTTTCATCCTTTGAAACATGATATGAACAAAGATTTATTCACAGAAATGTTAAAAGTTGTTAAAGAGATTGACAAGAAACAAGGAATAGAAAAACGAAAATCTATCAGAACTTATGTTTCCCTTGTTGAAGATGTGAATGTTCTTCGTCTTCTTGAAGTTGTTGAAGATGATGTTCATGGTGTTCTTATTTCTGGAAATCAAAAACTACCCTTCGGATCCTTGTTTGATCCTCAACCTGAAAAGATAGTTGCAAAGGTTAAGGGGGAGTCGGATTTTAAAGAAAAATCTTTGGTAAAAGTGTTATATGTTGGTGATTCTACAAAAAGACATGAATCTGAAGGTTCTTCAGCTTCCCCTTCGGATTTATTTCATGGGATGAAACTTATAGAAAACCCGTTCTTGTTGAAAATAAAAGGTATCAGATTCGAAGGCTCTATGATCCGAAGGTTTCAGATCTTACTCAAAAAGATGAACAAAGTTCCTGTTTTAGATCTTGTGTTCATAAGTCTAAAAAGTAGAAAAACAAGAAGAAATAGACAAAAACGAAAATGATGTGGGTTCCCAAAGAAAAAAGTTATGATATTGTTATTTTTCAGAAATCAAAAGGTAAAAAGGTTGAAATTTTTTCTTATGTGGTTAAAAGAAAAATATCCGAAGTTTTTTGTTCAAATAAGAAATTTTCTGAAACATTCGGGTTGGTATAATGTGTTATATGAATATTTTCTTGTTCCAACCAAAAGGCCAAGATATTCAAGGGTGATTTCTACAAAAATGGTTTGGGTTCCGAAGAAAATTTGTCAAAAACCTTCGAATATGACATCAACTCCTCTTCTTCTGATATAAACATTCATAACCGAAGATTATGACGTCAACATTCGGATTATGCTATCATACCCTTCGGTATCTGCAATTCAAACTCATACCTTCAAATCTACACTTAACACCCACTACACCCCCACTGCCGTCATCTTTCTCTACTTCATCACCACTATCACAAAGATGACGAGTCCGAAAATGATCACTCCGATGCAGATGACTCAAAATAAGAAGGTGGTTATCGGTGTAAAAAAAGGTATTTGAGTTTATATTTGTAAAAAGCTATGTTTGACTTGTGTATGCTATGGTTTCCATTTAGTTTTTATCAGGTGAACCATTTCCTGACTCGGCTCCATTTCCTGACTCGACTCCATTAATTGTATGTTGTTTATGTTTTATTAGTGAATTATGATTGCACACTCAGAGTAAGCTCTCATGGTTTACGAAAGAAATTTATATAATGCTTCTCGTGCAGTCGTGCGTGTAGTCAAATGCAGGATCCATGGTAGCTACATGTGTTTCTACTGTTATTATGCCAAAACAAGTTAAATGTGAAAGGAAGTATAAAGTATCAGTTTAAACAGATTTAAATGCAATATGTAGCAACATAGTTTCATTTATTTGTATATTATAGCATCATACCTTCTTTTTTTCTAAATTTAATAAAAAAAACGTAAAGTATGATGCTATAATTGGCACATAGTTGAAAGTAAATTGCTATTTCTTGCTTATAAAGAAGTTGATAGTGTTGTCAAAACTGGGTTGATTGTAGAGTTAACCAAAACGATTCTAATCTAAGAACTACTAAGTAGTGTTTAAAACTTTTAGCTTTAATATAATTTTACAATTATTTTTGACAAACGCTTCTATAGTTTTTTGCATGCCATTGCTGTGTAGGGATAAAAAATTGTTGTGTACAAATCACTTCCCTATATTGAAGAGTAAATTACAGAATTGGTCCTATGGTATACTGGAAATTACAACTCGTAATCAAGATGATCTGAAACTATTAAATTCTATCCAAATCGATTCCGAATTTTGATACGATCGCTGTGCCGGGTCGGTTTGGTGTGGTCTATAAGAGGCGACAGTAATGGAGAATAGTTAAAAGTCGCAGGGGGCTATTAGTAATTAGCTTATTTCATTTAATTAGGATATTAATTAGATTATTTAATTCAGTTTTTATCTCTTAGGTGTGAGTCGGTTGTTAGAGTCCTATTAGGTTTCTTATTTATTTGCTATAAATACTGCCCCTGTACCTGCATTTATTTTTATCAATAAAATTACGTATTTGAGTTTATTCTCTTGTGGAGTTTACCTGTGGCTCGACAACAGGCCTTTCCAGTTGGTAGTTATCAATTGGTATCAGAGCACGTGATCTTGGGAGATGGGAACGAAGCTCACTAATACCGAGCGCATTGGATTGCTCAAGTCCGAGGTATCCAAGATGAGAGAAGCAGAAAGCAACCGGGTGGAGACGGGAATGCAACTCCAGGAGATTTTGGAGTCACTTAAAAGTCTGAAAAACGAGCGCAACAACAAGAAGAAAAAGAATGAGGCCGATAGTGAGGAGGAGTCATCGGCCAGCGATGATGACAAACCCAAGGGTTCTGGTGTTCACGATCACGGCGGGAAGAACAAGGACCCATTACGTGATGCCCGAAAAAATAAGATGCCAATTTTTTCAGGGGAGGATGCGTATGGATGGATTTATCGGGTAGAGAGGTACTTTGAAGTGCAGGGTATCAGTAAAAAGGACCAATTGAGGGCAGCGGGGTTATGCATGGAGGATTCGGCTCTTGCATGGTATCGCTGGGTAGAGGCTCGATCACCATGTCGTACATGGGAAAAGCTCAAGAAGAAGTTGCTTGTTCGTTTTCAACCGTCTTATGAAGGCAACATTTACGAGCAATTCCTGTCAATTCACCAAGCAGGAACAGCCCGTGACTATGTGTGCAAGTTTGAGAAGTTAGCTTGACAAATGCTAGACCTTCCTGAAGAGGTTTTGGAAGGAACATTCATTAAGGGTTTGAAACCCGAGCTGAGATCGGCGGTAAGGGTATCAGAACCCAAAAGTTTGTCTAAGGCTATGAAGGTAGCGGTAATGATTGAAGAAAACAAGAATGGTGGAGTACCAAAGACAGGAGGGGCGAGAGGCGTCCCAGGTAGTCAGTTCAGAATAGGCACACCAACAGTTAAGAAAGAAGGGGGTACACGGGACCGTTTAAACGTCTCATGGAGGCAGAATTTGCGGAGAAACGGGCGAAGGGTTTATGTTTCAGGTGCGAGGGTAAATTTGGGCCGGGACATCGGTGCCCTAGCAAGACATTACAGGTGCTGATCGTTGAAAAAGAAGGAGAAGTAAGTGAAGAGGAGGAAGATGACGTTGAACATGCTCACTTTGACATGGCAGAAGTGTCGCTAAATTCAGTCAGTGGACTTACCCCACCACACACGATAAGAATAAAAGGAGAGATCGAAGGCGAGGAAGTGGTGGTGCTTATCGATAGTGGTGCCACCCATAATTTTGTTTCCACTAAATTACTCGAGAAGATAGGAGTGGAGGCCACTGGTACCGATACTGTCAAGGTAAAATTGGGTAATGGAATGATGGTTGCAAGTTGGGGGACCTGCAAAGGAATCATGTTAAATCTACCAGAATTGCAAATTATTGAAGAATTCTTACCATTTGAACTAGGAGGGTCAGATGTGATCTTGGGCATCAAATGGTTACAGACTTTGGGCGACATGACTGTGAACTGGCGTGAGCTTTGGATGCAATTCTGGGATGGAAGTCGTCTGGTAACAATCAAGGGTGATCCTAGCCTGTCTAAAACTCTTGCTTCAAGCAAAACACTTTGTAAGATGATGCAGCACGAAGTGGAAGGATACCTGGTCCATTTAAGCACGAAAGAAGAAACAAGTAATGCAATAGAAACTCTTGCAAGGATTCAAACTATAATTAACACCTACAGTGCAGTATTCGAAATGCCCACTGGAATTCCCCCTCAACGAAGCCATGGACATGTCATCACCCTCAAAGAAGGAAGTGCACCTGTTAGTGTGCGTCCCTATCGATATCCACATGCTCAAAAAGACGAGATAGAAAGATTGGTTAGAGAGATGTTAGATGCTGGAATTATTCAACCCAGCAACAGCCCTTTCTCGAGTCCGGTTCTTCTGGTTAAAAAGAAAGATGGAGGGTGGCGTTTTTGTGTGGATTACCGCGCACTAAATAAAGCCACAGTGTTAGATAAGTTCCCAATTCCGGTCATTGATGAACTGTTAGACGAGTTACATGGCGCGGTGATATTTTCTAAACTTGATTTGAAGTCTGGGTATCATCAAATCAGAATGAAGGCCGCAGACGTACATAAAACGGCGTTTAGGATGCACAAAGGGCACTACGAATTATTGGTTATGCCATTTGGGTTGACCAACACACCGGCTACGTTCCAATCACTAATGAATAAGGTATTTCAACCTTACTTGCGACGATTTGTTTTGGTGTTTTTCGACGACATATTAATTTACAGTAAATCGGCGCAAGAACACGAGAAACACTTGTTTATCGTCCTACAATTACTACACGAAAATATGTTATATGCAAACAGGAAGAACTGTTTCTTTGGGCAGAAAAAAGTGGAGTATCTAGGTCATATCGTGTCACAAGAAGGGGTATCGGCTGACCCGGTCAAAATTAGTGCTATGCTTGAGTGGCCTAAGCCAAAAACCCTTCGGGAGCTTAGAGGGTTCCTTGGCTTGACAGGTTATTACCGAAAGTTTGTAAAAAATTATGGCAAAATAGCGTAGCCCCTTATGGAACAACTTAAAAAAGATAGTTTCAATTGGACTAATGAAGCTACCGAGGCATTTGAAAAACTTCAGTCCGCAATGACACAAGTACCGGTTTTGGCGTTACCCGACTTCAACAAACAGTTTGTAGTGGAGACGGATGCCTCCGGGTATGGGTTAGGGGCTGTTCTCATGCAAGAAAGGAGACCCCTAGCGTTTTTCAGCCATACTCTTGGTGTGCGAGCAAGGATGAAATCGGTGTACGAGCGGGAACTCATGGCTATTGTTATGGCAATTCAAAAGTGGCGACCTTACTTATTGTGAATGAACTTTGTGGTAAGGACTGATCAGAAAAGTTTAAAGTATCTTCTGGAACAGCGGACAGTAACGGAGGACCATCAAAAATGGTTATCCAAGTTACTCGGATACAAATTTGAAATCGAATACCGCCCCGGAAAAGAAAATGGGGCCGCTGATGCTTTGTCGCGAAAGACTCCGATAGCACAACTCTCGGTAATAACAACAACTAGCGAAGTTGAGTGGGCCGAGTTGTGGCGAGATGTCGAAGCAGATGCCGAGTTACAAGGGATAAGACAACAAGTTATCAATGGTGATTCTGGGCCAGCCGGCTACATGGTGGAACAAGGAAGATTGTTATTTAAAGATAAGTTAGTATTACCAAGGCATTCTAAATGGGTGTCAATTTTCTTCAATGAGTTTCATGGAGGTGTCGTGGGTGGTCATTCGGGGGTGCAAAAAACGTACCAACGATTGGCTCGGGAAGTTTATTGGAAAGGCATGAAAGGCGATATCGCCAAACGAGTGGCGGAGTGTGATGTATGCCAACGACAGAAGTATTCGACCATGGCACCTACTGGGTTATTACAACCGCTAGAATTACTGACGACGGTTTGGTCGCAAATTACTATGGATTTTATTGATGGCTTGCCTCGATCCGAGGGGTACACGGTCATCTTTGTGGTGGTCGATCGTCTCAGCAAATATGCACATTTTATTCCGGTAAAGTATCCATATACTGCGCCTATTATTGCTAATCTTTTTGTCAAGGAAATTGTACGATTACACGGGGTACCGGAATCGATTGTGTCCGATCGGGATAAAGTATTTTGAGCCATTTTTGGAAGGAGTTGCTTCGGTTGCAGGGAACAACACTTAAACGAAGTACCGCCTATCATCCCCAAACGGATGGTCAAACAGAGGTGGTTAATCGGTGCTTGGAGACTTATTTGAGGTGCTTTGTCGGCGACACTCCCAAGAAATGGGTTACGTGGTTACCCTGGGCTGAATATTGGTATAATACTTCATTCCATACGTCCACTAAGACGACGCCTTTTCGTGTATTGTACGGTCGTGATCCACCTCGTTTTTTATATTACGGTAGCCTCAAAACACCGGTCGGCGATGTGGACCAATATTTGGAGGAAAGAGATCGGGTTTTGCAGGAATTAAGGGGTTATTTGTCTAGAGCTCAACAAGTCATTAAGGCTCAAGCTGATCTCCATAGGAGGGACGTGGAGTACGAGGTAGGGGATTGGGTTTATCTTAAACTCAAACCATATCGCCAACATACCGTGGCGAGGCGGCGCAACGAGAAATTGGCACCTCGTTATTTCGGGCCTTTTGAGGTAATTGAACGAATTGGAAGGGTCGCTTATCGATTAAAACTGCCGGACACTGCAAAGATACATGCTGTCTTCCATGTTTCACAGCTCCGCAAAATGATTGGGAACCGAACAGCAATGACTCACTTACCAGCTACACTAACAGAAGATATGGAGGTCTTGCTAAGTCCAAGGCAAGTTGAGGGAGTTCGTGATGGGGACGCTGGGAAAGAAGTTTTGATTCGTTGGGCTAACTTACCAGAATATGAAGCTACCTGGGAGATGTTGGACGCAGTGACTAGGCAGTTTCCAGAATTTAACCTTGAGGACAAGGTTCGAGTTTGAGAGGGGAGTAATGATACGATCGCTGTGCCGGGTCGGTTTGGTGTGGTCTATAAGAGGCGGCAGTAATGGAGAATAGTTAAAAGTCGCAGGGGGCTATTAGTAATTAGCTTATTTCATTTAATTAGGATATTAATTAGATTATTTAATTCAGTCTTTAGCTCTTAGGTGTGAGTCGGTTGTTAGAGTCCTATTAGGTTTCTTATTTATTTTCTATAAATACTGCCACTGTACCTGCATTTATTTTTATCAATAAAATTACGTATTTGAGTTTATTCTCTTGTGGAGTTTACATGTGGCTCGAAAACAGGCCTTTCCAGTTGGTAGTTATCAAATTTATGGATTTGATCCCTATCTTGGTTGAAAATCTAGATGGCATGTGCAGTTCTTTAAAAATCATTTATGTAAATGTTACATGCAACTTTGATTGCAGCTATGAGGGTGGTGGAAAATTGTATCCAATTATTGCAATGGTTGGTGGTGACGGTGGTGATGGTAGTACTGTTTGTGGTAGTAGTGGCAATTTTTTTAGAAACTTGTATAGAGAAGGTCTCTGTGTATTTTGGCCAAATGTGAAAGGGACATGGAAGATGTATTTTTATCTTGGCGGGGCAACATCCAGGTGGCAAAGTGAGGATGAATTTGATATTCCCTCAGTTTGCAACTGTGTATTTGCAGCCATGTTCTTTGTCTTGAACCCCTAAATACAGATCTGAGCCTAAGCATTTTCGTATTGCAATTACAATTTTCCAACTTATTTTAAATATTATTCATAGCAGCATCCACGAATAAGAGCAACATATACTTTAATTATAGTAATAACAGAAAACTGCTATTGTGTGTGTGTGTGTGTTTTGTGTTATATAAGTATGCGCATTTACATCTTTTGCATTTTCTCAAGTTCTATACTGCTATGAATCATTCATTGCATTTTGTTTCAGTTATCCTAGTGCACTGATAACAAGATTAAGAATTTTTGGAACACAGGGACCTAAAGAAAGCAATGTGCCAGTTGACCAATATACTCTCACAACATCTCTTTCCAACCAGTTAACGATAACTCCCAAAATCAAAATATGCTCATGTTTCCTAATGGTGATTCCAAATTTTTCCTATCAACCAATAACCTCAAAATTCTACCCATCAATTACAAAGATTTCAAACTAAGTCATTAGTTATACCAAATACCCCCTGAAAGCAGCTTGCTTGATATCACATTCTCGAAAAATAGGAATGATCCGAGTGTTGATCAGAATTTAATTTGGGATGGTTATGGTGATCCTATTTCATCATTGGCTTATTCAGTTGCTTTAGTGTTTACTAAATATACTTCTGTCAGTGGAACCAGCTCTGTGGATGAACGGTTGGCAACACTTCATGTGTCACTGGCTTTTTTTCTATTTTTAATAATGGATCCATTTTTTCTGTTTTCTTTTTAATAATTGATCTATTTTTGGATTAATAACCTTTTCCTTTTTTTTTTTAATATTGTATGCTAATAACTGTATCATTATTTTCTTATTAGGGCGTTGTAGCTTGAAGACAAATAAAGCAATAAAGGTTGCAATATTTCTTTTTCTACAATCCAACTACCAAATAAAGGGATAAAAGCTGCATAATAAGGTAAAAAGGTAGTTGATGTGTATTTTAAGTTTACTTCAACTGGTATCGTTGTGGTTCCCGGCCCTGCTTTGGGTGCGATAAGAATCGGTTTATAGTTCACAAATAGTATTAATGAATTGAGTTACTATTTATTTAAATTGGTTTATAATGTGTGATTGGTCCTCATCTCTCTTTTTTAAGTAAGGTCGAAACATGCTTCCAAAATGCATTTCCCTAAACATACGTTAAGAAGTTGAGATACTACAAGTGTGTAGTAAGCAATGTAAAGCACTTTGTTTATATAACTTACATACTCATCTCCTTACTTGAAGTCAAAAGCTCCAGGTCCACCAATGGTTCCAGCAGCAAAAAGCTAAGCCCATCACAGTAGGCCATGTTTTGAAATTAGCTGCTTCTGAAATTTGGACAGGAAGGTTGGAGAAACCGATTCATGTGTCAATAATATGTCTATTATAATTTATGAGAAACTATTTTCCCTTCATAAGTTTCTTTCCTACAATAGATATTTAAAGTCCCCTGGTAGCGTTGTTAGTTGTATCTCTTCCTTATTTTAACTTTTATTTTAGTGTAACTTTATCGCTTTTTATTGGTGGACTAAATTTAGTTAGGATATGAACAAAAATTACAAAAACATAACCATGAGGGTAATGGATGCATTTGTTAGTTATGAGGTGATAAGTCGACTTTAAAATGGCTTGATTAGTAACATATTTGATTGACGAATTTTTTATGTTATTTTAACAAGTAAAAATTTACAAAAATTTTAACTATGTATGTTTTTTTTTACAATTCACATTTCAATTTATTTGTATGATTAAAAGCATGAATATTTTTGACTTATCATATTCTCACACTTATATAATTTCCTTATAAGAAAACATTCAAAGTAAATTGCTATATTTCATTATATTTTCAAAGTACAACGTCTTGAGTTGTCAAAGACATTATGCCTTGAAATTTTAGATATGCATGGAAATTTAACTTTAGATCTTACAATGGTCCATTTAGGATCACAACTGTTTAATAGTTATTTTTATAATTTATATTTTGAATTTCTTTTTTCATAACACTCAAAATGGCAGCCTACCGGAAGATTGTTGATAGGTGCATTTTATTTACTTCTTTTTATAGTTTATTTTAGCATATTTTTAGTTGTTTTAATTGAATTATCATGCATATTTTCATCTTATCTTATTTTATGACTATATCGGGTGGTTTCGAGTTTTTACGTGTAATTGCAGATTTTTGTAAGGATCGAAACAGGACGGAATATTCACCGCGACGTATGGGCTAATTGAAGACAAGTTTTGGATGTTTGATGGATCTTTGGATGGATTAAAAACTGAAATATGGGCTTGGATTATGAAGCAAAGACAAAGATGGGCTGGAACTTGAAGAAACCAATTGGGCTTAATGTTATAGTTTGGGCTGGATCGTGGACTTTAAGCGAATTTTTACGGAGCCCAAACTGAAGTCGAGCCCATGCACACGAGGAGTGTGCGACCGAGTGAAGCAAGAAGGAAACAATCATGCGATCGAGTGTTTGGAAAAGAAAAGAGACCAGCAAAAGAAATACATGCCGTGCGGTCGAGCAAATGCAAGAACAAAGGAACCGTGCGATCGAGCAATAACAATTTGGAGCAAAAATCAAAGTGTGCTGGCCGCACACTTTTGTGCATAAACTTTGCTCTGCCCGCACATTTTCCATAATTCCAAACAGAAGAGTCTGTTTACTTTGTTTCATTTTTGTGCGGCCCATTCATTCTAAAGAAGAAACATCTCACTCGGCCGAGCAAAAGGGTTTAAAGGGCATTTTTGTAATTGTTGAATGGGTTTTATGTTAGGGTTTTTATCCCTCATTTTGACAGTTCGAAAAACAGAGACAGACGGCGGAAGTTCCTGGAGGTTTCGGGAAGCTTTGGAAGAGAAGAAAGCTTAATCTTCAAACTCTTGATTTAATTCTTATGTTTGGTACATTTCTTATTATTTTCTTGTTTATTGTTTTAGCTATGCTTGGCTAAAACTCTTAATTTCAATATTGGGTGTTAATCTTTGAGCAATTAGAACATTTTGAATGGTTTTATGAGTTGAAGTTCATCCATGAATGAAATCTTTGTTTGAAACTCTATATGATTGTTCTTGTGTTTACTTCCATGGTTTAAATGCTTGAATGATTATTGTTAATTACTTCCTTAATTACGTAATTGATTTTAGAAGTAACTTGGTAACAAATGGTTTTTATGGATGCTTATTATCTCATAAATAATCATAAGATTTTATTCTCTAAAAATTAAAGTGCAAGCTTTTGTAACTTTTGTTTAGGATTGGTGATTCTTTGAACTTAATGCTAATCAACTTATTTGAATCAAATGCTTATTTGAGTCATGATTTTGATTAAGACGGATATTAAGAGCTTTTCTAATGTCTTTATGAATTAAGAAGGTCTAGATGACTCAAGCGTTTGAATTGTTATAGCCAATGTGGTTGAACATAGACATTGCACCATAAACCATGATGATAAATGAACTAATTGTGCTTAGATTATAATCCCAATATTGATCTTTCACCCGTTATTGAATTCTACTGTTTAAGTTGCTTATTTTTCTTGAAATCATTTCGTCAAAATTTGTCACTTATATCGTTTTTACTTTCAACCGAAACAAACAAAACCCCCTCCTTTTACTTTATTTTGTTTTATATATTACCTTTTTTTTAATTGATCGCATAGTTTTACAAATTGAACCAATCTCCGTGGATACGATCCCTTTACCGCTATGCGCAATTTTGTGTATTAGAAATAGGGTTTATTTTTGTTGGCCTCGACAACCACCAAATTTTGGCGCCGTTGCCGGGGATTGGTATTTTTAATCAGTTTGTTTTTCTATGCCCAGATCCCTTCGAACAGGTATATTGGAATTCAATCCGGAAATCGAAAAAGAAGCAAAACGCTTGAGGAAAGAAACGAGGCTTCGAAAAGGTCAAAGTTCCGGTGCCACCGTGGCGTTGGGAAATCAATCCGACTCTTCGAGTGGGACGGATATCGAGACCGAGTCAAGCCCCGATACCCGACAAGAAATTCCGGAAACACCCGAAATTATCCCAAACACAACCGATACAATCAACATTGAACAACACAACCCGATAAACCCAAATCAAAGGGAGACCATCCAAATGGAAGAAAACCGCAATCCCGAGAGAACCTTGAGGCAAATGATGGAAACGGATGTCACCCAAACTCCCATTGGCATCCAATATCCCGCTCTTGAACCCGGAATGGAGTTGAAGTCCGGTCTAGTCCATCATCTTCCTACCTACCATGGGTTGGAAAACGAAGATCCTCACAAACATTTGAAGATGTTTCACATCATTTGCTCGAGCATGAAGCCGCAAGGAGTCACGGATGATCAAATCAAGTTGAGGGCATTCCCCTTTTCTTTAGCGGATCGAGCGAAAGATTGGTTATTTTACCTTCCACCGGGATCGGTAAATTCATGGCCCCAAATGGCGAGAGCATTTTTAGACAAATTTTATCCCGCAACAAGAGCGTCCGCTCTTCGAAACGATATTTGCGGAATTCGCCAAGGCCAAAACGAGACTCTTCACGACTATTGGGAAAGATTTAATAGTCTTTGCGCAAGTTGTCCTCAACACCAAATTCCGGAACAACTTCTCATTCAACACTTTTATGAGGGGTTGTTGCCCATGGAAAGAAGATTAGTTGATGCTTCTAGTGGCGGCGACATTTTTAGTAAAACACCACAACAAAGTCGGGAACTTATCTCGACAATGGCCGCGAATTCACAACACTTTGGCCCTCGTCAAGATATGCGTAGAGATTCTATTCACCGGGTCAATGAAGTGGACACATCCAATTTTGAATCAAGACTTTCGGATCTAACAACCGTTGTGCAAAAATTAGCAACGGGAAGTAGCCAACAAGTAATGATGTGTGGTATTTGTGCCACCGTGGGCCATCCCACGGATATGTGTCCCACTTTGCATGAAGACGCCGTCGAAGTCAATGCCATGGGAGGATATCAAGGACAACATCACAAACAACCGGATTATCATTCATCATATAATTCAAGTTGGAGGCCAAATCCCAACTTGAGTTATGCTCCAAAACCTCTTCCACAAAACGCCTTAACAAGACTACAATACCCACAACAACATCAACAATCTTATCAACCGAGACAACAACACCAACCTCATTATCAACAACACCAAACGCACCATTCTCAACCAAGTAGCTCCGGAATGTCTCTTGAAGACATTGTCAAATCCTTAGCCACTACCACCCAAAAATTCCAACAAGAAACGAGAACTAGCATTTCCAATCTTGAAGCCCAAATGGGTGAGTTGGCTTCATCCATGAGCAAATTGGAAACGCGTGGCAAATTCCCTTCCCAAACCGAAAAGAATCCAAGAGGAGATGTAAATGCCATCACTTTGAGAAGCGGAAAGAAAACCGGAGAACTTGACCCAAAAGTCATTGCTAGAGAAGAAGAAAAAGAGATTGAAGTGCCACCGGTGAAAGAAACGAAAGTTGATGATAAAGCGGAAACGTCTAAAATTCCCACACCTCTAGTCATACCACCGCCTTTCCCATCAAGATTGGCCGCTTCCAAGAAGAAAGAAGATGAGAAAGACATTATGAACATTTTTCGCAAGATGGAGATAAATATTCCTTTGTTAGACGCAATTCAACAAATTCCAAGATATGCTAAAATTTTGAAAGATCTTTGCACTAACAAGAGGAAGTTGAAAGGAAATGAAAGGGTTTCCATGAGCGAAAATGTGTCCGCCGTTCTTCAAAGAAGATTACCGCCCAAATGTAAGGATCCGGGCATGTTTACCGTCCCATGCAAAATTGGGGACGTCATGATAAGTCATGCCATGCTTGATTTGGGTGCATCTATCAATGTCATGCCGTATTCGGTTTATTCTTCACTTAATGTTGGTCCTTTGACCGAAACGGGTGTGATTATTCAATTGGCGGATAAATCAAGCATATTTCCTAGAGGCGTGTTGGAAGATGTTCTAGTTCAAGTAAACCAATTGGTTTTTCCCGCCGACTTCTATGTCATCGATTTGGATGAGAAACCCTCTTCGAAATCCGGTTTGATATTATTGGGGAGACCATTCTTGAAGACGGCTAGAACCATTATAGATGTCCATGGTGGTACCTTGACTATGGAGTTTGACGGTGAGAAGATTGAGTTTAATATTAATGAAGCCATGAAGTATCCGAGTGATGTGTCGTCGTGTCATTTTGTTGATGTGGTTGAGCCTTTGACTCAAGACTTGTTTGAATTGAACACCGAAGATTCATTGGAAATGATATTGAGTAAAGGCCTTGACAAGAAGAGCTTGAAGAGTAAGATGAATTATTTTGCCTTGAAACCGGAAATTGAAGAAACGGTCAATGAGTTGGATGCATGCAAATTGATGAAGTATGGTGTGGCACAAGTGGGACTTTCAAACTCACACGAGAAGTTATCACCATCTATTGTGCAACCACCGGAATTGGAATTGAAAGTGTTACCCGATCATTTGAAGTATGCTTACTTGGGAAATGGTGACACACTTCCGGTTATCATATCCACTCACTTGACCGAACCCGAGGAAAATCAACTCATCAAAGTCTTAAAAGAGCATAAACAAGCCATGGGTTGGACGATTGCGGATATCAAGGGTTTGAGCCCTTCTACTTGTATGCACAAGATCTTGCTTGAAGACGAATGTAAACCAAGCCGAGAAGCTCAAAGAAGGTTGAACCCTCCCATGATGGAGGTGGTGAAGAAAGAAATTCTCAAACTCCTTGATGCGGGTATGATTTACCCGATTTCTGATAGTAAATGGGTGAGTCTGGTTCAAGTTGTTCCAAAGAAAACCGGAATCACGGTTATGAAGAACAAGGAAGGCGAGTTGGTGCCAACGCGAGTCCAAAACGGGTGGAGAGTTTGTATTGACTACCGGAAATTAAATGCGAGTACTCGAAAAGATCATTTTCCATTGCCATTCATCGATCAAATGCTAGAGCGTCTAGCCGGCAAATCACATTATTGTTGCCTTGATGGATATTCCGGTTTCCATCAAATTCCGGTTGCACCGGAAGATCAAGAGAAGACAACCTTTACATGTCCCTTTGGTACCTTTGCCTATAGAAGGATGCCATTCGGACTATGTAATGCGCCGGCTACCTTTCAACGGTGTATGGTTAGCATCTTTTCCGAGTATGTTGAAAGCATAATTGAAGTCTTTATGGACGATTTTACCGTGTATGGGAACTCCTTCCAAGAATGTTTGGCTAACCTCACCAAAATCTTGAAAAGATGCATTGAAACGAATTTGGTGTTGAATTTTGAAAAATGCCACTTTATGGTTAGCCAAGGTTTGATCTTGGGACACATTGTGTCCAAGAAGGGAATTGAAGTTGATAAGTCGAAGATAGATGTGATCCAAAGTTTACCTTATCCAACAAGTGTCCGAGAAGTTCGTTCTTTTCTCGGTCATGCGGGTTTCTACCGAAGATTTATTAAAGACTTTTCCAAGATCACAAGACCAATGTGTTTGTTACTACAAAAAGATGTCGAGTTTGAGTTTAACCAAGCTTGTCAAGAAGCTTTTGATAAACTCAAAGAATTGTTAACGTCGGCTCCCGTTATCCAAGCGCCCAATTGGGACCTCCCCTTTGAAATTATGTGTGATGCAAGCAACTATGCTATAGGGGCGGTGCTTGGACAAAGAGTGGGAAGAGCTCCTCATGTGATTTACTATGCCTCGAGAACGTTAGACAATGCTCAAAGCAACTACTCGACAACGGAAAAGGAACTTTTGGCGATTGTTTTTGCACTCGAAAAGTTCCGTCAATACTTGCTCGGTGTCAAAGTCATTGTTTTCTCGGATCATGCGGCCTTGAAGTACTTGATGACTAAGAAAGACGCGAAGCCAAGACTCATCCGATGGATATTGCTCCTACAAGAGTTCGATTTAGAGATTCGGGACAAAAGCGGTTCCGAGAATCTTGTAGCCGATCATCTTAGCCGTTTGGTGTCACAAGGAGAGCCATCTTCCTTGCGTGATGAATTTCCGGATGAGCATCTCTTTTCCCTTTCTAATTCTAATTCTTTACCGTGGTATTCGGATATTGTTAACTTTTTGGTCACAAAACGGGCGCCCGACACATTCACAAGAGCCCAAAAGGCCAAATTAAAAAGCGATTCAAAATACTATGTGTGGGACGACCCGTATTTGTGGAAACATTGTCCCGATCAAGTGATTAGACGATGTGTCCCCCAACATGAGCATCAATCCGTTTTACAATTTTGTCATGAATATGCTTGTGGAGGACATTTCGGCCCTAATCGCACTTTAAGGAAAATTCTTGAATGTGGTTTGTTTTGGCCCACTATGACACGAGATTGTTATATTTTTTGTAAAAGTTGTGACCGGTGCCAAAGAACGGGAAATATTTCTCAAAAAGACCAAATGCCCCAAAATCCGATTCTTATTTGTGAAATTTTTGATGTTTGGGGAATCGATTTTATGGGTCCATTTCCCGTTTCTTTTGGCAACGTATATATACTTCTCGCGGTCGATTACGTTTCAAAATGGGTTGAGGCCAAAGCCACCCGATCGGACGATGCCAAAACGGTTATCGATTTCTTGAAATCTAATATTTTTGTAAGATTTGGCATTCCTAGGGCTTTAGTAAGCGACAGGGGAACACACTTTTGCAACAAGGCGATGGAAGCTTTATTGAAGAAATACAATGTCATTCATCGCGTGTCCACCGCCTATCACCCTCAAACAAACGGACAAGCGGAAGTCTCCAACCGAGAAGTTAAATCAATCTTGGAGAAGACGGTGAACCCAACAAGAAAAGATTGGAGCACAAGACTTGAAGACGCCTTGTGGGCCTACCGAACGGCCTACAAGACTCCAATTGGGATGTCACCCTACCGTTTGATCTACGGGAAGCCATGCCACCTACCCGTCGAGCTTGAGCATCGAGCCTTTTGGGCGGTTAAAAAATGCAATTTCGACATTGATGAAGCCGGACGGCATAGGAAGTTGCAACTCCAAGAGTTAGAAGAATTGAGAAATGATGCGTATGAGAATACGCGAATTTATAAGGAGAAGACCAAGGCATTCCATGATCGGTCCATCACGCGAAAGAACTTCATTCCGGGACAAAAAGTGTTACTATATCACTCCCGTTTGAAGTTGTTTCCCGGAAAACTTCGATCACGATGGATGGGACCGTTTATAGTTGATAAAATATTTGATCATGGAGCCGTGGAGATAAGAAGTGTTGATACCGGGAAAATATTCAAGGTGAACGGACATCGTTTGAAGCCTTTCTATGAAGGTTTTAACGCGGGCGCACTCGACAATACCCTCTTGGATGCCCCCGAGTATGAATAAGCTTAAGCCGGTACCACGTCTAGCCAAAGACGTTAAAGAAGTGCACTTTTTGGAAGAAAATTCGTCTTTCGATTTTTCTCGATCACAAATAAAATTTTGCAACATTTTGATAATTTCAAGTTGATTTTGAATTTAAATAAATATTTGAGATCTTTATTTATAATTTTCATTTCCATTTTCAAAAACAATTTTAAATTTGGATCTAGTTTTTTTTAAATATTTTTGAAAAAAAAAATCCGAAGTTTACGTTGCCAAAAGCCTTTCACAACTTTAAAGCTAAACTCGCTCTTTTTAGCCTCCGATCCCGAAATTCAAACACGCCGGAACCAAAAATATAGTAAGCCGAAAAAGAAAAAAAAAAGCTCGTATACTAAAGTTTCAAGCTTGGGGTGGTTACCCTTCAAGCTCTCAAAGCAAGCGACAAGGATTGCGGTACACGACATTTCCCGGCTTCCAATTTTGAGATCAAACGATGCATTCGACAAAATACGGTACTCTCGTTCCTTTTACCGTTTTATTTGTTATATTGTTGGAATGTCGTGGATTTTTGAAAAGTTTCCGATGTAACTTTCTTTTCCCTTTTGTCCCAAGCATTGAGGACAATGCTTATTTTTAAGCTTGGGGTGGGGTAATTCTATTTTATTTTCTTTGTTATTGCATTGCATTTTTTAGGCATAAAAAATTCAAAAATTTTCAAAAAAATATTTTATTTTTCTTTTATTTTTCTTTTATTTTTTTTAGTTCTTTGTAAACTTTGCATTGTTTTATTTGCATCTTTAATTCATATCACATGTATTTTTGTTATCTCTTATTTCTCATCTCTATGACGCCTTTAATTGTAATCATCATATGTTCTCATGACCAATTCCTTGCATTCTTGTGCCCCGTGTATATACGATTTTTCTAGCTTGTGAAACTCTAGCCCGTTAATAGGAACATTTATTTGTTAATGTATTTAGTATAAGCACGTTTGGTGAGGATATGAAACGGTGTATGTAGTTGAATCAAAATATAAAAAGCATAGCAAGCAAAGAGCGCATTATTACCCGTGAGTTCATCATTGTGTGTAATCGGCTAGGGAAAATACTATGGAAGTTGCACTAGTCCCCCCTCATGACCAACACATTTGCATAGTGTTAATTAAACATAAGATTTATCGCAAATCGCGATCTTCCAACGATACGGACAAAAACATTGTTTTTATATCATTTTAGTTTTGTTTAGGCACTTTGTGTTTAGTAGTGTTCAATGACCTTGTACACATTGCTTTGGTCATTTGTGCATTAGTTATTTAGGTTTGTAAACTTAGTAGTGTCATTTTTTTTATATTTTGTTTTGAAAAAGATGTAAATTATAAAAAAATATTGTTTTTGTCTAGCCGTTTTAGAAATCTTATGGTGAAATTCCTGAAATTATTATTTCACTTGGTTCTAAAAGATTGGTCAAAAAAAAAAATTAAAAAAAAACAAAATGAAAAAAAAAAATTAAAAAATTAAAAAAAACAAAATGAAAAAAAAAAACAAAAAAAAAAAAAACAAAACATGACCGAACCAAGTGATCACTCGAGTTGTTTTAGTAAAAGTTTTCAGAAAATTTTTCACAAAAATATAATAAAGTAATTGCTTGTTTTGAAATCTCATTTAGTTAGGTTTCAAAATAACAACTAAATCTCGTTTTGGTTTACAACTTCATTTATTGACTACGTTTTTAACTTTTTAGCCATTTCGAGTCAATCGAAGTTTAAGATTTAGTTGTTTTGGTCGTTTTAGATATTTATGTTCTATTTTGTATTTAGTTTTTTTTTTTTTGTAATCATAGTTTTTGTCCCTCTGTTTTTGGAAGATCATGTGTTTAGTGTGTGGTATGCAAATGTGGTCGGTTGGAGGACTTGAGCAAATTCAACTTAGTATAATTACCTTGTCCGACACCCGAGCGACCCTCCTATAAAATGAGCGTTTATAACCAAATATTTGAAGACGGCGTTTGCGAGGTCACACATCTTGTGACATGAGTGAAACACGAGGGGAGCGAACAATTGTGAGCACGTCCTTTGCTTGCGTGACGCTTTGTATATATAGTGAAAGTTTCATGTGTGAGTTTATATTTTAACCTAACGTGCCTATGCTAAGTGCTTAGTGAAAATTTATTTCTCTTGATGATCTTTTGTTTCAATCATTGGTATACTTGTTATGTGCATGGGGTCCAAATTGGCATGATTTTAGTTATGGAAGATGTTGTCTTGGTTGCTACCTAAAATGTCTATTCTTTTTCCTTTATGTGTTTTAATCATCTCAGCTTGTTCTAGTTCTTGTTTTCCTTGAGGACAAGGAAAGGTTTAAGCTTGGGGTGGTTTGATAGGTGCATTTTATTTACTTCTTTTTATAGTTTATTTTAGCATATTTTTAGTTGTTTTAATTGAATTATCATGCATATTTTCATCTTATCTTATTTTATGACTATATCGGGTGGTTTCGAGTTTTTACGTGTAATTGCAGATTTTTGTAAGGATCGAAACAGGACGGAATATTCACCGCGACGTATGGGCTAATTGAAGACAAGTTTTGGATGTTTGATGGATCTTTGGATGGATTAAAAACTGAAATATGGGCTTGGATTATGAAGCAAAGACAAAGATGGGCTGGAACTTGAAGAAACCAATTGGGCTTAATGTTATAGTTTGGGCTGGATCGTGGACTTTAAGCGAATTTTTACGGAGCCCAAACTGAAGTCGAGCCCATGCACACGAGGAGTGTGCGACCGAGTGAAGCAAGAAGGAAACAATCATGCGATCGAGTGTTTGGAAAAGAAAAGAGACCAGCAAAAGAAATACATGCCGTGCGGTCGAGCAAATGCAAGAACAAAGGAACCGTGCGATCGAGCAATAACAATTTGGAGCAAAAATCAAAGTGTGCTGGCCGCACACTTTTGTGCATAAACTTTGCTCTGCCCGCACATTTTCCATAATTCCAAACAGAAGAGTCTGTTTACTTTGTTTCATTTTTGTGCGGCCCATTCATTCTAAAGAAGAAACATCTCACTCGGCCGAGCAAAAGGGTTTAAAGGGCATTTTTGTAATTGTTGAATGGGTTTTATGTTAGGGTTTTTATCCCTCATTTTGACAGTTCGAAAAACAGAGACAGACGGCGGAAGTTCCTGGAGGTTTCGGGAAGCTTTGGAAGAGAAGAAAGCTTAATCTTCAAACTCTTGATTTAATTCTTATGTTTGGTACATTTCTTATTATTTTCTTGTTTATTGTTTTAGCTATGCTTGGCTAAAACTCTTAATTTCAATATTGGGTGTTAATCTTTGAGCAATTAGAACATTTTGAATGGTTTTATGAGTTGAAGTTCATCCATGAATGAAATCTTTGTTTGAAACTCTATATGATTGTTCTTGTGTTTACTTCCATGGTTTAAATGCTTGAATGATTATTGTTAATTACTTCCTTAATTACGTAATTGATTTTAGAAGTAACTTGGTAACAAATGGTTTTTATGGATGCTTATTATCTCATAAATAATCATAAGATTTTATTCTCTAAAAATTAAAGTGCAAGCTTTTGTAACTTTTGTTTAGGATTGGTGATTCTTTGAACTTAATGCTAATCAACTTATTTGAATCAAATGCTTATTTGAGTCATGATTTTGATTAAGACGGATATTAAGAGCTTTTCTAATGTCTTTATGAATTAAGAAGGTCTAGATGACTCAAGCTTTTGAGTTGTTATAGCCAATGTGGTTGAACATAGACATTGCACCATAAACCATGATGATAAATGAACTAATTGTGCTTAGATTATAATCCCAATATTGATCTTTCACCCGTTATTGAATTCTACTGTTTAAGTTGCTTATTTTTTTTGAAATCATTTCGTCAAAATTTGTCACTTATATCGTTTTTACTTTCAACCGAAACAAACAAAACCCCCTCCTTTTACTTTATTTTGTTTTATATATTACCTTTTTTTTAATTGATCGCATAGTTTTACAAATTGAACCAATCTCCGTGGATACGATCCCTTTACCGCTATGCGCAATTTTGTGTATTAGAAATAGGGTTTATTTTTGTTGGCCTCGACAACCACCAATTGTTAGTGTATTTAGTAATGAGATGTATGATAGACAATTATTACGTTGAAAATGTTAAACATGTATGTTAATTATGGATGTTACTACTTTGTTAATAGAAACATGACACATACGAAACACATGCTTTTTAACACCAATTACGCTACATTATTTATTTCCTTTCAACATATATTGGCCAATTATATGTTGCATTGTCGAGAGTTAAAAGTAGACATAGATTAAAAATATAAATTTTAGACAATGAAGATAAACTTAGCAATAGAACAACAAATGTTGTATTCAAATAAGTCATTCAAACTTCGTGGTTTTTTTATAATTATTCAAGTTTATCAACAATTATGTTGTAGTGTTTATTTTAATGACGTATATATCTAACATTTTCGTCATATATTGTCCAGAATTTATTATGTAAATTTATTAATGTTTATATAGTCTTATTTTAATAATTTTTTGTATCATCCCGCTTAATATATGGATCTCACAACTAGTATATATATATATATATATATATATATATATATATATATATATATATATATATATATATATATATATATATATAGGTAGGTTTATTTGAGAACACCCAAAAGATTGAGAACACGAAAACAAATCACAACCGTCTAAATTTCTGGATCAATGACTAATAGTAATGTGGCATTTATGTAAATTGTGAAACTATTGGACCAATTTGTAACATTTAAATTAAAGGTAAGGGTATAAATGTAATTGATTTTTTTGTTTCCAAAAAATAGCAACCGTTTCCATAAAACTAGATACTTATCCAACAAATCTTTATTTCAAATACGATTAGGATTTGTCTACATCTTTCATCGTTATGCCGGAAAAACTTTCGACAATTTCAAAAACCCTAAGAATTGCAACTCACAGGCTTGGTTTTAAAGGTGGGCAAGAGGGGCATTGGCACAGGGCCAAAAATTTTAAGGGCCCAATTTTTTTTAGTAAACTAGGTTCAATAAGCCCAATTGCAAATGTCCAAATAATGTGGGAGCTTGGGAGGAGTAGTCGACACGTATGCCCAGCAAAGATCGATCAATTCATCAATCGATCATCACGAATCAAGCAGCAAAGCAGGCGACATTCATTCAGTCGACAGTCATTCTCCATTGACCATTCTCGTTCGTTCATCAATCAATAATCATCACGAATCAGTGAGCCTAAAAATCGGGCCTGTGAATCACGATTGAAGCAGTGAGAAGCCAGCAGGTAATCGAATTTTGGTTCGTTTCAAAACCTCTTCATGTAAAACACTAAAACCTTTAGATTGGTAATTGCCTAATTGGTAAACACACAATTTGCTATCAAGAATGCCAGGAGAGCTTCGTGGGTTATGGGTATAGCTGTTACGATATGTTTTTGCTATGTTTAGTGCTATAAAATACTATGTTTTTTGCTATGTTAGCTCATTAAAATACCATGATTTTGCTATGTTTAGTGCTATAAAGTTTATCGTTTAAAAAAAATAGTTTATGTACTTTAATTTGTTACACGCTAAAGCCTAAGGGCCTTTTTTTCGTGCTCGTCCCGAGCATTTGAATCCTCGGGACCGGCCCTGACAACTTAGCAACACGTTTGATGCAAGTTCTTCACGTTGCAATTTTTAGAACATTACACGCTTTTGAGTAGATGTAATATGTAAGTGGTGCTGTTTTTGTGTTTAATTCTATGATTTGATAGGAATTAAATATTCAAGTTTATATTTGGTGTCGGTGTATAACATGTAGGTGGTGCAATATATGCTAAAATTTGACTACTCGTTCCTTTGGTAATCGTTATTGGAGCAATACCAAGTCTATGTCACTTCTTGTGCAAATGGGCGTGAAAGATTCAGTTCAGGTTAATTCATCTTCCGTTTCTCATATAATTTCAAATCTTTTTGTTATATGTATATATTCAAAATTCCAATAGATATCAACTAATGATTATAATTTCAAATCTTTTTAGTTTTAAGCACTAATGAATAACAGAAAAAAAAAATTCTTTTTAGGTATAATCATTGTTATAATAGTTAATTAATAATAGAAGAAAATTGTTCTTTTTTAGTTATAATAATTGTTATATTGTTTGATTTTTTGTTTTTCGGTTTTAATCATTAATAAATAACAGAAGAAATCTTTTCTTTTTGAGTTTATCATTAATGAATGGGAATAACCTTAAAATAAAAATAAAAATGTAAAAAAATTTGAAGCAAAAAATAAAAATGTAGCAATTAATTTATAATTATGGGTGTAACCTTAAAACTTGATGTTTTGTGCAAGGATAACCTTGAAGCAAGAAAGTCGACCTTAAAACTTGATTATGGGCGCCCCTTTGTTTATATGTGTATGGTGGAGCTAGAAAAATTGAAAAGAAACGAACAATATAAATGAAAATGTAGAAATTCAGTTTGTAATTTATGTCCTTTTTACGTGTATTTATGATTAGATGTATACTAATTAATAATTGTATTATCTACATTTATGATTAGATATATATTCATTTGTGATTGTATAATAATAGTTAATTTTTGCATTCTAATTTTTGTTTGTGTTATAATCATTTATGATTATAAGAGATCAACCATATTTATATATGAATACAAAATACATTTTATTCATACAAAGATACTTTGATTGATAAAAAAGAAAAAAATATATTTCGAAAAAAACATATTAAATGATAATTTTATAAATTTTTTATAATAAAAAATGAAATTTATACATTCCGAAAATTTCGAAAAAATAATAAATAAATTAGATTATAACACACTATCTTAGGAATTAGTTAACTATCTTGATATAACCATATTCACACAAAAATTTATTCAAATTCGTATGGCAATATCATTTGTCATTTGTGAATAACAGTTCATATTCACATGTGAATCTCAACTAGCAAAAATTTCGAAAAAAAAAATATTTTTTCTATATCAATATGGATGTCTATTTGTAGAGGATAAAAATTATAAATTTATATATATTCAGTTTTTCTCGATAAAAAATAAGCCCTAAAATTAAAAAAACGAAAAAAACGAAGTGGTTTTTTTATAATCCGGTAGATACACGTCCACTGTATGGTGTATAATCGTGTGGATGAGATTAGTCTTTTGGTACCATTGTTTTTATTAGTCCCTTATTGAACTTTTGCATATATATATATATATATATATATATATATATATATATATATATATATATATATATATATATATATATATATATATATATATATATATATATATATATATATATATATATATATATATATATATATATATATATATATATATATATATATGCAAAAGTTCAGCACGGAACTAATATAAACTATGGTACCAAAGGACTAATCTCATCCACACGATTATACACTTTACGTTGGACGTGCATCTACCGGATTATAAAAAAACCCACTTCTTTTTTTCGTTTTTTTAATTTTTAGGGCTTATTTTTTATCGAAAAAAAATCTGAATATATAGAAATGCATAACTTTTTATCCTCTACAAATAGAGATTCATATTGATATAAAAAATGATTTTTTTCGAAATTTCCGCTAGTTGATATTCACATATGAATCTGAACTGTTATTCTGTTTACTGCTGACATTCACAATGACATATGATATTGTCATGTGAATCTAAATAATTTTTTTATGTGAATGTGAATGGAATTAACTTTTGAATAATAGTATATTTATTATAAAATATTAAAATATTGAAGTGTTAAAAATTTTCTCAGTAAATAAATCAAATACATATTTCAGAGTATATTTAAAATACCATATGATATTCATATGTGAATCTGAGTAAATTTTTTTTGTGAATGTAAGTAAATTCAATTGTGAATCAGAGTAAATTCAATATAAATGGTTAAAATGTTGAAATAGGAAAAAACTTTTAAGTAAATTCTCAATACTATATGATATTGATATGTGAATATGAGTAAATTTTCGTATGTATATGAGTAAATCCACTTGTGAATCAAGTAAATTACTTATAAATGGTTATAATATTGAAGAAGTAAAAGTTTTAAAAGTAAAATAATTACTCATATTCAAATTTTTATTGTTCAGATTCACATTATGAATCTAGACGAGCTGTACTTATGAAAAAAAATTATTTTTTATACATCAATATGGATATCTATTTGTAGAGGACAAAAAATTATGAATTTTGGTATATTCGGTTTTATTTTTGAAAAAGAATATTGTCGAAAAATTAAAAAAACTAAAAAATGAAGTGAGTTTTTTGTTGTAATCCTCTATATGTGCGTCGATGTAAAAAATTTACAACCTAATGTTTAGTCGTTGATGATTTTGATTCCGACGATCGAGATAAGTCCCTTGGTACCACGGATAATTTTAGTCATTTGTTGAACCCAACCATATATATATATATATATATATATATATATATATATATATATATATATATATATATATATATATATATATATATATATATATATATATATATATATATATATATATATATATATATATATATATATATATATATATATGGTCCCGTTCCGGTGAGAACTCTTTTTTCGGTGAGGACTCGTAAGGACACCTTAAAAAAATTTAAAAAAAATTTAAAAAAAATACAAATCATAAAATCAAGAATAGTACTATATCATGATCCAAAAAAAATTGGGAAAAAAAATTTGGATCATGGAGAAACAGTAATGATACACAAAAATTTTTATTTTGTGGATCATTGTTTCATTATAAAAAAAATAATGATCCACAAGTTTTTTTTCGAATTTTTTTTTCTCCAACATAGTACTATGATCCATTTTATTACTTATATTTTTGTTTTATTTTTTTTTCAATTTTTTTAAGGTGTCCTCACGAGTCCTCACTTTAAGAAGTGTTCTCACCGGATCGCTTATATATATATATATATATATATATATATATATATATATATATATATATATATATATATATATATATATATATATATATATATATATATATATATATATATATATATATATATATATATATATATATATATTAAATAAATTTGTTTCTCTATCCCTCTATCATGAACAAAATATAATGTGTTATGATAGATTAGAATATTATAAGGTAATAAAGGATTGCAATGGATAAGATGAATGATAAGGGTGATTGAATTGTTGCCAATCTTTTAGTATGAGAAATATACATAAACACCGGATAGTGTTTTATTGGTCCGTGTCATTCATACGTATTTTAAATATTCATGGATAAGAATTAATGGCCTTATCTAAACAAGAAGATTTATTTTATATATTATATAATTATTAGTGTTCATGAACTGTATTAATAGATCGTGAGTGATTTGTGAAATTCGAGATAATTAAACATCAACCTGGAATCTTTTGATACGTTTGGTTAGCGAAATCATATTATTCTATCAAATAAATTGGTCATTCTTTGAGATAGTTGCTGAGATTAAATTCCATTCCCTGAGTTGTTTATTACTTCAATACTCTATATATATATATATATATATATATATATATATATATATATATATATATATATATATATATATATATATATATATATATATATATATATATATATATATATATATATATATATATAGTATAAGTAAATTGGAATTTACATTAGAATTTCAAATTTATAATTACAAATTAAACGAACTATATTTAACACTTCAGTGAATTGGAATTTCATTAATTAAGTGTAGACGAATGGTTATTCAATTAGATCTCATTCAACTTTTTTAATATACTAATTCACTTGACTTGTTTCTTCGGTTCTAATAAATTTCATTAACCAAATGATCCGCAGTGTATTAGAAATCTTCTTTGCTATTAGTGGATTGATGTTGTTAGGATTCACTTGTTCGAACTTCTGTTTTGCTGTTTTTTTGTTTTGTCATATCAATCTTTCTTAAGAAAGACCTTGCTTGTTTAGGATGTATATAATATATGATGATGATGATATGTTCGAGCCTTTTCTACCAAATGATCCGATATCATAGTCACCAAACAAAATAACTGAACTAATGACTTGTTTTAGGGTTTTTGGACGCTATAATCATTGTGCATGTGCCATATTTATGTTTTATCGTCTACAAATATATATTATTTTCCATTTTGTCGTCTACAAATATAAAGAGACGTGTTTGAAAAAGTTTTGTGACCAATAAAATGTACTAAATATTTTTGTGTCTTGAATTTAAATTAAAACTTTTCAAATAAAAATATTGTAAAATATTTTACCAAGTTGGACTATGTTCATAGTTAAAAATTTATAGTTTGTAAAAGATGTTTTTAGCTAAATATCTTCATTGCATATCGAATATTTGTTACTGGTCATATTGTGTGTATTGTATAGCTCGAGCCATGTTCGGCCAATTTAGTATTGCCCCTTTACTCCATGTAATTTTCTATGTATTAATGCTTAATAAGAGGTAATCATTCTTAAAAGAATAATAATTATCACGGTATTAGAGTAAGATCCTCTGTTCTTATACTTTCTCTAAAAAATTTGAATATCCTCTCATCAACCCTACTTGTCATTGCTTCATTCTTGCCGGTATACGCTCCTCGAAATCTTCTCATCATCAAGACGAACTCCCCCATGGCATCATCTACATCAAGTTGTATATTCCTCTCATCATTGATTTAGATTTCTTGAATTATGGTGCATAGTTTGAACACTTCCAAAGTTTTTGGAGTTGCCTATCATCTTGATTGTTATGATTAAGGACATGGACAAATGCATTTTCTACACAACTTGATCACGGGTAGTGAGAACGACAAGAAGAACACAAGCAACCAAACAACAAACACAATTATTTAAGTAGTTCACTCGATCTAATCTAATCAATCTACGTCCGCTGAAGAACCAGAGAGATTTTCTTGAATGATAATGAATGTTATACAAAATACTTACTGCATTCCACAATAATCGACTCACACACTCAAGATAAATAATTGACTCACACACTCAAGATATTCAATGTATATTGGTTAAACTTTGGGAGAGACATTTATTGTGGATAATGAGATCCAAATGAATGAGGGTAAATCTTCAGTAGCCATGCTTTCTACATCCACCTACAATTGTGTATTTTTTTTATCATACTGAGGCTGCTTCTCTCGCACAACTCGCCATCGCTTCGACTATTAAACCATCGGAAGCTCACAACCCCTAATCCATCTTGACTCCACACTGCCCTGGACTGCTGGTCATTTCAGAACTCTAGATGCGTCCAGACTCCTGATCCATCCGGAGAAAAGATAATCCAGATATGGCTGCACTAACTCTTTTGCACACTCTTGATCGCAGATTTATGTAAAATTTAAAATTAGTTTAATCAAACTATAACATGAAATTTGACAATAAGGGTATTAAGGTAATTCTAACTTTCAAATGTTCCATCAAATCAGGGTCGTATCCCCTTTTTCTCTTATTCTCCATTGGTTACCCCTAAAATCTCTCTCTCTCTCTCTCTCTCTCTCTCTCTCTCCACCGCCGTATAAGATTATGGACGCAACAAACCCTACACAACCCACCTTCCATCGCCATCCTCTTGAAATCGAAGCCTAATATTGGTTGTGCCATTGGCATCCTTACAACTGATCACTAACAACCTCGCTAACTTCATAACAAAATTATGTAGGAGATCAAGCAAAGGACATTGAGTTCTTCGTGAATTACTCAATGGATGCAGATGGGGAAAGAAAAAGGACCATTGGTCTTTGTATCGACTTTTTTTATTTGCAGCGAGTATTTGGAATAGGAATGAGAGGAATGGACTCCCTTCACCCTTGAATAGGCATAGAGCTCTCACATATGTGCGATTTTTACGATACCGAGAAACAATTGACTTCCCGAAAATTTCTACACCTCTTGAGAAACAGTTGGCATAATTTTCTCATATTTTTCTCTCCTCTACCAATCAAACTCTAATTTATTGCCGCTTCATAGTCTTCTAGCTTCCATCATCTTTAGGTAGTTTATTCTTATTTTTATTTTTAGTGTTGTCAGGTCCTTTGTTATCGCTTTTATTTTCTAACATGAATAGTTTTCTTTTAATTGGAAGAGGAGGGTCTTTTCAGGTCTTTTCAGGTTTGCCGTTCAAATACAACATTTCTTGCCCTATGATGGCTTATTCTTCTCCAACAACAACGTTTCTTGTAACAGACTCTACTTTCACAAATGGCCTTTTTATTTGACTAACAAGTACGATTAGTGCAAGAATTTGCTGCCACGAAATTTCAATATAGGTATGATACTGTAACTAACTTTATTTTTGTGGTTAACTTATTTTTGCAGGTGTGTTAACAGCAACATAGTGGAGAGATATCGCGACACCTAATGTCAGACTCTTGCCTTATTTATCAACAAGAAGCAGAATTCCATGGTAAAATAATATTATCTTAAACAACTACAGTACAATAGCATTGCCTGCATAAATATGGACAAATGTATTCGACTCATGCCAGATTTATTCTCAAAGGTTTGTGTGTTATTTTTTTAGTGATTATATAATTGTATATTTGATGTAATAGTGAGTTGTTGAGATGATGTTTTGAAAAAGGTTTGATACATCAAACAAACCATTGAAGATTACAAAATTTGCTTTAATCTGGTTCTTTATATTTTTGTAGGGTCTAAGTTTGTTAAAGTTATATTTTTTTATCAATACAATATGTGCATTAAATACAATTTTATTCATGTATAAATATAATTTTATTCATGAATACATTTAGGTGGACAGTCATTTGTGCAACTATAGTCATTAATGATTATAGTTATAATCATTGATGATTATAAATAAAGGATTGTGATATATGTACCTCTCCCACTTTTTAAAATTAATTGGTGCACCCTATTTGAAAATGAGTTTTTTTTTGTTGTTGTTTCTTTCTACTTCAAATATTTTTTTGATTTGATTTCTTGTCTTTATGTTGTTTTTTGTTTTATCTATTATTATTATTAGATTATTAATTTTATTATTATTATTAGATTATTATTATTATTATCACATTATTATTATTATTATTATTATTATTTGATAAAAACTCATAATTCATCAATGCGATTTAAAAAAAAGTCATAAATTTAATTAATTACCTTTACGATTTGTTAATGTGATTTACAAAAAATCACACATTTAGGTTTTATCGCACATGTTTACGATTGATGTGTTTTCAATTATCATTAACTTTTAGTGTTATTATTATTATTATTATTATTATTATTATTATTTTACTATTGTACAAAACTTTACACTTGGCAATCCGGTTTACCAAAAATCAC